>JAOTAY010000002.1:7026362-7041782 GCA_025629805.1 Erythroxylum baracoense | reverse complement strand
TCATCATCATCATCATCATCATCATCATCATCATCATCATCATTATTATTATTATTATTATTATTATTATTATTATTCTTGTTGTTGTTGTTGTTGTTATTGGACACCTTGCATATTGCAGTCTTCAATCTTTGATTAGTGACCCTGAAATTGATGGTCCAATGATTACATTTAGAGGAATAAATTGTAGAACAACTTTTAAGCATATATTTAAGTAGAAAATGCTCTGCATCAGGCTTTCTTCTGATCATTTTTCTATGGCCACCATTTGCAATCTTTAACTTAGGATATCTACTTTAAACCAATTCTTCAATATTTTATTTCCCATAATAGAAGCATTGTTACATCTGTTATACAGTATATGAACTTCAAATCTTTGGTCATCAAATCTATAGTTGGATTGAAACTTCGACTACTCTGGTCTGAATGATAAAACCAAACCTAGCTAGTTCAATTAAGTATTGGAAGCTAGCCTAGATAGGTAAATAGAACTCGTTGTAATTATTAAAATAAATAAGAAAATTATTCATGTACTCTATTTTACGACATTAACAGATACACAAGAAAAAACAAATATATGGAGTTTCGCATACCAAATTTTATTCTCCATTATTTTTCAAGTCGTCAAATCAACCATCCAAAAACTTCTCACCAGTTTTATTTCGTAATCTATTCACTGATCCTAATAAATAATAGAGCATCAGTTATTCCAATAATTTGTTTCCTATGATCCTGGATTTACAACAGCTTTCTGCAGTGTATACATTAGAGTTCATCAATATATTGCAAAAACAAGTATTTCTTACAGGTTGAAGTTGAGCACAGGCAGACATAGAACATTGACCATAATTACTCAAAACTATATGCCAACTTGATTTTGCTTAAAAAAAACTAACTTGTTAAAAAAAACTCACCCGTTTTACCTCTTCCATATTTGCTTTGATTAAAGAATAGATGGCAACACCTGCAATGGCTTCTATAGTACCAATACCAGTCTTTACATATTTTATTGCCTGTAAAGCTTGCAACCATTGAAAAGGGATGTGAGAGATAATAAAGCTAACATCATCAACCAATGTGTCTAATATGAATGGCATCTGATTAGCAACATATGCTACTACAGAAGCATTAAACATTTTGGCAACTCTAATTCACGAATCTCTAGGAAATTTCAAAATTCAATCCAAAATATACGAGCCATGTTCAATGACAACATTAAAATCCTTCCTGACATTAGGAAAATTTTAAGATCTCATAAAGGAATACAAAGAGATTACCGAACACAACAATGGAGAAGCCAATGATAAAGACTCTCTTAAACACATTTCCAACTACTTGTGTAAGTGGTGCACCTCGTTCCAACGTGTTGGTGGCAATCTACAATTTAGACACAAAAGCATGCTCAAAGACTAAACATAACACACCATTGTTCTAAAAACATGACTCCAAGTCAATGTTAAGGTTGTCAGAAAATACCTATATAGTTAAACTTGGCATTTACCTGGTTGTAGAGACGATAGAACATCCCTACCTAAAATAGTTCAGACAAGAATTTCACAAGTCCAACTTTAGCTATTGCATCACTTAAACTAGTTTGAATCAACTTAGGGCCCTCAAGTTGTAAATACAGGAACACAAACAATGATTGACCATTATACAAGAGAAAGCCATCAAGCTTTAAAGATTTTAGTTTCAGTACCTAACTCATCCCTAAAGATCAGTTTCTTGGTCCAGAACTGTGCATATTGAAAGAACAAGGAAACAACAGATCTTAAACTGCAAAAAAGAAAAGAAATTTCAAGTTCTAAGTAAAGAGAAACCCAACAAAGAAACAGAAGAAGAAGCATTAAACTGCCGGAGAGATTCAAAAAACACACTCAGTATAAAATGGTGAAACCAAAAGAGATCATGAAGTTAAAAGAAATCGATCTACCTTATGCATCAAACAAAGAAACAACAGATCTCAAACCGCAAACAAATTGAACAGAAGTGGCAACGATTGAAGAGAGGGACAAAACTTGTTGGGAAAGAACATTTTTAACTTACCCAGAAGAGAGGGACATACAATCGAAAGGCTGGGCTAGAGAAGAGAATCGCCTAAAGGTTGGGAGATGGACGAGCCTCTTTCGTGATAGAGAGGATATTTTTGTTCTCAATTCATGACATCTATTCTCGACGTGCTCAAAATAGATAAAGACAGGGGAGGGATTGCTTTAGGTATTCTACAAATTGAAGGAATAACTAAACCTTAGGATTATTTATTCTGTATATTTTTTTAGCGAAATAAAGTAATAAGTTATTACTAGGAATACACCACGAATGACATAGTCATTAGCCTCAACCAAACAGCCTGTAAGAGTCACATGATATATGATTTACAAAGTTGTTACCTACCTAATTTAAGTTTAATTGATTTGTTAAGTAGACTCAAAATCAACTAAATTTAAATAAAATCCTAGCCTATTAAAGAGATTAAAGTAATCATTTCAAATAAAATAATGAGAGTAACTAAATGTATGATTAAAATCCTGATTTTATTTGATAGTCATAAAATATAATCAATTAATTTTTAAATTTATATTTAATTTTAAGTTAAATTTACCTTATTTATTATAGTTGATACTAAATTAATGAACCAAATTTCTTAGATAAAGGTTAAATTTTAAGAAAAGTTCTCAAAGTTAGGTAGAAAAATTGCATGTCTAAATGCAATTTCTTTATTAATCCTTATTGAAGTTTTGGTATTAAAAGTTTTAAAGATATGTCAATATGTCAATATCATATAAATGACAAAAATGGAATGACATTTTGAGTTGACTATTATCTCATAAACTTCAATGGCATCATGTAAGATGTGTCTCAATACTATGATAACATACTACAAAATGTTGCATGAAGTATATTGAAAGATATAGTACCTTGATTGAATTATTCCAATCAATTTAACCTACTAAAAGTATAAACATATACTACAGTCGAAGGCATTTGCTATACAATGATAATAGTTGTCATTAAAAAGAATGATTACATGACTTTACTTGCCTATACGTGATATAATAGAAATCATATGAATTTATGGTTTATGCTTATAAATATTTAATACTAATTTTGAATTCAACATTTTACAATGTTTAAGGCTCAATAAGAAATAGATTGTTATGTAAAAGTAGTTGATTCAATCTTATGCAAATGGTTTGTATCTATTGAATCAAGGGAGAATTATGCTTAATATAAGTGGCAAAAATACAAAGTTAGATAATTAAGATTATTATTTTTGTTCACATTGGTTAAATCAACATAATAAGAATCATAAAGTTAATATATACATCCTTTTGATTATAAATCGTATGAAACTTATGAAACTTGTTAGGTTGAAGAAAAATCAAATCAATCTTTGGTGAAGGGATGATGATGATATTAAATTGTTAATTTTTATACATATGATATATCAAATATAATAACAATTCATAAAAGGATGATACTTTTATTTCATTATATGACTAATGAATTTATGTGATATAGTCATATGTATTAAATGAAATATTGATTTAAAATTTTTAAAAGTTTAAATTTTTTTCATCTAAATAGAAATTAAGCATTAAAAAGAGTTACTCGATTGTATTAACTAATGCCAAACACCAAGCAAGATGGTTATCCTCAATTTTTGGTCTTCAACTGAAGGACCACCTTCATTTACCTTAGATTGTCAATCACCACAAAAAGAATTAAATGTAAGGATTGTACTCCACCCTTGTAAATGATTCAGAGAATAATTTCTTTTTAAAGTAAAAAGTGCCTTTTTTATGTCAGTGGGCTACAACTTATTAATTTTATCCTCAAATCTTTGCATATATTCTATTCCTCCCACATTTTTTTATCTAAGGGGTTGATTACGTTCATTGAGAAGATGATGAGATGGTTCCTTTAAACTAGAGACCCAAACAAACTGCCTTAGCTAAAGTAAGATAGTCTAAGATTTATATTCCAAAAGAAGCAAAAGGGTGGGAGTTCACTCAATCTCCATCTCTAACAAAGACCTAAAGCAAGAAGAATGTACACAATCATATCTAGCAAAGAATTGCTTTAAGTTAAATGGATCTATACTTACTTCTTGAAAGGAAAAAGTTTTTAAAAGGTAAGCAATAATCCCACTACTTCTTAGTTTATGCCTAACTACTCAAGTTAATGAAACAACTTTACAAAGACATATCTCGTAGAATTGGGAATGACAAAATTAGGCCCTCTCAACAAAACTAACATAATTCCTATTCGTCTTATCGATTCCCTATTCAATCTAAGGTAGAAGAATACACAGAAGGAAATGAATGGCAAACAATTTAGTTGGCACTACCCTGATCCAATCTATTATACCAGATTATAGACCTAATTTTGAAAGAGAAAACTCATATATATAACTGAGACATTCATTTGGATTATTCTCCAAGGTAGAAGAATACATAGAAGAAAATGAATGGCAAACAATTTAGTTGGCACTACCCTGATCCAATCTATTATACCAAATTATAGACCTAATTTTGAAAGAGAAAACTCATATATATAACTGAGACATTCATTTGGATTATTCTCTAATCTTTCCTGTAGAGGAAGTTCTCAACCATAACTCTTTAAAAGTATATTGGTTTAACTCTATCTAGTTAGCAAGCTCAACGCAAAGTCTCATTTGTCATGTGGTTGGCTCTCAAACAAAAATTAGCCACCTTGGATTAATTGACTTTCCTCTTTGTCCCTCAAGTCTATTGTCTTTGCAAATCTCACCTAAAATCTATAACACATGTTCTTATTTTGTGACTCCTCTGCTCATATATAGAATATAATGCAATCCTTGTGCAAGTTGATGAAAAATTTCTCAAATCATACAAAGCTTATTGAATGGCTTGGAAAAGACAAAAGACTAAATATGGGAGATCGAATAGCTTGCATAATATCACTTAGCAATGTTATGTACTCAATATTGAGAAAAATAAATTTAAGATTGTTCCAAAATAAGGATAGAAACAAGTGTCAAAGTGACTTAAGAGCTGATTAACTAGATAAGTGAGCAATTGAGTTTCTACTAAATCAAATTGTCGTAAATAACACTTTTATAGAGAATCACGACCGAATAACAACAAGAAAGTTGAAGATTATAACACCTTTATAGAGAATCATGACATAATAACAACAGGAAAGTTGAAGGTTCTCACTTCAAACTACTCATCCGAAGTGTCCCTAAATTAATATTCTAGCCTTATTACTGAAATTCTATATTCATTTTGTAAGCTCAATTTCCACTAGACCTTTTGCATCTATCTAACTTATTTATAACTAAAACTTTCAACCATAGCATCTTGTAAATTGGTGTAAAATTGTCCTCCAATTTTGGAAATATATTCCCTTTTAATTTCAAAAAAAGGAAGAAATTTAAAAGTTAACATGTCTAGACGTTTTTTTCAATTTCAATTTTGTTATATGTTCTAAATCTTGCAAATTATTCTCACAACTTGTGCAACAATATTTTAATTGTATTATTTATATTATAGAATGATAAAGTGAGGAAATATACAATAAATTAATAGTTTTTCAGTTATCTTGTGGATTATTAAATGTATAAATTTCTTTAATCATAGCAAATATTCACATATTTTTCATTTTTAATATTTATGATTAATCAATTTAAAAATAAAATTTAATATGTTAAAATAATGTAAATATAAATATTTAATATTTAATAGTAAAATAAGAATAAAATAGAGAATAGGATGATGAAATCAAATAAGTATTTTATTTTGATTTTAATACGAATCTTAATTAAACAATTTTTATTTTCAAGTTTTATTATAATTTTTTGTGGAACTAAATAATCCCTTAACAAATTACTTAATTTTGGTCATTTAAAATTAATAGAATCCAATTATTCATTTTATTTTTTAATTTAGATAATAAAATTAAATAAGTCTTATTTGACATTTTTGGTTTAAATATGTTTTACTTTTTACAAGTCTAATTGATACGTAGAAAGAAAGCAACTCGATCAATTCAAATCTAAAGCTTCGTTGAAGGCAATCGGCTTGTCTCAAGAGCTCATCGATTAATTCCATTTGGGCTGAAGAATTGGATCAGGCTGTAGATAAATGAGTCTACTGATTAGTATTTGTACGAGTATAAATCTTAAAAGACGGGGCATTGCGAGAAATATAGTTGGTGTATCTTATTCGCAATATAATAATAGACAAAGGATAGAAAGATATTCTTAAGATAAGGTGTGGTGAAAGGGCTCACTCTCTAAACGCAATTAAAACTGCGAATAAGATATTAAAGATAAGGTGTGTTGTAAGGGTTCACTTTCTAAACGCAATTAAAATTGAGTATAAGATACAAACATTTATGAATATTGTAATTACAGCTTCGAAGGGGGAATACTAGTGAATTTAAATTTTAAACTTAAAGTTTCTGAATGAGAAGAAGAGATTTGAGATGAAAATATGATTTATTGATTCAGAAAATCAGTACATATATACACAGAGAGAAGCATTATTTTCGTGCAGATTCTAAATATAGCTACCTAAATGTATGCCTTAATTTACAACTAATGACACGTTTATAGCTAAGCGTAATACTCTCCATTATATTAGGAGATATGACTGAATATTATGACATATTTGATAGATATACACCTAATACCTCCCCTCAAGTTGGAGCAAACGGACTTCGAATGTCGAACTTGCGAATAAAGTATTCAAATTGCTTTTTGCCCAATGCCTTGGTGAAAATATCCGCCAATTGAGCATGAGTGGGCACATATTTGGTAGTGATGTTGCTTCTGAGAATTTCATTGCGTATAAAATGACAATCAACTTCGATGTGTTTTGTGCGCTCATAAAAAACTGGATTCGTAGCAATATGAAGGGCTGTTCGATTATCACAGTAAAGTTTCATAGGATGTGGATGATTAACTCCGAGAGACATGAGCAAAGCTTTTAGCCATTTGAGTTGACAAATAGTGGTAGCCATGGATCGATACCCAACTTTAGCTGAAGAGAGAGAGACAATTTGTTGTTTCTTGGTTTTCCAAAAGACAGGCGAATTACCGAGAAGCACAAACCAACCTGTAATTGAGCGTCTAGTTAAAGGGCAGCCTGGCCAGTCAGAGTCACACCATGCATAGAGGTGGAGATCACAGTCAGCACGGACCAAAATTCTTGACTTGGATTACCTTTCAAGTACCAGACAACATGAAGAGCTACTTCTTAGTGTTCCTGACGTGGATGCTGCATAAATTGTGCAAGCATGTGTACACAATAGGAAAGGTCCAGTCTTGTAGCAGATAAATAGATCAACGTCCCACTAGTCGACGATAGCATTCTAGGTCTGCGAGAGGTGGTCCATCGGCCAATGGAAGATGATGACTTTGATCTAGAGGGAAGGCAACAAGTTTAACTCCTAGCATGCCAACTTCAGAAATGATGTCAAGAGCATATTTCCTTTGATAGAGGAAAATATCAGTGGAGTTGCGAGCTACTTCAATGCCCAAAAAATATTTCAAGGAACCCAGATGCTTCATATGGAAACAGGTGCTTAAGTATTGTTTAAAGGTGTGTATGGCAGTATTATTATTTCCTGAAATAATCAGATCATTAATATAGACTAGGACATAGAGTTATAGTTTACCTTTTTGTAGAGTAAACAAGGAATAATCAGAATGAGATTGCTTGAACCCGTATTGTTTCAAGGCTTTAGCCCATTTAGCAAACCAACATCTAGGGGCTTGTTTTAAACCATATAGGGATTTTTGCAGGGAGCACATGTGATTTGAATTATGAGAAATAAAGTCAAGGGGCAACTTTGTATATACCTCTTCCTCAAGATCACCATGCAAGAAGGCATTGTGAACATCCATTTGGTGAAGTTCCTAGCTTTTGGCAGCAGTAATAGAAAGAAAGAGATGTATAGTGACCATTTTAGCAATAAGAGCGAACGTTTTAGTGCAATCGAGCCCTTCAACTTGATTGTTTCCCATGATCATGAGTCTTGCTTTGAATCTCTCAATGGGTGGCCTCGACCCAAAGATTCCTCATTTACAACAACACCAAAACCCCCTATCATGTGTAGTCTCATGGCTCCTATCATGTATTACTGTTATGTCAGAGGGAAGGACAATTAGGAGCTCAAGTGTTCATGTGTTGCCTTTTAGATTGGCGTTTGTGCCACTTGCCCTACCGATCTCCTTCCCAATGTGAGGAATAGGATTTTCATGCATGTGACTAGGCTGAGAATTGCTTTATCCCTCATTATCATCCATACCATCCCAATCTGTCATAAGACCTAGTTTAGGATCAACATATGTAGAAAGTGAACTTTGCTGGTCATCATTTAGATAAGGAAATATGTCCTCACAGAACACAACATCTCTTGAAATTAAGAATACTCTTGATTCAAGGTCATAAACTCGCCACCCCTTCTTGTTATAAGGATAACCCATGAAAACACATTTGCAGCTATGACTAGCAAATTTATCTCCTTTATGCCCCTAGTTAAGCATATAACATAAACATCCGAACACACGCAGATGTCCAAGTTGAGGCATCTTACCATACAAGAATTCATATGGTGTTTTCCTATGCAAAATGAATGATGGAGTTTGACTTATCAAATATCTAGCTGTCAAAATACATTCCCCCCAAAATTCGATAGGGAGATTTGCTTAGAACCATAAAGCACGAGCTACATTGAGTATATGCCTATGTTTGCGTTCCACACGTCCATTTTATTGTGGAGTGCTTGCACAAGATGTTTCATGCACAATACCATGCTTACGAAAATAATTGTCAAGGCAGGTGAATTCAGTACCATTGTCACTTCGCACCGTTTTCACTTATTTGTTAAATTGATGTTCCATCATAGCTATAAAATTGTACAAATTCATTAAGACTTCTTTCTTGTCAATCAACAAGTATATCCACGCTGCTCTCAAATAATCATCAACAATGGTTAAAAAATATCTAGCACCACAAAATGCAGTTGTTCGATAAGGTCTTTATAAATCACAATGAATTAACTGAAAACTTTCCAAAGTTTTATTATCATTAGTAGGAAATTTATCCCTTGTTTGTTTTGCTCTAAAACAAACATCAGAAACTTGATTACTTAAGCTACTAATTTTACTAGTACCAACATTTGGGACCAACTTTAGGACCTTAGATGAAGGATGTCCCAGTCTCTTATGCTACAAATTGAAAAATTTCTCATTGCGAGTTTGTATTGTTACTCAACTTGTCACTCAACACCATTATTCCTTCTTTTATAGCAAATGTTTGTTTCCTATTTTATTTCCTAACGGAACATTCTATCATATCTCAAACATGTGATAAGCAATCTAACCTTCCTGTCATATGATAAGAAGCACCTATGTCTATAATCCATTGTATGGAAGAACAATTACCAGTGAGTTCCTCAGTTGCCCCTATCTTGGCATTATTTAGAATATTCAGCAATGTCTGTCATTGCTCACCATTAAGCCTACTGACATCGTTTCTATTTGTGTATGAGATTGCAGTGTTTGTGTTTGTTCCTGGTGTGGAGACTTATGTTGCATTGGCCTTGACCAATCCTCCACGTCCTCTACCAATAGGAATCGCGCCTTGTTGTCCTCCCTTTCCACGTATATTTCCTCTTCCAGCCCCACTAGTGCGATCCCCCCACCATTCGAATAGCCAATTAACTGAAAACAACTATCAGGTTCATGTCTTAGGCGATTACAATGACTGCATACCACAATTTTGTCTTTTCCTTCATTTTTGCTACGTGATTTGAACCCTACTTGAACTGCAAAGCTCATCTTCTCGCCGCGTCCTTCCTTTCCACGAGATATCATTCTGGCACATTCTTTCTGCACTAGTGTTGAGTAGATTTTGTTCAGATTTGGCAATGGGTCTTGGGCCAGCAGATTTGATCTTATAGTCCCATAGAATGTTTCATCAAGTCCCATGAGGAACTGATGAGCCTTCTCTTCCTCTCACGCTTCTTTTCTAACGTTGCTCCAAGGTTGCAGGTACACAAGCCGCATTTGCATGTCAGCATTTGTTCAAAGTTTGCTAGTTCTTCCCATAATTTCTTGAGCTTTCCAAAGTAGGTAAAAATTGTCAATCCTTTTTGTTTGCATTCAGCAAGCTCAGCCCTTAGTTGTTGCATGTGTGGTCCATTCCAAAGTAGGTAATAATTGTCAATCCTTTATGTTTGCATTCAGCAAGCTCAGCCCTTAGTTGTTGTTTGTGTGGTCCATTCACCACAGAAAATCGTTCTTTTATATCTTCATAGAGATCTTGTATGACCTCCATATGTGACATGGTTGATCTCAATGCTGGTTCAGTGGGGTTCATTATCCAGGACACCAGTAAAGAGTTGTTGGTCCGCTAGTCTTCAAGGTTCGGTGATCCCTCGTTTAGACGCTTAATGGATCCCTCCACAAAGCCAAACTTTTTCCTTGCTCTCAATGCAATCCTAAGAGTACGGGTCCATTCATCCTAATTTTCTCCCTTTAGTTGAACTTGTATTAGCAAACTTCCAGGATTGTCATTGGAAGTTATGTCGTAAGGAGAGATGCTTTTCCTCAAGGTCACTGTTACAGCTCTTAGTTGCGTGAACGTCGAGGTGGGGACTTTTAGCTTGATATTTGTAGTTGAGATCCTCTGTACTTAAATTTGAGTGTGTTTTTGTACCCTTTTAATCGTAACTATTTATTTTTTTTCTCTCTTATTTATTGAGTGGTTGAGATTGATAAGACACAAAGGCACATCTCAATTTAAGTGCAGAGGATCTCAACTGCGATATTTGTGATGATAACAAGACAGCTGTAAAGTTTGTAATAACTCAAACCTACACATACTTTATGGTACTGACTATTGATCGTTTTGAGACTTGAGTCATTTTGTCCAAATTTTCCGACGCGTCCGACTTCTGTGAGAACCAAAGTTTCATCTTTCTTTATGTATTCAGCATTGCAGTGTGTGCGGTGAAACTTTGATGATTTTTTTTTTTGAGCAGAAAAAATGGACTTTACCACGGGCTATTGTGATGAATCGGTTGTAAATGAACGTAAGGTGGTGTTTTCTGGTTTTAACTAAAATTAATATATTACTTGTATTTGTTTAATTTTTTATGAGTAATTATAAATTTAATCATCAAATTTTGAGTTTTTATATTAACTCGATTCTAATTAATTTTTAAAGAACTAATTCATTTACAAATAATAAGTACTTATTTATATAATCGATGCATATCTGAAATAAATTTACCTTATTAACAAACTGAAAATGGTAAAAAATTGATCTATTGTTGTTTTTTTATTCATTACTCCAACAGGGCGTAAACCATACAAGGAAGAGTAAATTTCCAACAACATCTAATGCTCAGAAATAACGTTTTCGGTGGTGTATTAGCCATTTTTTAGGAACTCCATGACCCAGCTGTTGTAAGCACAACAAACGACCACACAGCTACAAAATCCAGAACTTTTGGCTAATGCTTCGTACTCACGTTGAGTCCTCTCTCTACCTCCAGGAGTTTGAGCCAACATGAATAAATCTTGCTCAAACACAATATGTGAACAAACTTTATTCTCTGGTGTCTCTGGGAGAATTGATTCAACCACGATCAGCTTGCCATCATCAGGCAGTGCTTCCCAACATTTTCTGAGAGACTTCAAGCACTGCTCGTCAGTGTAACCATGAAGTATCCACTGCAAGTTTCATTCACAGATCCACAAACAATGGCACATCTAATTACTTCCTTGGGGGTTGAACTTACCATTTAAAGGTAAATCAGTACTAATTAAGAGTGGCATATAAGTGACAAACATGGGAGCTTTTAGGGAATCGAATTAAGATGGCCTACCTTCATGAAAAAGCATCTGCCTTGGGAACACTCACAAACATGTCTCCCCCAACATGCTCTACACCTATAGGTTTTGAACAAGCCATTAGTACAATTGACATGATAATTAATAAATTGGCTAAACGATTGCTTCATCATCATATATTACATATATCCTTAATACAATTTCAATTACCCGGATAGGCTGGTGCTTGAGCTAAGACGTGAGGAAAATCAAAATTAATGCCCTTAATTTGGGGATACTTGGATATTATCGTACTGAGAGTAACACCAATACCACCTCCAACATCAACCAACACGTTGATTCCATCAAACCCATTATAGATATCAAGAATCTTCTCCATGATTAAGCTAGTGTGGTTGGACATCGCTCTGTTGAATACCCCATTGAATCTTGGATCAGTTGATTGGTATTGTATTGCTTTCATTCCATAAGCTTTCTGGAACGGAATCCCTCCTTCAAGTATAACATCGTTTAAGTGGTACCTGATAGCAATCACTGTGGTATGACGTAATAATAGGAAAAGAAAGCAGAAGCAAATAGAAGGGAGTAACAGGATATAGTCTGTTATTACCAACTCTTTGTGAAGACTTCGTCGTGGTGCAGCAGAAGCAGAGAAGCAGCAGAACCCCCATCTTCATTCTTGGTAAGGAACTTGCATAAGGGTGCTGAACTGTAAATACTCATCAAGTCTCCATCACTTTCATTGCGTTGTGAGTACTTGACCACATCGTAACTTGTCAACAGACGTAGCATCCGGTCTATTAACAAGGGAGCATCAGGGTTTTTGGTGGGAATTCGGAGTGCAATTTCGGAGGGTGAGAGTCCTATGCCACCACTGGCAGTGGTGGCTTCAGATATTAAGTCTATAATATTAAGCTCTATGGCTGATTTTAGTACCATAGGGAATACTATGGCGTTAGCAAGCTGGATTGCTAACTTTCCTGTTTCTTCCTCTTGATCAGACATCGGCAAGAGTTGCGTCAGTGTTTTTCAGAATTCGCTAACTTTTGTCACTGATTAAGTTATGGGTTGTTGCGCTTATATTTATAAAAGATGGTCCATTTATTATCGTTTTATCGGCTTCTTTTCTTATCACTCAAAGTTGATAAATATCTACTATTTATTTTAAAGGCCAATTTTGTTTCTTCAAATACTAACTAACGTTTAGCAGTCGTACAAGACCATTCGTGATTGAGAACATATACAATGGCAACCTCTACTTTTGACGATAAAGTACTGGAAATACATGAATGAACATACGTCACTACAACAGGCAAGGGCTTTGGGGACGCAAATGTTCGTCGCTGAAGGACAAACAATCGTTTTTGTCGCATAAATAGTCACCGAAGCCCTGTTGGAAAATATTATTTGCAACTTTTCTACAAAATTGTCGCCCAAACTTTTGTGCTCTGATATGAAATTCGTCGCCAAAAGATATAGCGGAGGATAAATCAAATTGTCGGGAATGATATATTGCAATTTTTCGGTTTCGTGGCTAAACGTAATTAGCTTCGTTAACGTATGGATAGGTAATAAGTTTTAGAGACGATTTGTTTTTTTAGCAGAAAATATAGAGCTACGTTTCGAGAACGTAGCTAAAAAGTATTGGAGACGTTTTACGAAATGTAGGTGAAAAGATGTAGTAACGATTTTGTAATTGTAACTAAAAAGTTTTGCTGACAAATTTTGATTTTTTACTTTAAAATTTTATTAATTAATTATAATAATTGATAACATTTTTAATACATCTTATTGGTTGTAACATTGTTTGAATTATAATTAATATTGTTTGAATTATTGTTGGTAACATTGTTTGAATAGTAATACTGTAAATGAAAATAAAAAAAACAACTAATTTAAAATTACAAGGATTTTATATATAAATAAAATGTAATTAAATGTTAATTACAAAGTTTAACAAAAAATTTATGTACAAACTAAGACGACTCCTCATCGTCACTATTATTGACATACTTTGACCCAAGTAATTGTTTAACAATCATTTTAAGCTTGGTCAATTGTTGTTCACTACAGTCCAATTTTGGTTCATTATGTTCTAATTTTTCTTCAGTATGCTCTAACTTTTCTTCATTTTGTTGCAATTTGGCCTTAAGCGATTGGTTCTCTTCTTAAAGCATTGTTACATATGCTGATCGTGATGAGAAAGAACCAATTGGCTTAGGGCCAAACCCAAGATGATGTAGCCTGATCTTGTACTAAGGACGTTATTGCAAATATCATCTATATTTGGCTCATTTTCGTCAGACAATGATTTTTGCAACAACTCCTGCATCTTATTCTATTTTTTATAAAACAAAATCAATATTTAATTCAAATAAAATTAGTGAGTACAACATAAATAAATAAACTTTAAAATTAAACAAAATTTTATACTTACATAATTATTCTGCGCTTCTTCAGACGTTCAACCTTCACCTTCCTTGTAGTGTGCTAGTTTGTAGAGTTGATCATATCACACTCTTTTCCATGTAGTTACGTTTGACTTTGTGCTATTGAAAAAAAAAGAATTAAAAACACAAAAAATCATATTGTATTTGCTGTTATGATTATTACTTATAACCAAAGAACTTACAAATTCACTTTGGATGATAACAAATGATTTGGAGCTAGTATTGTGAGGAGTCTTCATTTTTGCCCTATTAGCCTTGGCTTTGTCACAATTTTCCTTAAAAAAATATTCATTAAATTATGTAACAATATTAATTGAAGCAAACGTGAAGAGAAAGAAGATAAATCTTAGCACCGATAGATGCCCAATAATCACACATTTGACTCCAATTTTCTTGAGACATTCGTTCAGGAATATGTCTCCTTGCTTCCTAATCGGAAGGAACCAATAATGATGGTCATTAGCCCTTTGTTTCAACAGTGAGGTCACACAGCTCGAAACTTCAGGCTTCTCGATATCGACGATATTGAATTTCATCCGTGAAAAACAAGTAAAAGTTAAATTAATACTTAAATAAGTAAAACAAAATTGTATATAATTAATTGAATTGAAAAATTACCAAAACTTTGTCCAAAACATTCTCTATCAAGTTGTCTTGCTTCAACTGCTTGGCACAATTAAGTCCTCACAATGACCCCTAAATTATTAGACAACTTTGTTGATTGAATCTTGTCAAAAAGCTGACCTTGTGAGGTATCAATATGAATAATCAACTTATTCATTGCAATATTCATGCGTTGCAACTTAGAAGCTTTACTGATACCTCTATGTAGCGCCCCCTTACCGCAGGGTACACACTAGGACGCCCAGAGGTCATTCCGGTATATATCCTACGATAAGAGTGAGCTGCTTTCGATCGCTACATTTACTTCACAAGGCATCATATCATTACTCACTTATAAAGCATCACAAGAAAATCACAACATTTTTAAAACCAACTTTTTCCTCATCTCATTTCACAAAACCGAAAGTCTACATTGTATCTTTCAACACTTACATCAAAACCTAGTACAAAAGTACTACATGAAAGAGGAAAATATACAAAGTCTATCTAATC
>JAOTAY010000002.1:7007277-7021250 GCA_025629805.1 Erythroxylum baracoense | reverse complement strand
TTTCCCTTAAAGGGTAACTTAGTCATCTTGCCTAATAAACAAGCTTCACACATGTCATATGATTCATAATCAAATGACCCTTTTAGCTACCACTCTTATGGAGCTTAGCTAAGCATCTCTCATTTATATGGCCAAGGCGACAATGCCATAAGTTGATTTTAAATTATCTTGTTTATGTCTTTTTGTGTCATTGACATTCATGATTGGATGCAATATATCTAATATGTAAATTTCATTGCATAATGTACTAGTATCGTAAAGCATTCCATTCAAACTAATAGAATAACCATTGCTATTGAAATTCAAATAGAAACCAGCTTTATTTAAACAAGAAACAGATAATATGTTCTTTATCAAAACAGGTACAAAATAACAACCATCCAGTTTAATTACAAGCCTACTAGGGAGTGAAAAAAATAAGTGCCTACAGCTAATGCAACAACTTTGCTCCATTGCCCATACGTAGGTCCAGTTCTCCCTTCATGAGCTGTCTACTATCCCTGAGGCCTTGAAGGAGCTGGGGCATCTGATGCTTTCTACTTCTTTATGGACTCCAGATAGACCTTACCGTTTCGCTTCTAGTGGCCATTCTTGCCACAATGGAAGCAAGTTTTTTCGGCACAGTCGCTTTGGGTTTCTTTTTGGCTGCACTTCCTTTTGGTTGCTTAGACCTTTTCTTTTTTAGGTTCTTTTTTCTTGAACCAGAAGAAGAAGAGTCCACCACTAGAAATGGCTTGTTATCCTTCTTGATAGCTTGCTCTGTTGTCTTGAGTAGATTGATTAACTCAGGGATTGTTGTGGAGATTTGGTTCATCCGATAGTTCAACACAAATTGTGAATAAATATTAGACAATCCAACCAGAATTAAGTCAATACTTAATTCATAGTCCATAACAAAACCTAAGGTGGCTAACCTCTCAATATAACCATTCATCTTTAGTGCATACTGCATTGCAGATGTCCCCAAAGTCATCTTAGTTGTGAAGAGCAGCCTCAAGGTCTCGAACATTTTAGATTGAGCTTGCTTATTAAAAAGCTCTCTAAGATGAAACACTATGGTATTAGCATTTGTAGACTCATGATGCTTCTGCAGCTCAGGTGACATCGAGGCTAGCATAATGCAGGTAACCATATCACTATCTTTGGGATGCTTACGATACGTTTTCTGATCCTCATCAAAAGCATCAACAACAAGGGGATCAGGAAGTGGAACATCTAAGACATAGCCTATCTCCTCAGATCTGAGAACAATTCTTAGATTTCTCAGCCATTCAAGAAAAATGGGTCCACTCAATTTATTAGAATCCATTAGTAAGCACAGATTCACACTGGAAGACATCTTCAATCAACCTAAATGTGAAGAGAGAAAGAATGTTGGAATATAAATACATGCATGATCATAAAGACTTACATGACATGCATATAACTCCTACTAGATTCAAAGAATCCATAGCCCTTACTACGAATCCAAAAAAAATTAAGATAAAGTGTCCTAGTTGGTTGATATTCAACATTACTAAGAATGACCTTAGGTTTACCCAACAAGCCACCTTAGGTCAATCTGTAGATATCAGTCGTATCAATTGCATCATAAATGCAACTATCTTCTATTGCTATCAACTCTTGATGTATGCATACACATTAGGTTATCAACTCTTGATGTGCGTACATTTGATGTATGCTACCCAATTGCGCCTTTATCTATGTTGACCTTGAGTTTACTCAACAAATCAATGCTTTTAGTTAAAACCGACCCATTAATTCGAAAATCTTATTTCCATGGTTTGAAAATATTCATATAGAGCAGGCTTGGGTTTACCCAAGAACCCTAACTATAAAAGAATTTTGGTTCTCCCCATATTAATGGAAGGAGTTAGTTTTCATATTATGTGTGAGGGATTTCATATTCTGGTCTCATCTAAGTTATAGGATTATAGTCACAATGACTATATGGTATGATTTAGGATATTTCATCAATCACATTGAATCTATATCCATAACAATCCATCATCCCACCTAACTAACCCTAGCATGTGTACTATCCCATTATCCAATGATTAGGGTTAGAACCCTATAATACTATATATGAGAGTTTATTGAGAATTTTGAAGTGCATTTTATGCATTATATGGCATGCACATGCACGTGAATAATGTTTTCACTCATGAAAATAAGTGTACATGCATTCATTGACATTTTTCGGGTATAAGTGATTTTTGTGTGATTAAAATGCAAATTATGGATAAATTGTCTTGAAAATTGAATTCGTGTGTATTAGAATAAATTTCATATATTTTTGGAGACATTTTGGATATTATGAAAATTTATCAAAAATTTGGGGTATTTTAGACTAGAAAAATATAGAAATAAAAGTCAAATAGAAATGTGACAAATGGACTAGTGAATGTGGGACAATTGGACAAATTACTATGTGACAAGTGGAGCAATAGCTAAGTGACATTTGGACATCCAATGTTTGAGGCGAACGTGATTGAATAAATGATTCTCAAATATTATGTTAAATGCTAGACTAAAAGTCCAATGATAAATATGAATGAGAAAGATTGCGAATGTGAAAAAATGAATATGCATGGTGCATTTCATTACATGAATGCATGAAATATAAAGGCAATTGTGGCCGGAGTCGCCAGTGAAAAAGATCTTAAAGCTCAGACATTTGTGGTAAGAGCCTATGGCTCATTGAGTATAAAGAGCCCTGTATCCCCAATGAATAAGTGATAGTATGATAGAGCCTGGTATCTAAAATGGATACGGGATAATGAAAAAGGCACTCGTTCATAACAACATAATTAAATGAAGTTGAGTCTCATAAGCATTGCATATACATATGATATGAATAAATTGAATGATTGCAATATTTTGAGGACTTTTATTGTATGATATATGTGATTGATTATCGATGATTATAATCTGCATAATTGTAATGAAATAATGAATTGTATGGATTCTGAAATGTGTTCTATGTGAATAAAGAGTTTATTGATATTACATGATGAAAATTGAAATGATGTGAATTATGTGATGACATAAATTGTGTGTTGCTTGATAAGAGTGAACCATCGAGGATGGTTACTCAACTAAGTTCGCAAAACTCAACCAAATTGCAATGTTGATATTTTCAAGTTCAAGAGAGCGACGACCTAGCTTCTAAGATTGCTTAGCAGAGATTTTGTATAGATGATGGATAGAGGACATGACTCAAAGGTCGGTCAGCTGGGACTGCAGGAATAGTTAAATTTTTGTTTAATTCCTCATATATGTAGCATACTTTATAGACAAAGCTGTGACTCTGATAGGCAGATATTGTACAAACATGGATGATGATTGTAATGCTACATTATAAATATGGTTTATGAAATGATATAAGGAAATTTTTGGGTTTTAAACATTGTGTTAATTATGAAGTAGTTATAATGCCATGCTATATAGTGAAAGTGTAATAGTACGCACACCATTTCTGTCGGGTATGTGCACGTGCGTCCGAAGGGCATATGGACACTTGTCTGATGGGTGGGGGGCTACAGTTGGTGATATTAGAGCATGGTTGGCATCCATAGTGATATGTAGAAATGTTAGGCATGAAATATGAAGTTTCGGATGGTAATTGAAGTTATTGTCTCTTATAGGTCATCTGCCATAGGTGATCAAGTGGAACAATCAGCTGACTTAGGATCAAAAAGTTCCAGTAGAGAGTCGTCTATATTTTGATATGAGGGAATGCCTTTGAGAATTTCTGAAAGTAGGGGCCTATATACTTTTACGGAAGTACAGACCCTGCAGAGGCCGAGGGTTGGCTAGAGAGAACAGAGAGCGTCTTTGACCAAATGGATTGTGAGTTGGATGAGAGGCTCGACTATGCTATGTCTTTACTCCAAGGCCCAGCTTATTATTGGTGGAAAACTATTCCAGACAATACCATCAGGCCTTGTAGTCTAAGATGGGAAGATTTCCTGAGGGTCTTTAAGTAAAATTACATGCCCAAGATCTATATGGACAGAAAGATGAAGGAATTTTTGGATTTGAATTAGAGTAGTTAGTTTATAGCAGAGTATGAGGTTAAGTTCAATGATTTAATGGGATATGCTACTACCTTGATTCCTACTAAGGAAGGCAAGTGTAGGAGATTTGAAAACGGACTGAATATGGAGATTTGGATGAAGTTAGCTCTTTATAACTTGGGTAGTTTTATAGAACTACGAGCTGCCTCAATCTGTATTGAGCAATTGTTGAAGGACAGTCAGTCTGAGTACAGATCGGAGTCTAGAAAAAAGAGGCCTAGTGAATCTTAGGGCAGTTCTGGCAGAAAGTTCAACAAGCATCTGAACCAAGCTTTTAGATCACTGACTGGATCAAGACAGTCGGGGTCTAGACAGAGGTAGTTTTATTTATTTGGTAATAGGAGAGGTGCAGTATCGAGCCAGTTACTAAATTATGAGCATTGTCGAAAGACGCATAGTGGTGAATACTGGAAGTTAACAGGAGTCTGCCTTCGATGCAGCTCATTTGATCATCAGATTAGGGATTGTTCTATTATGTTTGGAGCACAAGCTGGTAGGATAGGAATTGTGACAACAAAAACTACAGTTCAGTAAAGCCAAGCCATTGGGTCTGGACATAGAGGCCGTGGTAGAGGAAAAATGAGTTCTGGGAGTGCTACTGGTAGGATTGAGGTACTCAGTAATCAACGGCAGTCTCAGGCCCGAGTCTATGCTATGACGAGACAAGGGGCTTAAGAGTCTCCAGATGTCATTGCAAGTGTGTTATTCATATTTACAATTGAGGCTTATGCATTGCTAGATCCTGGATCTATGCATTCTTTTATTGCATCACATATGGTATCTAGGTTGCATTGTGATTCAGATTTATTGAGATGTGGATTAGAGGTAAGTACACTATAGGTAGTACCACTGTGATAGGTGAAGTCTGCAAGAGATGTTTGATCTGAATTGATCAGGAAAACTTAGAGGCAGACCTGATTGTGTTATTGCTAAAGGAAATAGATGTTATCTTAGGCATGGATTGGCTAACTGCTTATAGGGCCATCATGAATTGTTATACTAAGGAGGTAATATTTGAATCTCCTAATTAGTCGAGAGCAGTATTCAGATGTATTAGCCAAGCAGTGTTAACCAGGCTGATTTCATTTGTGAGTGCCTTTAGGTTGATGCAAGGAGGATGTGAGGCTTATTTGGCCCATGTCATTAATAGCAAAACCAAGCAAGATATGCAGGATATTCCTGTGATTAGGGAATTCTTAGATGTGTTTCCGACAAAGTTACCTAGCTTACCTCCAGACTGAGAAATAGAGTGCACAATTGATCTGGTTCTAGGTGCTGCTATTATATCTATTCCCCCATATAGGATGATACCTGTGGAACTAAAGGAGTTGAAGACTTAGTGACAGGAGTTACTAGATAAGGGATTTATTAGACCCAATTTTTCACCCTGGGGAGCTCCAGTTTTATTTGTGAGAAAGAAGGATGGAACGTTAAGACTATGCATCGATTATAGGAAACTGAATAGGATCACAGTGAAGAATAAGTACCTGTTGCCTAGAATCAATGATTTTTTTGATCAGTTGCAGGGAGCTTAGGTGTTTACTAAGTTAGATTTGAGATATGGGTACTACCAGCTGAAAATAGCAGAGGCTGATGTACCAAAGAGTGCTTTCAGGAGTAGATATGGACATCTTGAGTTTTTAGTAATGTCGTTTAGGTTGACTAATGAACTAGCTGCATTTATTGCGTTGATTAATAAGTTATTTTAGCCCTACTTGGATCACTTTGTGATAGTGTTTATTAATGATATTTTCGTGTATTCAAAAAGCAAAGAAGAGCATGCTGAGCATTTGAGAGTGATCTTACAGACTATAAGGGAGAAGCAATTATATGCTAAATTCAGTAAATATGAGTTTTGGCTGGATCAAGTAGTGTTTCTGGGTCATATAGTATGTAGGCAAGGTATTCAAGTGGATTCAAAGAAGATAGAGATAGTAATGAAATGGGAGACTCTGAAGAATGTGTCTAAAATCTATAGTTTCTTAGGATTGGCTGAATATTACAGGAGGTTTGTCGAGAGATTTTCTTTGATCTCAGAACCTCTGACTAAACTTCTGAGGAAGAATGTGGTCTTTGGATGGAATGATGAGTGTCAGAGAAGTTTTGATGAACTAAAACATTGATCTACAATAACTCCAGTATTGACTATTCCATCAGGAACTGGTGGTTATGTAGTATACAGCAATGCTTCGCATCAAGGATTGGGATGTTTATTGATGTAGTATGGCAAGATGATAGCCTATACATCGAGACAATTAAGGTATCACGATATAGACTATCCGGTATATAATTTAGAGCTTGCAGCAGTAGTCTTTGCTCTAAAGATATGGAGACATTACTTGCATAGAGAGACATTCTAGATATACGCTGATCATAAGAGCTTGAGGTATCTGCTAAGTCAAAAGGAGTTGAATATGAGACAGAGAAGATGGATCGAGTTGCTAAAGGATTATGACTGTATGATTGAGTACCATCCAGGGAAAGCTAATATAGTGGCAGATGCATTGAGTAGAAAGTCAAATAATAGTGTAGCTTAGATGTAATTATCGAAGTTACCAAGCTTAATTCAATTGAGAGCTTTAAAAATGGAGTTGAATTTAGAGCAGAATGAAACATATGATAGCCACACTAAAGTTGAGAATGATGTTACATGAGAGAATTAGAAGAGTCCAGAGTAAAGATCCTGAAATGGTGAAACTGATTGAGAAAATTAAGATGAATCTAGATTTTGAGTTTGAATTGCGAGATGAAACATTATGGTTAAAACAGAAGTTGTGTGTGCCTAATATGGATGAATTGAGAAAGGCAATCCTAGAGGAGGCATATGTAGCAGCTTATGCTATGTATCCTGGTATTACCAAGATATATAATACGCTAAAGCAACATTTCTGGTGGCCAGGGATGAAGAAACAAGTAGCAAATTATGTAGCTAAATGTTTAACTTGTCAGTAAATTAAGGTTGAACATCAGGCTCCAGTTGGGAAGCTTCATTCGTTACCTATTATAGAGTGGAAATAGGAACGAATCATAATGGATTTCATTATGGGATAGCCTAAAACTCTGAGGCAAAATGATGTTATACAGGTAGTAGTGGATCGATTGACTAAGTCAGCCCATTTCTTACCAGTGAGAGAGAATAACTTACTAGAACAATTGGCACGTAGGTATGTGAATGAGGTAGTGAGACTACATGAGGTTCTGATGTCCATAATATTGGACAAGGATCCCAGATTTGCTTCAAGATTTTGGAAGAGTCTGCGGTTAACAATGGGTATGAAGTTAAATTTCAGTACTAGATTTCATCCTCAAACAGATGGGCAGAGTGAGAGGACAATCAAGATTATTGAGGATATGTTTAGAGCATGTGTATTGGAGTTTCAAGGAGCTTGGGATCAGTACTTAGCCTTTATTAAATTTGTTTATAACAACCACTACCACAGTAGTATTAGAATGGCACCCTATGAGACATTGTATAGAAGAAAATGTCAATCGCCTCTATATTGGGAAGAGGAAGGTTTGAGAATGATAGAAGGCCCTAAATTGATACAAGATACTATGGATAAGGTGAAACTGATCCGAAGCTAAATAAAAGAAACATAAGATAGACAAAAAAAGTTATATAGATCATCACAAAAAGGATATGGAAAACAATGTAGGAGACAAAAGCATTTCTGAGAGTCTCACCTTGGCGAGGAGTGTTGAGATTTGGCAAGAAGGGAAAATTGGGCCCTAGGTACAATGGTCCTTATGAGATCCTTGAAAGAATAGGATCATTAGCGTACAAATTAGCCTTACCAAGTGAAATGTCTCAGATACACAATGTATTTCATATGAGCATGCTTAGGAGGTATAGATCTGACCTAATGCATGTATTACTGGCTCAAGAGATTGAAGTTGCTAGTAATCTGAGTTATGTTGAGGAGCCAATCAAGATAGTGGGATATCAGGCAAAACGGTTGAGGAATCGGGTGATCCCATTGGTGAAAGTTCTGTGGAAAAATCACTTGAATGAGGAAGCAACTTGGAAAATAGAGGAGCATATGAGAAAGCAATATCCCCACTTGTTTTATCAATCAAGTAAGAATTTCGAGGATGTAATTTCTTAAGGAGGGGAGAATTGTAGCATCCCATTATCCCATGATTAGGGTTAGAATGCTAAGAAAGTACATGTGAGAGTTTATTGAGAATTTAGAAGTGCATTTCATGCATTATATGGCATACAAATGCACATGAATAATGTTTTCACTCATGAAAATAGTTGTAAATGCATTCATTGACATTTTACGAGTATAAGTGATTTTTAATGTGATTAAAGTGTGAGTTATGGATTAATTGTTTTGAAAATTTAATTGGCGTGTAATGGAATCATTCTTGCATTTTTTATGACATTTTGGAAAATTTAGGAATTTTTGAATATTTGGAGTATTGTAGAATAAGAAAAACATAGAAATAAAAGACAAATAGAACTATGACAAATGGACTAGTGAATGTGTGACAATTGGACAAATTATTATATGACAAGTGGAGCAATAGCTAAGTGACATTTGTTAGCTTCATATGATGACAAGTGAAGGACATGCATTGGAGACATATGTTAAGACACAAATGAGACATCAAGTCATGCTTCCTTTTTTGTTAGTCAGGGAAGATTTCTGTAGCTTCTTTCTTTCATTTCACCTAAATAATCTAAACCTTCCTTCTTGCTTTCCCAACACTGAAATACTATCTTTGTTTATTTTTGTGTTATTGACTTATCCATGTTACATCTTACAAAGATTTCAACCTATATTTTGTTCTGTTTTTCTCTACTCTTGTCGTTGTTTCATCCACCAAAGCCTCTCATTTGCTCTCCCCATTTTTGGAAATTTCTGAAGAGAGTGAAGCTTAAGACAAGTAAGCTATGCTTTAAGTTTTATGGTAGTGTAAATGATTTTTGATGACGATTTCATGTTTGAAAATGGATGCATGCTTGAATGGGGTAGCAAGATAACTGGATGCATGCATGAGTGGTGTAGGAAGAAGCAATTTCTGAAAGCTAAGTAAAGTGATGAATGAATTAAATCAGTAGAAAATGTACAGAAAGTGTATAAAGGATTATGATAATTGAAGATAAATGAAGATTAGTGAAGTGTAGAAAATATGATATCTAAAAGTATGAATTTGGTTATGTTTTTATGTTGTGGTTATTCATGAACTTATGAATTGTGTATAGAGATTACTAAATTGAAAATTGAGGTATAACAGAATCATCAACGTAAAAGGATAGAAAAATGATAGAGAAGTAATAGAACATTGGCGATGAATTGTGTTGGAGTATGTAATATGCAATGTTTTACTGAACATACATATGTATTTTGGCCATAACTTGATCTGTGAATATCCAATTTGATGAACTTTAATTTAGAGTAAACTAGAGACATATGGCTACATTTTTCATGAAGGAATCAAATTTGAATTATGTTCTTAGGAGTCTTGAAATTTGGCTTGAAGTTGAAAATTGAGTTCTATCGAGGTATAAGAACAACATGTGCTATTTTAATTATAACTTGCCCGATACTAAACCAAAATGTATGAATTTGATGTCATTAGAAACTTAAGACATATAGGAACATTCTATTAGAAGAAAGTGTTTCCTAAAAACTTCTGTTTCTAGGACAAAAGTGGAAAGAAAGAAGGAAGAAAACACAGTAAGTCACGATTGTGCATCTATGTGATCGCGACTCTGCTGAAAAACGATCGTGACTCTAGAAAGAAGAACAAAAGTTACAATTATGCATAAGCACGATTACGACCTGACAGGCTTTAACAAAGGGTGATTGTTTTTGGATGTTTTTCAACTTAATTCAAGTAAGGATGTTTCCATATGAGGCATGTAAGCTTAAATGAGCTTTTAAACGAATTAAATTTTTGTTGAATGAGGGGATTAAAGAGAGTAAAGAGTAATTGAGCTTAACGAATGATTGGAAGGTGTTGTAACTAGGTATAAAGTGTATTAACGAAACATACCTAAAAAATTGTCATTAAACATGCATAATACATGATACATTTATGAATGTGCTTATGATTGACTAGTTATCTGAATGTGTAAATTTTTACATGATTGCATTTTATGGATGGCCACATTGAGTGACTGCTTCCAGACATTATCGTAATTCAAGGAAATTAGCTGAAAGGAGCAAATATGAGTAACCTAAGATGGTCTCACCTTGATTTTTTGTTAAATTGTGTACTGAATTATTGTGATGTGTATGTATTGAATTATTGTGTTTGAGGCCTTTTGATGCATGAATAGGACATTGGAAGTGCTACTTGAATGTGAATGTGATTAACTAAATGAAATGTGTTGACTAAATGATATGTGATTGACTAAATCATACGAGATTGACCAAATGATTCTCAACTATCATGTTGAATGCTGGACTAAACGTTCGATGACAAATGTGAATGAGAAAAAATGCGAATGTGGCAAAATGAATACGCATGGTGCATTTCATTACACGAATGCATTAAATATAAAGGTAGTTGTTACCAGAGTTGCCAGTGAAAAAGAGCTTAAAGCTCAGGCATCTGTGGTAAGAGCCTATGGCTCAATATGTATAAAGAGCCCTATATCTCCAACGGATAAGGGACAGTATGACAGAGCCCAGTATCCACAACAGATACGGGATAATGAAAAAGGCACTTGGTCATAACAACGTAATTAAATGAATTTAAGTCTCATAAGTATTGCATATACATATAATATGAATAAATATATTGATTGCAATGTTTTGAGGACTTTTATTGTATGATATGTGTGATTGATGAAATTATGAATTGTATGGATTTTGAAAAGTGTTCTGAGTGAACTAAGAGTTTATTGATATTACATGATGAAAATTGAAATGATGTGAATTATGTGATGACATAAGTTATGTGTTGCATGACAAGAGTGAACCATTGAGGATGGTTACTCAACTGAGTCCGTAAAACTCAATCAAATTGCAGTTTTTTCAGGATCGAGAAAGCGACGACCTAGCTTCTAAGATTGCTTAGAAGAGATTTTGTACAGCTGTTGGATTGAGGACATGGCTCAAAGGTAGGTCAGTTGGGACTGCAGGGTTAGTTCAATTTCTTTTTAATTAATAACGTATGTAGCATACTTTGTAGACAGAGATGTGATTTTGATAGGCAGATATTGATGATTTTAATGTTACATTGTAAATATTTTTTATGAAATGATATGAGGAAATTTTGGGGTTTTAAACATTGTGTTAATTATGAAGTAGTTATGATGCCACACTATATAGTGAAAGTGTAATAGTTACCATCGGGTATGTGCAGGTGCATCCGAAAGGCATAGGACATGTGTCTGATGGGGGCGGGGGGCTATAACCACATTAGCTTTGGCCAAGATGATACTCAGTTATATAGTCATAATCTTTCAACATCTCTATCCAACGCCTCTGTTCAACTCTTTCTGACTTAACAGATATTTCAAACTTTTATGATCAGCAAATACCTGAAAAGTTTCAGTATACAAGTAGTGACTCCAAATCTTCAAAACAAATACTTCAGTGGCAAGTTCTAGATCATGTACTGGATGGTTCATCTTGTGAGACTTTAATTGTCTCGATGTATAGGCTATCACCTTGCCATACTACATTAACACACATCCCAATCCTTGATGTGAACCATCATTGTATATTACATAATCACCAGTTCCTAAAAGAATAGTCAACTCCGGAGCTGTAGTCAACTGATATCTCAGTTCCTCAAAACTTTTTTGGCAATCATCATTTTATCTAACAGGCATATTCTTTCTCAGAAGTTTTGTCAAAGGGGCTGCGATCAATGAAAACCCCTCGACAAACCTTCTGTAATAACCAGCTAATCCTAAGAAACTTTTGATCTCGGTCATATTTCTTGGAGCTCTCCACTTCATCACTGCTTTTATTTTCTTCGGGTCTACCTGTATGTCGTGTCCAGATACAATATGACCCAAGAATACTATTTAATCAAGCTAAAATTCACATTTACTGAACTTTGCATACAACTATTTCTCCCTCATTATATGTGGATCCAACCTCAGATGTTCTACATGTTCCTCTCTACTCTTCGAATACACCAAAATATCATTAATAAATACAATCACAAAGTGATCTAAATAAGGTCAAAATACCTTATTCATCAAGGCCATAAAAGCTATCGTGGCATTAGTCAATCTAAACAGCATCACCGAAAACTCAAAGTGCCCATATCTGGTTTTAAATGCACTCTTTGGTACATTAGCCTCAAATATGTTTAGCTGATAATATCCCGATATCAAATCTAACTTTGTGAATACATTAGCTCCCTGTAACTGATCAAACAAATCATAAATCCTCAGTAATGGGTACTTATTCTTAACTGTTACCCAATTAACTGCCGATAATCAATACATAACCTTAGAGTCCTATCCTTTCTTTTACAATCAATACCGGAGCTCCCCAAGGTAACACACTGGGTGTAATAAAACCCTTTTCTAATAGCTCCTGTAACTGTGTCTTAAGTTCATTCAGTTCTACAGGTGCTATCCTATATGGAGGAATTGATATAAAAGCGGTATCTAGAACAAGATCAATGGTAAATTCTGTCTCACTTTTTAGGGTAAACTTGGTATTTAAACGGGAAACACATCCAAGAAATCCTTAACAATAGGAATATCTTGAATGGTTAGTTCATTTTGGGTATCAACTATGTGAGCTAGATACGCCTCACATTCACCTCAGATTAATCTCAAAGCACTCATGAATGAAATTAGTCGGGCATATAATTCTCTCAAAACACCCTCAAAAAATCTTCCCAAGTTAAACTACAAGGTCTTATATTACTGTCTAGAACATTCTTCCACCACTGGTATGCTGGACCTTGTAGTAGTGAGACCGTATAAACAAATCTCTCATCATCCTCACAGTCCATCTGATCGAACACTCTTTCAGTCCTCACTAACCACCCTTCTACCTCAGCAGGGTTTGTATTTCCATAGAAGTTTATAGCCCCTTGCTTTCTTAGTTTATCGTATCTTCTTTCTCGCCTTTCTGGAATTCTCAAAGGCATTTATGCAATCTCAGGTATAGGAGACTCCCTATTGGCTCCTACAGACTCTATGTTAGCTGACTCTCCAATTCGATCTCTTACAGCAGATGACCTATAACAAAAATAGTAGTGATCACTATCCGAATCCCTCACACAATATCATGTATCAATGCCCTTATATGTCCCTATGGATGCCAAACCATACTCTGATACCAAAAATTTATCGCATCCAACTACCATAGAGTACATACTCGAACATCCATAGGATATTCAATTACATATAGTATGAAAATGGTATGCTGGATCAAACCTAATCTCTTAAATGGCATTATAAAGAAAACATAATACTTAAAAAAAGCCTTATCTCTTCATTTTATTCATAAAGGTTTTATATAGTAGACATTAAAACCAATATTTACAACCTTTATGCACAAGTTCTACATGACATATGTAAACTACTTAAAAATAATTATAACTCCTCAAATGCCAGCTAATAGACCTTTGACCTATATCTTAGTCTAAAATGTTCTTCTAGAAGATCTTAGAAATCTAGGTCTCCTTTCTCATACCTGAAAAACCACGTTGCAATTTTTAATGAGTTTTGCGAACTCAATGAGCGAACCGTCATTAATAATCTCAGTATAGGCAAACACATAAATATCATACAACCAACCAATTTCACAATATTTTCTAACACAATAAGACATAATGAATTTCATATGCATCACATGGATTCTTTCATAACTTGTGCAACCCAATCAATCACATTATCATGGCATATCACTTTAACATCACAACTTCAGAAAAGATTTCACAAGCATATATTTCATAATCATA
>JAOTAY010000002.1:6978229-6997243 GCA_025629805.1 Erythroxylum baracoense | reverse complement strand
GCTCCCTTATCTTAGGATATGTGTCGGAATGACCTACGGGCGTCCCAGTACGTACCCTAGGGTAATGGGGTGTTACATCTCTTACCCATACATAAGCAAATTTCGATGCTCACACATTTCATTACATATTCATTCTTTCATGCTTTTTGCACTTTTTTGTTTTTCATCAATAAAAAATGCAGCAAAATCTTTCAGGCATAACAAGTTAACAAATCACAATGCATTTTTCTCACATTCACAATGATTCAAAGCCTAGCTAATAAGCATACATATAAGCAAATAAATCAGCCCATCATCATAACAACTATAAATGTATTACCCACCTAATTAATAATAACTTTAACTCAAGTTCACCTTTCCTCTTGCTCTTGGCTTTTGATTTTCTTGATTCCCTTTAAACAAACAAACTTTCATTCAAAATAATATACTATAGAAAATCCTTAAAGCTCTAATATCCAAAAAATAAGCTTAGACTTAACCTACTCATGATTTATCTAAGTTAGAATTCCTTTAAAATTCTTATTAAAAATCCATGAAAATCTAAGAAAATGGATTTCTTGGTTCTCTTCTTTCTCCCTTCATGTTCAGCACACAAAAACACATTTCTTCTAGTTCCTTCTTCTACCAAAGTAAGAATAATAGATAGAGAACACCTAAAAACTCAGCTGAACCTTTTCCTTCCTCTTCTTTCTCCTTTCTCTTTCTTTCCTTCTTCTTCTTTTCTATTTTGGTTTCTGCTCCTCTTCTTCAAGTTTCTTCTAGGTATTCTTTCTTTCTTCCTTACTTTTCCAGCACGTCTCCCACACACTCTTCATTTACTTTTTCTTTTATTAATTTAAGACAACTTTAGTCTTTCCAAGCTTACCCTTCATATTTAACTTAGTGCCAACCTACTCCTTAACTTAATTCTAACATTTCCATTTAATCCATGCAAACATATATAAATAAAATATATTCATAACTAAACTCCAAAAATTTCTAATTTAAGATTTCTAATTTATGTTCATGCTTGCTAATTTATTAGAATAAATTCTAAGAAAATTTGGGGTCCAACATTAAGACTTTGTTTATTGGTGTTATCATGAAAATTACTTTTTTAATTTGTATAATTACTACAAATTAAGACAGCTCTTTGTATAATTTACAAGGGTTCATCTTAACATTAAACACGATTTATAAAGGGTTACTTTTAATATGTGAAAAAGTAAGACAATTATAAAAGTTCCTTTGTACTTAGAAAAGATGCTCTACGTAGGAATCCTCTTCAGCCATTAAAGGAAAAGAATAATATGTTCTTGACTGAAACTTAGGGATTGGGCATAGGTTAAGGATTGCATGGCTGAACCACTATAATAACATGTGTTTATTATCATGTCCAATTTCATATAGTTTGTGTTATGATTTCATTTCAAAAGAACAATACAATACTTTAATTTACATTAATATAATGAAACATTGTCTTTGTTTATCATACAACCATATGGTCATTTGAATCAATAATAAACTTACATATGGAAAACATTCATATAGTAACATTCATATTTCGTTAATGGATGAAAATTTTATACAGAAAATCATGGTCATAACAAGGCAAGAGTAAATATTGGGGTACATATAGGGAGAATTGATGGATTACTATGGTAAAATTATTAAGATACTTGAAATTGAGTACTTTACATTGCCAATAAAGTAGAGTGTGATATTTAAGTGTCACTGGTTTGATCCAACTCCCAATGTTGGTACAAAAGTGCACAGTCAATACAATCTAGTTGACATCAACCAATAAAGAAGATTTAAACAATTTGAACCTTTCGTGTTGGCGGTGTAAGCGATCCAGGTGTATTATGTCCCTTTTCCCAGCTTACGACGAGATAAGTCAGATTGATTGGCCGTTTGCAAAGTTAAACCTAGAGGTTTTTTTAATTACATGGAAAAGGAGAAAATAAGATAATTGAAAGTGAAGAGATTCAAGAAGATGTTTATGAAATAAATGCATGTGTTACATATGACAAGAATGAACCTTTGAACGATACAAATAATGAAGATGCTAAAATTTCATCTGGAGAGGATGAGGAGGGCGAGAGATTTGAAAAGTAGCCTGAATTTGATTATAATTCTTTAGAAAAAGAAGATGATGATGATTTTGATTTACAATTAAGTGATCATGATAGCGATTAATTTGTATTTGTAATAGAATATTATATGAAATAATCTATTATTGCATTAACAATATATTGTTATATGTTGAATTTATATTGTTCTATTACTAGAATATTCAATAAAAATGTGAATTTCAGGTTTAAAATATTCTATAAAAGAGAAAACAAGATATGATGCGGCCAAGGATCAGGTTACCGCGATTTCCAGGTGAAGCATCATCTTTTACAGATATTATAGAATCTAGACTTCCACCTACTCTACATCTAGATGAGGCATCACCTTCTCGACTTACAATCCCTATACAGCCACCTTCTGTACCTGATGCTACACCATCCACCTTTTCTCCTTCATCCACCACCCCTATACCAACAGAGATATCAGGGGTAAACGTTGCGGATGAAGGATGCGGCCTTCGGCCTGGAGCTAAGGGAGTTGATGGAAGAACTTACATCACAATTGTCAACAATTTGTGAGTGAAAATAAATGAAACACTATAGGTTTATAATGAAGTTATAGGTTTTAATTTGAAAATGATCTAAAATTGCTTTTATATTAGATTGGTTCCTTCTGGAACATGCTCAAGCATTCAAGTTCAAAGAGAAGATTGATCTTAAGGATTATATATAGAAGAATATCTCTCATGTGCCAAAGGATTTTTATTATCAGGAGTTTGAGGTACAAAAAATATATTATGTTCTATTTTTATCTAATTAATTTTATACATTAATTAGATAAATATTGTAGGTTATAAGTAATGGTATGTTTTCCTTTTTTCAGAAAGAATTTTTTTAAGATTCCAAATTTGACACGGTTATTTATAAAGAATGGAAGAGGCGAACTCATACATATTATAGAGATTTTCTTGGTGCGATAAACGAGACTGGTGTACAACCTCCTTAAATAGCTGAAAAAATATGGAGTCATTGGTAGTAGTATTGGACATCACCTGAGGCAATGTCCATTTCAGAGCGCAGTTCTACAAGCAGACATGAAGGACTGAAGGGAGAGAATCTTCCCGTACACACTAGAGGATCTGTTACCCACTGGAGCATACAGAGAAACTTGTAAGTATTTACACTTTACACTTATATTCTAATTTTTTTACTTTTACGTATGAAATTTGCCTTCAATTTAATTTGATGTGTGAATTTTGGAATGAAAATTTATGTGTATTATAAAGAATGATAATGTTATAAATGTCTGGTGCCATATATGGCTGTATTGTTGAGTTATTTTCTTTATTCAACAGGGGCTAAATATCATAAAAATAGACAAAACTCTACTAAAGTTTTTGTAAATTGTAGTTCACTTATAACATTTTATTCTGATGTAGGAAAAGTATATGGGCAGGAAGCCTACACTTCGTTAACTCCTTTTGCACACCCACATTAAAAAGAATGATTGGGTGACCTTCATCAACACCTAATGTAGAGAACTTAATGTATGTGAAATTTATGCTTTAATATTAATTCTTAATAATTATCACTTATTAATATAAACATTGGCTCCTGATAGGACCAAATACAAGAAAGCATTCAACAACAGTCTCAGTACTTTGAAACTATTGATGAGAGTCAAACATATCTTGATGCAGTGGGTGGTAGGAACTGTCGTGGAAGGATTTTCGACTTAGGTTTATTTGCGAACACATCATATTCGCAATCTTTAACATCCAGTATAACTGCATCTAGTAGGTGGTCCGCATTTAATGAGTGAGTCGTTTAGCTTGAGAGCATAGTACAAACACTGGCAACTCAGTTGCAACAGTTGATGGAGTACATAGCCCAGCTCCGTAATGAGATGGATGAGTTGAAAGGGAGGGGCAGCACCTCATCGCAGCAGTCAGAGCATCCGCATTCACCAATTACATAGCTTAGTTGTACCTACTCTCAAATCATTTTGTATGAATTAAATATTTATTGTTGTAGATAATAATTTTTTATTATCAATTAAGATAATTTTTACTTTACATTATCAATCAACATACTGTCTAGATAAATAAAATGTAGAAAAAAATAAAAATATTATCAATAGATAACTGTAGAAATGAATTATCAATCATAAGTTTATCAATCAAAATTAAATATACAAATTAAATGTAGAAAAAATTAAAAAAACAATATCGGTGCATTTACGGACGGATATAGTATTTAGTAGTAAACTTACCGTCAGTAAATCTGTCGGTAAATTTACTAACGGAACATAACTTACCATCGCTACATTTTCAGCTGGATTTCCAAAATTTTGACCGCGGCTAAATTTATCGACGATCATACAAAATCTGTCGTTAAATTTACCGACAGCACAAAAGTTACCTTGCTAAATATGGAGATGGAATAGAAAATTTCTATCGGTAAATTAATGATGGAATATTTCTATTGTCACTGAATATTACCTATGGCCATTTCTCCAACGACTCATTCCGTTGATAATTTATGTCGTCAACTTCGATTGTCAATAGAAAACCTACTCATGTCGTTAGTAAAAAGAATAATTGTATGACATTTTTGCTTATACGTGATATGATAGAGATCATATATATTTATAGTTCATGCTTATGAGTTGTCACGACCCTAACCTTGGACAGTGACCGACGCTAAAGGAGCAGTAAACTCAAGATTTATTAGACCTTTAGCAAGGCTAAAATACCGTTAAATCCCTATATCCATAATAAAGATGAGATTTCATAATGATCAAACTCATACTTATAACAATCAAACAGTTTTAACAATATCCAATCCTCAATATGCTACAATGTTGAGATAGTTAATACAAGGAAAATCCAACATTTACAAGGCTACTGCGATTCTAGAGTCAAAGGTCACCAACAAACATACATTGAATCACTAAAGAGGAAGAAGACCGATGAAGTACCTTGTTAAAAGAGGTCTGAAAAGAAGATCCTGAAAAAATATTTGAGGGGAGTTAGACGTCATTAAGGGAATTAATACTAAGGTTATATTATGCACCCCTAAGGGTTTCAAATGATACATATATGTATATATTTATAATGTATTATATCCATAAATGCAATTTCACATCATAGTGATTTTTGTTCATAAATATGCATGCATTTCCCATGTCAATATCATGCCATATAATCATCACAATCACAAATTACAAATAATAGTGGAGGAATGACGAAGGACCCTATGACATGGCACTTACCCATAAACTATAGCCATAGGGGCTCTCTTGTTCCAAATGGGTCACTTGGTCCAAATGTAGTGAAATATGATTCGAGAGCCACAGTCAACCAAACTGCCACAACCTCACTACCATATGATTATCGTCCGAGGATAAGCTCAATCGAATTGCCCCAACCATGTCATATCTCGATCAATGGATCCATCAATGGATCAAATACTAACTCAAATCCATACTCAACCAATTGACTCATTGTGTGTACATCCTGGTGATGCCCACTAGGTAGCTCATGCCACAACAATCCTCCAGATCATCACATAATAAGCTACGCATAAAATTGCACAACAAAAATATTTATACATGTGTCAATTCATATGTATAAGTATCATACATACATATGATAATGATGGTGATTTCATGATGAATATGAAAATAAATTCTAATGCATGCTCATAACCATAAATATTAACTCACAGGTAGAATGCACTCCTTCATGCTGAACCTATTGTCTCGAAATGGAGAGTTTTGCTCCTGATTGATCTATAGAAAGAAAAATAAGAATGATCATTAAGATTCCAAACCAAAACCAATTTTAGATACTTCAAGAATAAGACCATGACATAATATTAAGGAGTTTTATTTACGATTAGCCTACTGAAAATTCGATTGAGATTTTCCTGTGAAACGGACATTTCCCTTTTGAAAAAAAGGTCATTCGTGCAATAAAAATATACTTATGTATCCACCAGTACCCACAACTCAATTTGGTCCTCCAAACTAAATGTTCATACCCAATTGAGTCCACATTTACTTCACAAAATTCATAATAAATCCAATTCATAATTAGGTATACCAATTATAACCCAAACATCCTCATTTGTATTCAATACATCCAAATAGTCTCAATTCTAATCAATAACGACTCTATTTAATCAAGTTCATGCATTTCTATAAAAACATAACCTTTTGCAAATTTTTATCTCACAAAATATGAAGAATTTTAAGATATTTCTTTTATAAAAATTGATCAACATATTATTTGAAATTTTTTAAAATTATTTCCAGCCATTTATAGGCTAGTCAAAAAAATCACCACTGTTACCGGAGTGTAGGGTACACGCTCTGCCGTCAGAGAGGCTGTGATCTTCATCACCCACCTAAAAATGATGAGCTCACCTCTAGGAATCTGGTGACATTAATCCTACAACAAAACTCCTCCTAGTTTGCAAGAATCGAATGATTGAAGTTCTATTTCCTTTCATCGGTAAAATGGATCTATCGGTGTCAAATTCCCCTGTATTCCTACGTTTTTAGGGTCATGATGTGATGGTAGTGTTAGTTTTGCCCAGAAATGACTAGAAATAGGAGATTGATGACTTCCCTAAATAAACCAAAATTTTCAATCGTGATTCTTCCAAATTTGGATTGTTTTTTATTAAATGAGTTTAAAGGTTTGGTAAAGCATCCAGAGAGATTTCCATACATTCCTTGATCACTAGAAATGGTGGTCAGATAGTGAAGATATGAGTGTCGAAAGTTGGAAATGAATAGTAACCTATAAGGAAAAGAGTTTAAGAGAGAAATGAACTTAAGCTTTCTGAAGCTTAACTTATATTTTTATAAACTTTTCTCCTTATTTGTCCATTATGAGTGATCTAAAAAAATTGGATCATTATATGAGTATTTAATACTGAATTCAAATTCAACATTATTACAATGTTTAAGCTATGATAAGAAATAGATTGTTATATAAAAGTAGTTGATTCAATCTTATACAAATAGTTTGTGTCTATTGAATTAAGGGAGACTTATGCTTAATATAAATGGTAAGAATACAAAGTTAGATAATCTTAACTATCATATTATTTCATATTGGTTAAATCAACATAATAAGAATTATAAATTTACATAAAATGATATATGTATCCTTTTGATTATGAAATGTATAAAACTTATGAAACTTGTTTGGTTAAAGAAAAACCAAATCAATCTTTGGTAAAAAAGATGATGATAAAATTGAATTATTAAATTTTATACATGTGAAATATTGATTTAAGTTTTTAAAAAATTCAAATTGTTTGCATCTAAATAGAAATTAAGCATTGGGAAGAGCTACCTGATTGTATCAGCTAATGTCAAACACCAAGCAAGATGGTTATCCTCAATTTTTGTTCTTCAACTGAAGGACCCCTTTCATTTACTTTAGATTTCCAATCACCACTAAAAGAATTAGATTCAAATATAGTACACCACCCTTGCAAAAGATTTAGAGAAGAATTTCTCTTTAATGTAACAAGGACCTCTTCTATGCTAGGATGCTACAACTTATTAATTTTATCCTTAAATCTTTGCATATATGTTATTCCTCCACGTTTTCTTATCCAAGGGTTTGATTAAGTTCATTGAGAAGATGATGAGATGGTTCCTTTAGACTAAAGATCCAAACAAACTACCTTAGTTAAAGTAAGATAGTCTAATGTCTGTATGTTAAAGAAAGCAAGAGAGTGGGAGTTCACTCAATCTCCATCTCTAACAAAGTCCTAAAGCATGAAGAATCTAGAGAATCATATCTAGCTAAGAATCACTTTAGGTTAAATGGATCTATACTTACTTGTTGAAAGGAAAAACTTTTAAAGAGGCAAGCAATAATTCCACTACTTAGTTTATGGACCAACAACCCAAGTTTACGAAACAACTTTATAGGGACATATCTTGTAAAATTGGGAATGACAAGTCTACTTCCTTTTGGTTAGATAACTGGATCAAATTAGGCCCTCTTGGTAGAACAAACATGATGCCTATTCTTCTCATCAAGCAATAAAATAAAAATGTTTTATTTTTAACAAGTCTGATTGATAGCAGAAAGAAAGCGGCTCAATCAATTCAAATCCAAAGCTTCGTTGGAGGCAATCGGCTTGTATCAAGGGCTGATCGATTAATTCCATTTGGGCTGAAAAAATGGATTAGAATGCAAATAAATGGGTCAAGTGAGTTTGTTAAATTAGTATTTGTACGAGTCTAAACCTTAAAGGACGGGGAATTGCGAGAAACATAGTTGATGCATCTTATTCGTAATATAGTAATAGAGAAAGATATTCATAAGATAAGGTGTTGTGTAAGGGTTTACTTTGTAAATGTAATTAAAATTGAGTATAAGATACTAACACTCATAAATATTGAAATTACAGGTCCATAGGGGGATGCTAGTAAATTTGAATTTTAAACTTAAAGTTTCTGAAGCTTGCATGGGGAGAGAATAAATTACTAGTCAAGGTTTTTGTTTGCCTATTTTCTATCTTATACCTGAGAGTTTGTGTCTGAACTGTAGCGACACGTCGGACGGCATAAGAACTCAAACACACGCCAATCTTGCATCAAGGATATGGTTCAACTCTCTGAATTCGTGAATTGAATTGAATTTAATATTTATTTAAATAATGTGGTCGAATACGATAGCCCTTCCTTGCGTGTGTGATTAGATCATCGTGGCAGCCGCTGTGTTAAAAAGATAAAAATTATATTGTTTAAAATTAAAATTTAGTGATGTGGTCAGTGACGAGTACGTAGTGTCATCCCCTATCCGCCATAAAATAGCTCTCGGTTGTTAAAATGGAGTAGGAATCCAATGTCATCCCCTACTATCCCCCATAAAATAACTTTAAATCTCGCAAATTGAATTGAATACGTTGAACTGTAACATTGTTTAAATAATGTTGTCGAGTTGACATCTAGAAAAAATAAAAATAATATTGTCTAAATTTAAATTTTAACTTTAAATAATATGAGCGAGTATGAATAATCCAAGTGTCACCCCCTGTGAATATATCTTAACCTGGTCTTCTTTTTTTTCAATACCAAGTCAATGCGAGAACCAAAGGTCCATGTTTTGCTACCCTATTCTTCCTTATTTTTAACATATCTCATCTATTTATTGTAATAAATCGAATGGTTGAGATTTTCGAATAGGAATAGTGGAACAGAAGATCTGTCCTAAAATTACACCTTTCTTTGCTGAATTTTGATGAATATTTTTTTGGTGCAGAAAAAATGGACTTTGCTACGGCCTATTTTCATGAATTGGTTGTAAATGAAAATAAGTTGGTGTTTTATGGCTTTAACTGAAATTAATATATTACTTAAATTTGATGAATTTTTATTTTGACAACAACGAAAATGCAAGATTTAGGATATCATAGAGCGGCTGTTTATAATAGACGTATATATAGTACTAATTAATAATAATACAAAATATCAATAAAAACGTGTAACTAAACATATAAAATTATGTAATACAACATATATAGAACATGATAAGGATTAATAGTATATGATAAAATACGTAAATAAATATATAAACTAAGAAAAAATGATAAGTATTGTAACATCTCATATTCGGGGCTATACCTCAAAATAGTGAATTGAGTGTATTGTGAGAAATTAGAAGTACATTGCATACTCATGCATCAATAAACATGTGAGTGTACTGTGACAAATTAGAAATACATTGCATGCTCATGCATCATTGTATATTCACACACATGTGAATATTTATTTTTAATGCATTAAAATAATTATACATGCATTCATTTTTTGGGTATAATTAATTTATAAATGTGATTAAAATGTGAATTATAGATTATTTGTGTTGAAAATTTATTTGGCGAGTATTATAATTATTTCGAAATTTTTGTTGAATTTTAGAGAATTTCTAAAATTTTGGAGTATTTTACAAAAATAATAAAAAATAAAAATAAAAATAGACAAATGGGAGTGTGACACGTTGCAGCCTAACATGTATGATAAATGGTTTACATGCACGGTACCATATGCAAGAAGAACAATTCTCTAACTCTTTCGGTGTTATTCACTGGACATTATTCAAGTCTCTTCTTTGAACATCCACCACTGAAACTTATTCTTCAATATCACCACTGAAAATTTTGCTGAAACATCAAGTAAGTTATGTTTAAGTTTTCTGGATGTTGTATTAATGATTTAGATGATGGCTAGTGTTAGAGATGAATACATGCATGAGAAGGTTAAGCAGTAGAGTTTCGGTGAATGCATGTGTTAAATGACTTAGATGAGGACTTGAATTTGTGAATGTGGAAAAATAGCATAAAGTGTATTAATAACTTGTGATACTTTGAGTTGAACAGAGATTTTTTATGTAGCTATAATTGCAAAAAAATATTAATTATTCACGTTGCTCTGTTGTTTTGATGTGTGCTTACATGAATGTTTAGAAATAATGTTAAATGAGTTTAGAGCTAAAGTGAACGTTTCTGGTGATACTGTGATGTGGGAAAAGCATTAAAATGGAAAGTGTAAGGTGAAATGAGAGGAAATGTAAATATGTATAGCAAACACAGTAGAGAGAGAAAGTGTATGTGTAGTTTCAGATTTTTGATGTTTGAATTTAATCTTGAATCTTGAGTTGTTTTTAGAGCAAGTTGACTTGGACTGGGAGTAGAAATGTGAGAGTATAAATTAGAGATGATGGGGCACGTGGAAGAGAGGAAGAAAAGTGAAGAAATATGCAGTTTACGGTGAAGAAGAAGAAACCTGCGTTTTAGAGAGAGAAGAGAAGAGTAGTTGCACCCGAAGGTTTTTCCAAAACTGAACTATGTTGATTCTTTTAGCCATAACCTTGTCATCCGATATCCAAATGACTTGAAACTTAAACCAATAGACTCCTAAGACATTTTTCTTTCTCTCCATAAAAATTTAGAGTCATCTGAATTGATTTGAAAAAAAAGATTGATTGGATAAAAGTGAGGAAGTCTGTTGGAATATATGAACTAGAAAATTTTCATTGAACATGCTTCGGTATTTTGATTACATCTTGATCTGTAGATTTCAAATTGAGTTGATTCTTAATCAGGTTAAACTTGAGACTTATGTCTACAACTTTCTTGAAGAATTCGAATTTTAATTCTGTCTCTAGGAATTTCAAAATTTGGCATGAAATTGAGTCTTGGCTTAGGCTGTAGCATTACTAGGGACAGAAATTATATCCTGTTGTTATCAAATAAACTAAATTGATGTAGGCCGAATCAGACAAAGGGGTCTTCACAAAAGTTATAACTTATTCTCTTAGCTTTCAATTGATATAAATTTTGTAATTTTTAGATATTGGAATTGAGAGATATCGGTTGTACAACTTGAATGTATGATTATGCTCTAGCCAAAATTTTAAATGTACTCAGTCTGTACTATTTTGAGCATAATTCATAGAACAATAAACCAAATTGAGTGATTCTAGTGTCATTAGAAACTTAAGACACAGGGAAACAATTATCTAGAAGAAAGTGTTATAGAAATACGTCATTTTCTTAATTTTATTAATTATGTAAAGTTGACATAAATGAGGTGCTTTCAGCAAAAGCTGGAATAGTGAATGAGTGTGTGAATTTTGGCACAATTGGAGTACATCAATTTGTTACAAAAATATACCTGAGAATTTTTTATTGCACATACATGATACATGATATAATTATATATGTATTTACTCAAATACGTAAGCAGTACGGTAATGTGAAATTGTGTTAACGTATATAGGAGAGCAAGTAACGCGACTACTTCCTAATATTGCCAGAACGTCAAGGCAATAGGCTTAAAGGAGCAATTGTGAGTAACCTAGACGATCTCACTCAATTAATTGTTTGTTTTGATTACGCTTGAATTATCTTATGAAAGTGTGATTGATTATATTGATTCCGGACATGAAGATCCGAAGATTCTGATTTGATGAATGTGATATTGAAGTACTCCTTGTATATGAATTGGATGAAATAAATGTTACTCAACAATCTTGTTGAATGTCGGACCAGGATCTGATGATAAATGTGTTCTGAATGTGAATGTGAAATCGTGTCATTGATTGAGAATATGAAAATGTGAAGCATTCCATTACATGAATGTATGAAATATAAAGGTAGTTGTGACTGGAGTCGCCAGTGTAAAGAGTTTAAAGCCCATACTGTGATCAGAGCCTTAGGCTCAGTTGTGAAAGTACCTGGTATCTACTAAGAGATATGGGACATTATCTGATACAACTCAGTATCCACGAGGGATATGGGCTAGTAAAGAGGCACTTGGTCATAACAACAACAATAATAAGTAAAAGTGAGCCTCACGAGCATTGCATATACATTTTAATACGTGTGTTTGACTGATTAAAATGTTTTGGTACTTTGTATTTGAATGAGAATGTGATACGTGATGTTTCTTGCATCGTTGATTTTTCAGGACCGAGAGAGGACATTAGCTATTGAGAGACCATACAAGAAACATAATTTTGTACCTTTGCGAAGAAGAAATAGCTCAAAGGTCAATCAGTTGAGACTGAAGGAGTAATTAGTAGTTTTGTTCAATTCCTCTTTCAAGTAGTATATTATGTATAGGGTTTTGACATTGTATATATTCGGATGGTTTTGTAAAGCTATAATGTAAGTTTGGTTTTTATAAAATGAAGAGGGATGGCTTTGTACAGTCTTGCAGTGAAAGAGGTATAATGCAGAGCCAATTTCCCCCTTGTGAGCACTGTAGGAAGAAGCACGGTGGTGAGTGCTGGACTTTATCAGGAGCATGTTATCAATGTGGCTCTTTAGAGCACAGAATTAGAGATTGTCCTGTCGTTGCTAGAGCCCAGTTTGGTATGAGAGGGGGATCTGTCAGTGAAGCTACTTTCTAGCAGAGCCGAGCTAGTGGGGTTGGATAGAGAGGCCAAGGCAGATGCAGAGTGAGTTCTGGCAGTCCTTCTATCAAGACTGAGGTTCGAAATAATAGACCCCCATCTCAAGCCCAAGTATACGCTATGCCCAGACAAGAGGCTCAGGACTCTCCAGATGTCGTTGCAGGTGCGTTGCTTATCTTTGATTATGAAGCATTTGCATTGTTAGATCCTGGATCTATGCATTCATTTATTGTACAACATCTGGCATGTAAGTTGCATTGCGATAGAGAGAAATTTAAACGTGGATTGGAGGTGAGTACACTGATAGGTAGTACCATTGTGATTGGGGAAGTCTGCAAGAGGTGTTTGATTAGAGTTGATCAGGCAGAATTGGAAGCAGACTTGATTATATTACAACTAAGGGAGATAGATGTCATTCTAGGTATGAATTGGCTTGCTGCTCATAGGGCTGTCATGAACTGCTACACTAAGGAGGTGGTATTGGAATCTCCTAATCAGCTAAGAGCAATTTTCAGAGGTATTAATCAAGCAGTGCCAGCTAGACTAATCTCATTCATGAGTGCCTTGAGGTTGATGCAAGGTGGATGTGAGGCTTATCTGGCTCATGTTATTGATACACGAGCTGAACAGAATGTACAAGACATTCTTGTAGTTAGGGAAATCCTGGATGTGTTTTCCGCAGAAATACCTGGCTTACCTCCAGATCGGGAAATAGAATTCACAATTGATCTAGTTCCAGGTACCTCTCCTATATCTATTCCTACATATAGGATGGCACTTATGGAACTGAAGGAGTTAAAGACTTAGTTACAGGGGTTACCGGATAAGGGATTTATTAGAACTAGTGTTTCACCCTGAGGAGCTTCAGTCCTATTTGTGAAGAATAAATATGGCACTTTGAGACTGTGCATTGACTATAGGCAACTGAATCAGTTCACAGTGAAGAACAAGTACCCATTTCTGACAATTGATGATTTATTTGATCAGTTGCAGGGAACTCAGGTGTTCACTAAGCTAGATTTGATATTTGGGTATTACCAGCTAAAGATAGCAGAGGCTGATGTACCAAAGAGTGCTTTCGGGAGCAGGTATGGGCATTTCGAGTTTTTAGTAACGTTCGGGTTAACTAATGCCCTAGCTACATTTATAGCCTTGATGAATAAAGTGTTTCAGCCCTACCTAGATAGATTTATAATTGTGTTCATTAATGACACACTTGTGTATTCAAAGAGCAAAGAAAGAACATGATGAGCATCTGAGAGTGATTTTACAGATTATGAGGGAGAAACAACTGTATGTTAAATTCAGTAAGTGTGAATTTTGGCTAGATCAAGTAGTCTTTCTAGGTCATATAGTATCTGGACAAGGCATACAAGTGGATCCAATAAAGATAGAAGCAGTGATGAATTGGGAAGCTCTAAGGAATATATCAGAAATCTGAAGCTTCCTAGGATTAGCTGGATATTATCGGAGGTTTATAAAGAGGTTCTCGTTGATTTTAGCCCCTCTGACAAAATTACTGAGAAAGAATGTAGCATTCAGATGGAGTGATGACTGTCAGAAGAGTTTTAAGGAGTTGAAGCATCAATTGACTATTGCACCGGTGCTAGTTATACCATCGAGAATTGGTGGATATGTAGTATACAGTGATACTTTGCATCAAGGATTGGGATGTGTATTGATGCAGAATGGCAAGGTGATAGCCTATGCATCGAGATAGTTAAGGTTTCACGAGATTAACTATCCAGTACATGATTTAAAGCTAACCGCAGCTGTTTTTACTCTAAAGATATGGAAACATTATTTCTATGGAGAGACATTTCAGATATACACTGATCACAAGAGTTTGATGTATCTGTTAAGTCAGAAAGAATTGAACATGAGACAGAGGAGATGGGTATAGTTATTGAAAGATTATGACTGTATAATTGAATATCATCTGGGAAAAGCCAATGTGGTGGTTAATGCTTTGAGCAGAAAGTCGAATACCAGTGTAACTCATATTTAGTTATCGAGGTTACCAAACTTAATTCAATTGAGAGCTTTAAATGTGGAGTTGAATCTTGAGCATAATGAGGCATTAATAGCCACATTGAAATTGAGGCCAATGTTACATGATAGAATAAGAAGGGTTCAAAGCAAGGACCCTGACATGGTGAAACTGATGGAGAAAGTTAAAATGAATCCAGAGTCTGAATTTGAATTAAGAGATGAAACATTGTGGCTAATGCAGAGACTATGTGTGCCTAATGTTGATGATCTGAAGAAGGAAACCCTAGAGGAAGCTCATATGACTACTTATGCTATGCATCCTAGCACGATCAAGATGTACAACACATTAAAGCAACATTTCTGGTGGCCAGAGATGAAGAAGCAAGTAGCTGATTATATAGCTAAGTGTTTAATTTTCCAACAGATTAAAACTGAGCATCAAGGTCCAATTGGAAAGCTTTATTCGTTGTCTATTTCAGAGTGAAAATGGGAACAAATCACTATAGATTTTATTATGGGATTGCCTAAGACTCTAAGGCAAAATGATGCGATATGGGTTATGGTGGACTGCTTAACTAAGTCAACCCATTTCATACCAATACAGGAGAACAATACATTAGACTAGTTAGCCCGGAGGTATATGACTGAGGTTGTGAGACTGCATGGGATTCTTATGTCCATTGTATCAGACAGGGATCTTAGATTTACTTCGAGATTTTGGAAGAGTTTGCATTCAATTATGGGTACAAAGCTGAATTTCAGTATTACATTCCATCCTCAGACAGATGAACAGAGTGAGAGAACTATCAAGACTGTTGAGGATATGTTTAAAGCATGTGTATTGGAGTTTTAGGGAGCTTGGGATCAATACATAGCACTGATTGAATTTGCATATAATAACCATTATCATAGCAGTGTCAGAATGACACCATATGAGGCACTGTATGGCAGAAAATGTTGATCGTCTCTATACTGGGATGAAGAAGGTTTGAGAATGATAGAAGGCCCTGAATTAATCCAAGATACTGTAGAAAAGGTGAAAGTGATCCGGAGTCGAATAAAAACGGCTCAAGATAGATAGAAAAGTTATGTAGATTAGCATCGTCGGGATATAGAGTATAGTGTCAAAGATAAAGTATTTCTGAGAGTGTCTTCTTGGCCTTACCTACTGAGTTATCTCAAATACATGACTTATTTCATGTAAGTATGCTCAAGAAATATAGGTCTGATCCAACACATATGTTACTAACTCAGGTGTTGAAGTTATTAGTAACCTGAGTTATGTTGAGAAGCCAATTCAGATAGTTGAGGATCAATAAAACGACTGAGAAATCGGAAAATTCCAATGGTAGAAGTCTTGTGGCACAATCATTCGAGTAAAAAAGCAACGTGGGAAACTGAGGAGCATATAAAAAAGGCATATCCCCACTTATTTTCCTTAATCAGGTAAGAATTTCGAGGACGAATTTAAAATTTGGTGAATGTTATGCATACTAGTTGATGCCATGACTAAGTTAGATAAGTTGCCATGTTATAAAGTGAAGGTGCGATACTTAACACGCCATTATTATAGATTATATACTAAAATGTCCACAGGGTGTTTCGATATGTAATTTATGGTATTGGAGTGTTACAAGTACAATAATAAATCAGTCATTACAATAATGACTAGAAGTAGAAAGTTTAAAGGACTTGAGATAATAATAAAGATTTCTTACATGAGATCCTTTATCTGAAATTTAAAATATTCTATTGCAGATCATTTTTTTGTTAAGTTTTAACAAAGTCATATTATTTTTAGTTCTGTATAAAATTTAAACATAAATTTTTGGGTTTATATATTAATTAAATTCTAATTAATTGTTAAAGAACTAATTCATTTTAAACTAATATAATTAAGTGAATAGGTATAATTCTTATTCATCTAAACTAGTCTTTGAAATAAATAATTTTTTAGGAACTCCATGACCCAGCTGTTGTAAGCACAACAAACGACCACACAGCTACAATATCCAGAACTTTTGGCTAATGCTTCGTACTCACGTTGAGTCCTCTCTCTACCTCTAGGAGTTCAAGCCAACATGAATAAAGCTCTCCCAAACACAATATGTGAACAAACTTTATTGTCTAGTGTCTCTGAAAGAATTGATTCAACCACGATCAGCTTGCCATCATGAGGCAGGACAGTACTTCCCAACATTTTCTGAGAGACTTCAAGCACTGCTCGTCACCGTAACCATGAAATATCCACTGCAAGTTTCATTCACAGAACCACAAACAATGACACATCTGATTACTTCCTTGGGGATTGAACTTACCATTTAACGGTAAATCAGTACTAATTAAGAGTGGCGCATAAGTGACAAACATGGGAGCTTTTAGGGAATCAAATTATGACGGCTACCTTTCTAATCTGCATTATTTTTTCATTATCATATCCACACGTAGATTTATTGGAAACAATATCTTTGTTTTATAAAAATAAGATTGCGTATTATTATGTCTTTTCATATTTTATTTTAACGTGAGACTTAAACTGAATGTGATGATGAGGAAGAAATCAATACAGCTTAGCTTAATAAAAGTAGCATCTGCCTTGGGAACACTCACAAACATGTCTCCCCCAACATGCTCTACACCTATAGGTTTTGAACAAGCATTAGTGCAGTTGACATGGTAATTGGTAAATTGGCTAGACGATTGCTTCATCACATCAGATAAATGTTTCAAGTACCTGGATATACTCTTAATACGTGAGGAAAATCAAAATTAATACCCTTAGCGTGGGGGATACTTGGATATTATCGTATTGAGCGTAACACCAATACCACATCCAACATCAACCAACATGTTGATTCCATCAAACCCATGATAGATATCAATAATCTTCTCCATGATTAAGCTTAGTGTGGCTGGACATCGCTCTGTTGAATACCCCATTGAATCTTCTTATTACTTTCCTAATAATAATAAGTTCTTCTACCCCTCTTAGGATACTAGTATCCTATGCAGTTGTGTTTTCTCCGAAGGGGCAATCACTGTTTTTTTTTAAATCTTTTACTTCAGTAAATATAATAATTTTAAATTAATTATATAATTTTGTGCTATTAATTATAAATATAATAGTCTCAAAATTTTATTATCTTAAAACCAAAAGATAATCAGTTTGAGTCTAATTATGAATTTTTTATTTAATTTTTCCAACACTTTCAATCTTATCCAATATAAACATCGAGATCTAAATTGTCAGTAATATTGATTTCTAGTGAAGCAATTTTCAGTTTTTCTATCGATTTGTTACGACGCTTCCTTTTTACTTTGCAACGTGGTACGTGGAGATTATATTCATATAGGATTCATCTCATCTTAGAGGCAACTGAGACAGCTCCATGCCTCCATCAATCTGACTGCTCTTCGTGTGACTTTTCTTCATTAATAAGATTAAATATGTGAATATTATTTTTAGCATGTGGTGTAAGCTACACCTTGGGTCTCGTATGCCTATTTAAGGGCCTGTGAATATCAATACGACACATCGCATAATTCTCCCAAACTTATTAGTCATACCATCTGATTAAGAGAGAACGAAAATTGGCTTCCAAGAATTGTATTAATGGCGCCAGTGGAAGTGACGTTTGAGGAGTTGCAACGAACACGAGGTGTGGCCATGGTTCTGGCCATTGGCACCGCCACTCCACCCAACTTCATCCTCCAAGCTGAGTATCCGGATTTCTACTTTCGAGTAACCAAAACAGACCACCTCACGCAATTAAAGAACAAGTTCAAGCGCATATGTGAGTCCGTTACATAGCATATCGATGTTCTATTTCATCATCTCTCTACGTAAATGCGTTTGTTTCCCAGGCCCAGGCCGGGAATATTTGTTTCATGTAAAATGTTTACAAAATCCGTTTCAACCTATGACAGGTGAAAAGTCGACAATATCGAAACGTTACATGCATCTTACGGAAGACATAATAGAGAAGAACCCAAACATAAGTACCTACAACGCCCCA
>JAOTAY010000002.1:6952001-6971989 GCA_025629805.1 Erythroxylum baracoense | reverse complement strand
TATTATTATTATTATTATTATTATTATTATTATTATTATTATTATTATTATTATTATTATTATTATTATTATATTTTCTCCTTCTCTCTCACACACACTAACTCTATATATATCTCTATCTCTCCCCCTGTCCCTCTCCCTCTCTCTCTCTCTCTCTTTCTCTCTCACACTCAATAGCCTCTCTAATAGATAGGTGTAAAGTTGTATACTACTAAACCTCTCCAAACTTCACGTATAAATGGAATTTATACTAAGTGTTGTTGTTGTTGTTGTTGTAAATCTTTATAATAGATGTTCATGTTTGTCCAAATATGAAGAAAAATCTAAGCTCCACAAGATTAAGGGCCAAATAATAAAGATACACACAAGTACACATCTTTTACTTATGGAAAATCCAACAAAAAAAGGCAAACATCCCAGAACCTGCTAGAGAGTTAACAGCTTCAAAATGCTCTGGTCTTATAATCATTCTAGAGAGATAGCCCAAATACTCTCATAAGAGGGTGGCTAGCCCCCACAATCATATAGGTGAGTCCATCAAATGTGTACTGCTCACACCACTTAAACTTGGGCTATGGAACTCATTAAGGATTATACAATCTAACCTCATCAAACGCAGTAAAATCATGCTAAGGATGCAATTCAACAACTGAATATATCTTAGTATTATACCACAAATAAAGTATAAGTAAGTAGTCGCCACATAATTTCGTTTGACCTATTGAACTTGGTTTCCCAAGTCGAGTGTCCATTATGAGGTTACTACACAATTGGGCTCAACCTCATCCCTTTAGCATGCTCTGAAACTAGTTTTCTACTCAAAACTTTTGTAAACGAATCCACTAAGTTTCTCTCTGACTTGACATAGTCTAGAAAAATTACACCATGTCTAATTAAAGTACAGTTAATTTTATTTTTCAATCTAATATGTCTACTTTCGCCACTGTATGCCTCGTTCTTGGCAACATGAATGGCAGCCTACGAATCATAATGAAAGAAAACAAAAGGAATTGATTTTTTCCAAAACGGGATATCTACTAAGAGATTCCTTAGCCACTCAGCTTCTCGTCCTGTCAACTCTAAAACTATAAACTCAGCCTCCATTGTTGATCTCGCAATACATGTTTGCTTGGGTGATTTCTAAAACACTACAACTCCTGCCAAGGTAAAAACATAACCACTGGTAAAGTGTATATCATCACTCTCCGTAACCCAGTTAGCATCAGAATATTCCTCTAATACAGGAGGATGACCACTAAAGGATAATCTATAATGTATAGTACCTTTAAAATACCTCAACAAACAAATCAATGTATTCTAATACTCTTGACTAGGATTCTGAGTATACTACTAAGTCTACTCAAGCAATATGCAATATCAGGACAAGAATAGTTCATTAAGAACATCACACTATTAAGAATTTTAGCATACTCAACTTGGTTTATACTATCACCAAGATTTTTCTTTAAAGCAATACTAGCGTCATAGGGAGTCTTGACTGGATCAACATCATAGTAACCAAACTTCTTCAAAATTTTCTTTACATAATGAGTACGATTCAACCTAAAACTAGAGTCAGTCCTATCAACTTTGATTCCTAAAATAAAGTCCACAATTCTAAGATCTTTCATATTAGAAGAAGACTTTAGCAAACTCTTGGTAGTATTAATGACAGATAAACTAGTACCAAGAATAAGCATATCATCCACATAACGAGTTATAATTACACAACCATTAATCTCAGATTTCACATAAATGCAAGAATCATCATCGCAAAAGGTCAAACCATGTTTAAAAATCTCATTTTCAAATTTCTCATGCCACTATTTGGGAGCTTGTTTAAGTCCATACAAAGACTTAACCAATTTACACATCTTTTGTTCTTGACCAGGCACCTTAAACCCCTCTGGTTGAACCATATAAATTTCCTCATCCAGATCATCATTCAAGAAAGATGTTTTAATATCCATTTGGTGCATATGAAGTTTAAATACTGAGGCAATAGCAAAAAACATCCTTATAGATGCAATTTTACTAATAGGAGAGTAAGTGTCAAAAAAGTCCAATCCTTCTTTTTGTTTAAAGCCTTTAATCACAAGTCTTGCCTTGAACCTCTTAATGGTTCCTTCATATCTCAATTTCTTTTCAAAAATCCACTTACACTCCAAAGGCTTACACCCTCGAGGTAGATCAACTAAAACCTAATTTTTATTAGACATGACTGACTCTACCTCACTATTTATGGCTTCCTTCCAAAATGTAACATCCACATATCTCTTTGCTTCCTCATAAGTTTTAGGATCTTCCTCAAAATTATAAGTCACCACAAAAACATCATTTATCTTCTCAGGTTTTGTTGCCACAAAGGAAGTAATAAAGTCAAAACCAAAAATAATGGGTACTCTAGCTCTTTTGCTCCTCTTTAGTTCAACAATTTTCTCTTCCTCTATGTCATCATTGATAGAAGAACTAGGGACAAATTCACTAGGAACTTGCACACTCACTTTTATAGGAAACATATCCTCAAAGAACACTATATCTGTTGGCTCTATAATTGGTCCATAAGTGTTAAATCCCTCTTATTTAACCATAAATCTAAAGGCAACACTATTATAGGCATATCCCACAAAAATTGAATCAATAGTCTTAGGTCCAATTTTCGTCCTTTTATTTTCAAGTAAAGCAACCTTAGCAAGACACCCCTACACTTTCAAAAAACGCAAGTTATGTGGATAACCTTCCAAATTTCATAAGGAGTTTGATCTAGTTTCTTATAAGGGACTCTGTTTAGAACCTAACAAGCAGAAAGAATAGCTTTCCCCTATATAAAATCAGGTAAACCAGAGGAAATCAACATTGCATTCATCATATCCTTACGTGTTCAGTTTTTCCTCTCGGTTATTCCATTTGTTCAGGTGTATAAAGGGCTGAAAGCTCATGAATAATCTCAACTTTTTCACAATAATTAGCAAGGAAATCAGTAATATACTCGCCACCTCGATCAGACCTTAATCTCTTAATTTTCCTTTCTAATTGGTTTTCAACCTCAGCTTTGTATTTCATAAATATTTCCTCTATAACACTTTTATTTTTTAATAAGTAAATCTTAGTAAATTTAGAACAATCATCCAAAGTTAATATAATATCTCATGCCTCTGTTACTCATACAATTCTTAAAATCACCCAAGTCTATGTGCACCAAGTCCAACAATTGTGACTCTCTCTCAGTCACTGACTTAAAAGGTTTCTTAGAGTGTTTTGCCTCAACACAAATTTGATATTTTTCCATTTCATTAGTGATCTAGTTAGGTAACAAGTTTAAGCTTTGCATCCTCTTAATAGACCTCACATTCACATGCCCAAGTCTAGAGTGTCATAAGTCTAAAAACTCAACAATATAAGCAGAAGAGATAGATGCATTCATTTCAACGTCAAGTACAAATAAACCTCTATTACAAAACCCTTTTCCAACAACGTTCTCATTCTTATTCAGAACTAGCTTATCAGAATCAAAGGTCAATTTAACTCTGGTTTTGTTAAGTAATGCACCAGAGATCAAGTTTCTATATACATTAGGAATAACTAAAATATTTTCTAATCCCAACACTTTTTCGGAAGTGAGTTTGAGAGTGACCTTCCCATCTCTTTGGATAAGAACTTTGCTGGTGTTGCCTATGTATACGAATTCACCATTAGCAGCATTATTCAACTCATTGAATAAGTCCTTGTTGCTATAGATGTGGCGTGTAGCTCCTGTGTCAACTATCCACTCTATCAAATTTCCAGCAACGTTGACTTCGGACACCATAGTAATAATGACCTCCTCGTCATTATCAGCTTCAACTATATTAGCTTGAGGCTTACCAAAACACTTCTGGTCACCCCATTGGTACCCTGTCTGGTTTCCTTTCTGAAACTTTCGCGGTTTCTATCCTTGGCCTTTCTTCTCATAGTTGATTCTAGCTTGGCAACTGGCAGCATGATGGTCTAGCATGTGGCACCACCAATAATCACCATCAATCCTTTTTCGCTTAAACTGACCCTGCTTGTTGTTGAAAGACTTAATTTGTCCACCATTCTTCTTGAAATTATTAACATTTCTATGTTCTACCACATGACCCTTAACAATAGGGACAAGGGTGAGTGTTTTGTTCTTATCTTGTGTACGATTGGTATCTTCAATCTTTAAATATCCTATCAATTCCTAAAGCTTCATGTCTTGCTTCTTATGCCTCAACTGGTTTTTATACTCATTCTATGAGGCAAGTAGTTTCTCAATATGGGCATTAGCTAGAAACAACTCACAAATGTTCATACCCTCGGCAAGGATTTCAGCAACTAGATTTTCATACTCATGTAGTTGGTCCATAATATGCTTATCATCAACAACGGTAAATTTTAACCACCTAGCAACTTCATATTTCTTAGTACCAGCATCATTCGTCTCATATTCCACTTCTAAAACATCTCAAATTTCCTTAGCAGTTTTGTACTAGCAATAGATATCAAACAAAGGGTTGATCATATGGTTAAGCAACACTCTCCTAACGATACGTCTATCCTTAGTAATCTTAAGGTCAGAATTGTCACTAGGAATCTCTTGAAATAGTACATAATCGATTTCGTATTGTTGAAAATAAAACAGAATTTTCTCAGACCATTGTTTAAAATTTCTCCCATCTAGAGGCTCTAATCTAGTTAGGTCAGGTATAATTTTCAGAGCTACGGTGATAGGGACTAAACCTATGTGAGGAACAGTAAGTGCAGAACCTACGTTGGTCTCATTTGCAGACGACATATTAAATCCAAAAGCATAAATGTCTCACATGAAATAATCAAACAATACAAAGAAACAAGATCGTATTCTGACTTCTACCAAAAAATATGTGGCAACAAAATCGCAGTAATTTCCAACAAACAGCAGCAACACAGCAATAAACATTTCTGACTTAGATTGTTAGCTAAAATAGTAATAATAATTAAATTGAAATAACTTATCTAAATGCAAGACGTCATGAAAAATTACTGCCCTAAATTAGAAATTTCCCTTTACAGTGCAGCAGGACAACGGGATTGATCTCAGGGTTAACGCCTTCTCCACCAGCTTTGGTACACTTTAAAGGGTGGAGTAGAAACCGTCTCTGTGAGTGAAAAGAAAATAAACAGATGCAGATATATGCATATGTTAGATAAAGGAGAGAAGGTGCCGTGTTTTTCTACCTTTTAAGAAAAAGAAGAGATGAGTGCATATCTCTATGTAGTAGTAAACAAGACGGGCAAATATATATAGGAAAACCCGATGAACGTTAGCAGTGAACGTTGGAGTAGGGTGCAAGTTATGGACCAACACCAACAACCAGAACCACATATGATTATGAAAAAACAAAAGAACAAACACCCAAAACACAACTTAAACCTAAATAAGGAACCACAGAGGCGTTGACTGGTGATGGTTACACGCTCTCACCAATGAACAGCGTCCTAGGCGCTGGTCGGTGATGGTGACATGCCTCTCCAACGGCACTAGCACTCCTGTTATGAAGATGGTTTAGAAGCTCACCATTTTTCGTAGGTGCTGCAGCCTGGAAGCATGAGTTGGACCACTGCCGCCATTGCTTGAATGCTTACTACCTGTAGAGGTTCCTCTTCATCGTGGTTGCGGAAGGTTGAAGGAGACGAATGGAAATTGGTAAGATGCGTGTCGGGTTACGCACTTTAGATGGGGCAATACATGATAACAAAATGGATTTATGAGTTGGTATTTTAAGGTGATTTGGGGCCCATTTTAATGGTCAAAAAAAAGACAAGAAAATAGATGAATCAAGCCTTAGAATGTTTGGGTTGTTATTTTGGATTCGAGGCCAGTAAAAATGGCTAAATCTTATAATTTATTGGGTTGTAAAATAACATAGACTATGGACCAATTGGGGCTATAAGTTTAGATTTATAGCTGATATAGTTTTCAAATGTACATTACATATTAGTTATATGTTCAATTAAATTTAGAAATAATTTTTTAAATTCATATATATTATGCGTAAGACTTTATATCGTTAGGAATAAGTTTCCGAAAATTTTATCAATTTAAATATTGATTAGTTCAATTTTAATTAGAAATATGTTCTAATTAAACTTAAATTATTAAATTAAATATATATATTACTCAATTTGACTCTTTCGAAATAAGTTTCCAGTTAAATTTAAAACAAACGATGAGTTTAATAGTATATTAGAAATAAGTTTCTAATTGAATTAAATTTCATTAATTCAAACAATCCATAAAATCTAAAATAATTTTCTAATTAAATTGAAATTATTAGTATAAGAATTAGAAATAAAATTCTAATTCATAATTTAATTTGATTAGTTCCATAATAATTAGAAATGTGTCTATAATTTAAATAGAATAAGTATAATTTTATATGAATTATATTTATTTATGTATGTCAAATTTGGTATTATTCAAATTATCAACTCACATATTATCCGAATGCTATTTGACAATTCTTTTTTAGTACAATAATTGGTATTCATTTATCATATAGTTGATGATTGAGAATATATTTGCTCTTTTAATTTTGTAGATAATTTAAATCCAATTATTCATATAACATACATGTATGATATGATAATAACATGCAAGTATACTATTTCTTTTCGTAGAAACTTTGTGTTTCTGTTTTGGCCACTACATAAAAGAATATTGTTACTAAAGTCAACATGAGTGATAAATTAAAAAGCGACAATTGTGATATTTGGAACTCGAAAATACAATATGTACTAGAAGAGCACGTACGAGACTCTTGAACTAAACATAACCATATATGTTCTTAAGGAAGGTAATACAACACAACATAAAAGGGAGTATGAAGGTTATGAAATATGGAAGAAAAAGAACTAATTGGCCCGCATTATGTTATTGAGCAACATGGATAATGATATCATGTGTGAGTTTTGCATACATGAAATTGCTATAGACATGTGGTCTGCTTTAGCTGCAAGTTTTAGAGACATCTGAGTGGTCAAAATTAGGTCACCCAATATCAACTTTGACACATATAAGAAACGAATGGAAAACAAAATACAAATACATTTCAGACATTTGCCAAACATGATAAGCAGGTTGCATGATGTTGGTCACGAACTATCAAATAAGCAGCAAGTATAAGTTGTGATCGTTCTTTACCTCAGAGTTGGGAGCATACAAAGATGCATCTAACTTACAATGGAAGTATCAAAACGATGGAAGATGCTACGAGACATCTTATACTAGAAGAAGAACATCTTGAAGCCTTCAAAATGTCTTTTAAGATATAAGCAATTGGTTTTAGCTCACATGGAGCAATGAATCAGAAGCTTTAAATAGAAAAATGGTAAAAGAAATATTCACTATACTCAAGATTAAAAAAAGGAAAAATGGAACCAACATGGAAAAGGAAAACTTCTTTTCAAAAAGAAGAGCATGAATACAGCCAAGTGCTTTTGCTCCTGATTGTAGTGAGCACAAAAAGGTACAATCTTGTGGTATAGACATTTGTTCTATAAATGTCTTTTGTTATATTTTCCTAACTAAATCACATCCTTTATGGATTGTAGGGAGCAACCAACTATGTAGTGAAGTATAGAGATGTCTTCATAGAATTTCAAAAAATCATGTTTGGAACATGATGGATTTATGTAAGAGACAACTCAAGGATTGTTATAAAAGGGATTTGAACCTACAAATTAGACATGCTTGGTGGTCATCCTTGATTCTACATGAAGTGTTGTATGTTCTAAAGATTTGACAGAATCTGATTTCTATGTTGATTTTAATAAGTCTTGGTTTTGATGTAAATTTTCACCATGGTGGTATGGACTTATATATTGGAAATATTTTTTATAGTCATGGTTTTAAGTTAGATGGTCTTATTGTTTCGAATGTTGTTTATTCAAATAGTAATATAAGTTATTCTATGTTTACACCATTTAGTAATTCTAATAATGATACAATTTTTTGGCACATTAGACTATGTTATATTAGTCAAAATCAAATAAGTTGATTAGCTAAAGAAGGTCTCCTAGGTAATTTACATCAAGTAGATTTACATATTTGTGAACATTATCTAGCTAGTAACATGTCATAGAAGCCATTTGGAAAGTGAACACGAGCTTTCTATTCATTGCAATTGATTCATTTAGATGTTTATGGTCCAATGAGCATAAGGGCATGATATGGGGCTATGTACTTCACCATTTTTATAGATGACTGTACTTGATATGGTTATATCTATTTGATTCCTCACAAATCAGAAGCATTAAGTTGTTTCATAAATATATGAATTTAGTAGAGAATCAATTAGACAAGAAAATAAAAGCATTAAGAATTGATCGAGGATAAGAATACTTGTCTGATAAATTCAAGATGTTGTGTAATAAAAAAGGAATAGAAAGACAATTAGCTATTCCACAAACTCCACAACAAATTGGAGTTGCATTACTTACAGCCACTTATGTACATAATCGAGTGCCCACAAATTCAGTTACGAACACTCCGTATGAGTTATAGATAGGAAGAAAACCTAATACAAAACATCTAAAACGATAGGGATATACTGCCTACTTCCATAATCTCTCTCATAGGAAGAAAAGTATCCTTATTAGATACTCTGAACGCTCAAAAGGATATGTATTCATATGTGAACAAAGTAATGAAGTATGTAACTAAATTTGAATCATGAGATGCCGCATTCTTAGATAATGACTTTCCAAAAAAGTGTGAAATATAAATAGACATATTTGTATATAAAAAGAATGAATCCATTATTTAGAATCATGAAGGAATTTATCCCAATAGAAGTAATCAAAAACTTGAAGAACTAACTCAAGGATAATTAAGATTAGAATCCACTAAAAGTTAACCTATTGTATCTTATATGAGTGGGAATAATCAAGGCGTTAATAAATTTATTTCTCAAATTCTCACGAACCACGTTTACGTTAATGTAATCATGGTATGATTCTCTAACATCATTTTGAAATAGAAGGAAAAATTCACATGATTATCCCACAAGAATATGATGAGCCAAGGAATAAACATGAGGCTCTCAATGGTTTTGCTAAAGAAGAATAAATGAAAGCAATGAAAGAAGAAATTACTTCTTTAAGCTCAAATCAAGTATGGGACTTAATTAATCTCCCTAATAAGCACAAGGATATTGGGAACAAATGGGTTCTTAAAACAAAATGAAAGGATGATGATAGTATCGAAAGATGCACCTTGTGGCGAAAGGATATACTCAACACAAGGAAATTGATTATAACAAAACATTTTTGCTGTTATGAGGTTTGCTTCAATTTTTTTAATCTTGGCTATAGTAGCTAGTTTGGATTATAGTAGCAAGTTTGGATCTTGAATTACATCAATTGGGTATAAAGGTTGCTTTTTTAAATAATAAACTAGGAGAAGAAATCTATATGGAATAACCTATAGGTTTTATCGAGACAAGCCAAGAACATAAAGTGTGTCAGTTATTAAAATTGATTTATAGTCTAAAGTAGTCCTTAAAGTAGTGGTATAAGTGTTTTCATAGCACAATCATTTTATATGATTTTCATATGCTTAATACAGACCATTGAGTATATATTAAGAGATCTAAAGATAAATTTGTAATTTTATGTTTATATGTGGATGACATTTAATTGCTTGTAGTCACTATAAGTTTGTCAAGAAAATCAAAGATTGGTTGTCAACTGAATTTAGGATGAAAGGCATGGACGAAGTTGCATACATTCTTTGAGTTAAGATTTCAAGAGATTGATCAAAAAGATTATTGTCACTTTCTCAATTGACTTACATTTAAAAGATTTTAGAATGATTCCACAAGTAAGATTGCAAACTAATAGATAATCCTATTGCTAAAGAAAAAGATCTCAGCAAGAAATTTTGCCTATTTATGCCACAAGAAAGGGAACGAATGAACAAACGTATCCTATGATATGAATAAGGCCACGTATTTGTTACATTATTGGGATGGTGAGCAGATATCAATCAAATTTAAGATAAGCACATTGGAAATCAGTAAAGAGAATATTAAGGTATCTAAAAGGTATTAGTGATTATGTATTGTGATATTAAGGCAATGATCTACATATTTAAGGATATACATATGTGAATTGGGGAGGAGATTTGGATGAGAAAATCTACCTTTGGATATGTTTTATTACTTAAAAATAGTGTTTATATCATAGAAATGTGAAAAAACAATCATTTGTTGCTTTATATATAATATATGCTTAATTTACATCATTTTCAGTAGTAGTGCAAGGATTTGTGTGGCTTAGACGATTCTTGGTTAATTTATGGCTCATAGTGAGACTGATCCAATAACAATCAACTATGACAACCAAGTGATAATTACTTATATAAAAAACCCTAAATTTCATTGTAAAACTAAACATATAGATGTTATATACAATTATATGAAAAATATAATTACACTAGGAGAAGTGAACATAAATTATATATCTACACGAGATATAGTTGCAGACCCAATGACAAACCAATTTTTTGAGATATGTACATTAGGCATGTCAAATCACTAGGTTTATGTAGATATTAAAATTTAATTTATTAACATTTCTCCATGTATGTTCATTCAATATATTGCCATGTTTAAATATAAATATAATATAAATATGAGTTGACATTATTTATTAAGTAATAAACATTACGTAATACTTAGATTATAAAATATGTATACATAGTATGATATATTTTTCGTATGAATCAAAGAGTATGTTGGACAGATAAAATATCAGTCTTCTCGTACGAACAATCGAGATATATTGCAGAAGATGTGAAAGGACACACCTTATGAGTTTAGGTGTGACCTTTCAGTTGTTAACTGTAACTAATTTGTTAATACCTTGACATTTTCCATAAAAATGAGATAATGTTCACTTAAATAATCTGTTGATAATCTTCAAATAGACACTAATATATAAAGACAATTTTTACATAGAAGAAAAGATTCTTCAAGAAGTCCTTTAAACATACATATATTCATTCTCAGCCAATTAAAAAGTACAAAATATAAAATTCTTATAATATTAAAATTAAATATCATTTTGTAGACATCAGGCAGCACTTTATTGTTTTGTGAAACACTTGAATATGTTAGATTAAGTTTCGAACTCTCAAGCTCGTGCTTATTGTTTGAAGCACAATAAACACGATGATCTGGAACTAGGAAGGCACCACTATCTTTATTACCATGATGCCTAGTGATTGTCTCTGAATTGGTTTTAAATTTAATCAAATAGGTCTCATGAATGGAACGTTGTATACAAATATAAAATTTATAAAAGAAAGAGTTCACCTGTTATCATAAAATATACAAAGAATAATATTATTGCCCCACTTAAACACATTGAACTGCCCAATTTTCATATTAAATGAAAATGTAGTTTATGCTAAAACTAAATCTAAAGGATCACGGATAATAAAATTTGATATTTGTGCAATAATATTTCATTTTTACTTTTCTTACTCTTTTGTATTTATTATATATGACATTTTACCACAATTAATTTCACATATGAGAATTCGAGGAAAGAAAGAGGTGTTTTTTCTAGAATTTGGATTTTGAATTAATTTAAGATACAAAAGCTCAATAATTTATTTGATTTTATTGATAATTTCTTTAATTCATTAATGTTGAAAATATATATTCAGATGTTTAATATATTGAATTCCAAGTTATTTATAAAATATTTTCTTTACCCATTCTTTTGAATGACATTGGACCCAAGAATTTGTGTAAGGATTCAGACTTGAACCCGAGGTCGAAATAGATTTGAGATTCATTGTTTAAATTTGTACCTGATCAAATTTCAAGGCATGGGCTCGAGACCTAAATTCAATTGGGATTAGACGGCCCGAAACCTTATCGAACTTAGCTAAGGATGAAATTTTTTTAGTTGATTAATGATCATTTACTTCATTAATTATTTTCTAACTTTTTATTAATAATCTTGAAACATTTAAATTAGTGTAATATACAACATATTTTAATTTAACAAATTTGAATTTTATTCAATGATAGAATAAAAATAATTTATTGGAGATAAATCAAGAATAATGATAACACCATTATTATATCATATCAAAGTACATCTAATGAGGATAAGATAAGATGTAATATAAGATGTAATCTTATCTTATTCTTTATAAATGTCATAGTAAATGAGAGGTTGAGTTTGAAAACTAGATCTATAAAATGTCAAGGTGGATGAGACTTTATAAAGAGGTCAACAATCTGAGACTGTGAGGAGATGGAAACAAATGGTATAGTCTATAAGAAAACATGATGTCGAATAAGATGACAATATCTTGATATGTTTAGTCCTTTCATGAATGACATCATTATGAGCAATTTACATAGAACTATTGTTATCATAATAAAGAGGAACCGCAGATGAGAAAAATACATTCATATCTTGAAGCAAGCATCGTAGCCAAAGGAGTTTAGAGGTAGTATCAGCAAGAGCTCTATATTCGGCTTCTGTACTGGATTTAGAGACAATAACCAGTTGTCGATTGATGGTCCGTTGGGTCCCCAGTGCAATCAACATCAAAATAAGCATATAGCTCCAATGGGGAAGAGTAGCAAAAAAGAAGGCCATGAAACAAAGTTCCTCAATCATACTCAATATGTGAAGAACAACATAGAAGTGAGTTGTACAAGATGAGGAGATGAATTGACTCACGATGTGAACAACGTGAGCAATATCTGGACAAGAGACAATAATATATATAAGACTAACAACTAATTGCGACAAAGCGTACCATCATTATGGAGGCTCTCATCAGTAGCAGAAAGGTGATTATTAGAATCTAGTGGAGTACTAGCTATCTTAGTATCAATAATGTCAACTCGAGAGATGAGATTAGTAGCATAGTTTGCTTGTGATAAATAGTATCCAAATTCATATGAAAATACCTCAATACCCAAAAAATAACTTAGATTTCCCAAGTTTTTCATCTCAAACTACTGATGGAGAAAGGATTTAAGGGTAGAGATATCCTATATGTCATCATTAGTATTATCATGTCATCTATATAGAGAAGGAGAAGAGTGTACCTTTGATTTATTTTGTGAAGAAACAAGGAATAATCATCAAGGTGGACTTGAAATTGAGTTGTCCAATGATGGAACTAAATATTGCAAACCAAGCTCGAGGAGCTTATTTAAATCCATACAAGGCTTTACGAAGATGACAAACCTTATTGGAAAGATGATCATACCCTGGAAGAGGTTGCATGTACACTTCTTTTGTGAGATCTCCATTAAGAAAGGCATTCTTGACATCTATTTATAATAACTACCCTCTTTTACTAACAATAATAGCAATGAGACTGCATACTGAGGTCACTCTAGCTACAAGAGTGAAAGTCTCCTCATAATTAATTCCATAGTTTTGAGTGAATCCTTTAACAACAAGGTGAACTTTGTCTCTTTCCACTGATCCATCTACTTGATTTTTGATTTTATAGAGCCAGTTTATAGCTAATAAAAGATTTGTCTCGACGTAAGTCAACCAAGTCCCAAGTATCAATGTTGGAGAGAGCCTATAATTCTTTCTTCATTGCTTGTTGTCATAAAGGGTTAAAGCTAGCCTCGCAGTAAGTGCAAGGCTCATATAGAGAAAAAAAGTGGAATAAACATAGAAGTCTTTAAGAAAAATAGAGGGTTGACTTACTCAACTGGAATGAAAAGGAAGTTATTGAGACTCGGTGGATTTTGATGAATGAGTAGATAAGGAAGAGTTGTATGGTGAACATGAAGGATTTGTATCTGGGGAAGATATAACGGAATTAGACTTCCTGTTGTATTGAACTATTAGAGCTTTAAGGTGGACCGATAGAAAAATATCAGGAAACAAAGATATGGTAAGATCAGAAAAAATATATATTGTGGGGTAAGCTAACTGGAAATTTTAAGATGTGAAAAATATTATATTCCCAAAAGGTTTCATGTCAAGAAATTCGAAGTCTTTATGATAAAGGATCCCAACAATTATATCTTTTAAGTTCTATGACATACCCAAAAAACAACATATATGTACTTTTGATTTTAGTTTGTTGTGCTCGTGAGGTTGTAAAAGAATAGAACATTCACATCCAAAAGCTTTAAGAGATTGGTAATTAGGAGCATGACTAAATAGGTGCTAATAATGAGCAATGTTACTTATGATAGGAGAAGAAATATGACTGATTATATAAACAACAGTAAGAGTTGCTTCACCCCAAAAGGTTTAAGGATAGGAAGAGGATATAATAAGGGCTCGAATAGTGTCAAGAAAATGCCTATATTTTTGTTTGACTTAACCAGTTTTGATGAGATATGTTTGGGTAAGAATCTCTTGTTAAGCAAGAAAGTTAGCGAAGTTTTTTTCTTTATATACTTGGAATTATTAGTCTGAAATATTTTAATCTTACAAAAAATCTGAGTTTGGATCATATTAGCAAAGCAATAGTAAATAGAGAATAGTTCAAATCTATGTCACATTAGATAGATCCATGTACAGTGAGAAAAATCAGCAACAAAGATAAAATAATATCTTAGACAACCATAGTTTTACAAAGTGCAAGCCCCAGATATCAGAGTGAATTAAATCAAAAGGTGTTAAAGAAATAGTGTCATTAAGAGAAAAAGGGTAATGTACGACTTTTAGATAATTGATAAGAGACACATTCAAAATGTTCAGTCTTAACAAGGTTTAGAGTACCACTAGAGATTAAAGATCCTAATCTAGAAGTAAAAGGATGACCTAATCGAGTGTACCATGTATAAAAAGTGACAGCACCAACAACAAACTTGGAGGGAAGATTTTATGAAGTAAGCTTAAAAAGTTATCCAACCTTACGCCTTTCGCCAAGGATCTCACCCGTTTGTAGATCATGCACAATGCAACCATGACTCAAAAAATATAATTTAACACCAAGTTTACATAATTTTCCACCAGAAATAAGATTTAGAGAAAGTTTGGAAAAATGAAAGTTTCAAGTAAGAACAATTTGGATGTGTGGACAGTACCTATACATTGTACTTACATAGTAAAGTTATTAGCAGTATAAAGAATGTATGGAGTAGATGATATTGTTAAAGATTCAAGAATAGAGAAATTTGAGGTCAAATGATTGCAACAAGCAGAATCAAGATACCAAGAGATTGAAGTACCTGATTTGACAGATATGTTAGAGAATGATATAGTATTGGAGTTTGGTTGGAGCTGTTGAAGAAGGATGTGAAGATCCTTTATGGAGAAATTGGGAGAGGTGTTATCTATTAGACCCTTAATGGTGACAACAAGAGTAGAAGAAGGCTAAGAGAACTTAGAGGAGTTATCTTAACCAGAGTTTTGCTTGAGTCATTTCCTAAACTCTGAGATGTGATATCTAAACTTTTTATAGTAGTTCTCTTATAGAACTTCTTACCTAAGTTATGAGAAATTTGCTCAAAAGAGGTATAAGTTGTAAAAACAACAATAGTAGATGGGACAAAATTTTCTATGTGGAGTGTGTTGAGGTGACTGCTTTTGTGATGAGCTCCTTAATGATAGTATCTAGATTGGTGTCAGATCCTTAAGTAAGGAGAGAGCTACAAATGGGTTTATACTCATCCTTAAGAGTCATTAACAAATGCTAAATATGATGTCAATTACAAATATTTGCATAAATAGTAACAACATCTGGATTAGGCCAAGCAAGATCACCGAGTTCTATTTTATCCTAAATTTCTTACAGTTCAGACACATAATTATGCATTGTGTGTCCAAGTTGATGTTGCATTCAATGAAGTCTTCTATACAACTGAAATCGGTTGAAATATAAAGTAACAAGTTTTCAAAAAATTCCATACCTCTTATGTAAGGTCAAAGCGTCAAAAATTGAGTTTGATGACTTTAACACATGTGTTCCTAAATCATGTTAATATTTGATGATTCATTTCGTCTCGAGATAACAGACATTATGTGAAAACATCTATATCTTCATCTTTCTTTTACGTAAGTTTGGGTATTTATTTAGTAACAATACTCCAAAAAAAGTCTCCATCTAAGAAAAACTGCACATTTCCTCAGCCCGTAAAGCATAGTTTGAACCATCAAAGGTAATATTGATAGGGTTAGGAATATATTAGGTAAGTTTTGAGGCATCTATAATAAAAAAGGTATAAAACCTATTCATAAAGTTGATATTTTGTAATTCTAACAATAAAAATGGATTTAAAATGTCAAAAAACCTTCCAAACTGATATGGTTCGAAAAGAAATCGAAGTAGAAGAGGTTGAACCGATCAGTCAAAGTGTTGGTCACCTATTTTTGAACTGAACTGAACTGAATTGATGATCTGAACCGAACCAGAGAGGGACAAAGATGACATGTGGACAAATCAGAAGAAGACATATGGTGATTGAATAGGATGTTGATATGGCATTAATGACAGCATGTCATATGATTAGCTGGCGTGAAGAGGTCTGTGCATCTTGTTGCTGACGTGGCGTTGATGTGTTGCCTATATGGATGCTAACGAGACCAAAAGATTAATTTGCATCTTCTTTATCGTTTCAAATGAAATGATGACGTTTTGCTAGATTTGAAAGAATGTCTTATAGTCTTTCTTCTTTCTCCAGATACCCACAAATAGGATTTGGAGTTCAGTAACTATTCTTGACGTGTGAGGGCACATGCGAAAGTTTTCAAAGATAATGTTTGCACCATTGTTATCTACTTGAGAAGATGGACAATTTGGTGTATATATGAAATTTTTATTTTTTGAGCAGTTTTAGAAATTTGGAATACGAAAGCATAATATCGTGAGAAAAAAATGAAGAAAACTCTAGAATTTTAACTACTTTTGTTACAAAGGAGACTTTATATCATGTAAAAATTAAATAAAAAAGAAGTTAAGTTGGTGTTTATATACAGTGTTTAACTAAATAACTCTAATTTTATGTTATACAATCTTATCATATCAAATATAAAAAGAAAAATGACAAGATCATTTCATATCATATCAATGTGGATACATCTTATCTTATTGTTATTATTGTTAACAATTTTGATGTAAGATGGTAAATTAGTAATCCAATTGTATTAAATAAATAGTACAATTTATATTATATATTTTCTGAAGAGTTAGCGATCGAATTATGAAGTTAGATGAATTGAATCTAATCCTTCAATACTGTTTGTTGGGGTTGACTTGTGAGCAAGAATGGGGAAAAAACATAATTTAATATAGTAAAATTAGGATAAAAATAAGTCTTTAAGAAAAATCCACGACTCCCCAAAGATAGATTGAGACGTTCAGGAACATGTTCGTGGTGCTGAAGTAACCATATGGCCTAAGAATTTGTATAAAAGAAAACACGACTGCGCCTTACACAAGATCTGTTACATGGCCGTGTAAGATTTAAGACGAAGGTGATTTGGTCGATCGATAACAACTTTAGACAAATGGATAAGTACTGTGTTTAGTGTGACAAAGTGATTAACTAGCGAAGTTCTAATTGATAATTCATCTCAAGCTGCAGATGGTACCATTCCATAATATCAATTCAAAGGATTACTTTCCCTAACCAGATTCTTGGCAATCTGTCTGAGTAAATATTTCTGAATTTTACCAGTCGAAGTTTTAGGAAGCTCTTCCATGTACACCACCGTCTTTGGCACCATATAATGCGCCATTCTCTCCCTACAAAACTCTATCATCTCTTTCTCTGTTATAACAACGTCACTCTTCAAACTCACAAATGCACAAGGCGTCTCTCCCCAGAACTCGTCCGGTTTCGCCACCACCGCCACCTCATTAACTGCCGTGTTTGTGTGGACCACACTCTCAACTTCCATACTATTTATGTTTTCTCCACCACTTATAATCACGTCCTTTGAACGATCTTTAATCTCCAAGTACCCATCTTGGTGCATCACACCTAAGTCTCCTGTGTAAAACCAACCATTCTCTCTAATACATGCAGACGTAGCCACCTGGTCTTTGAGATAACCTAGCATTACACACCCACCTTTCAATACTATCTCGCCGACCGTATACCCATCTCGCTTCACACTCTCTCCAGTCTCGGCGTCCACGATGTCCACCGCTGTGAGCCCTGCTGTCCTCACCCCTTGTCTTGCCTTCAGCCTCGCTCTCTCCGTCGGAGGCAAGTTGTCCCATTGCTGTTTCCATGCACATGTCACCACTGGTCCGGCAACCTCGGTTAACCCATAAGCGTGAGTCACTATAAAACCTAAGGACTCGGCTTTAACGATCATCGGAACTGGTGGCGGAGACCCTCCGGTCATGAAATTAATAGGGTTTTTGAGAGGCTCGCTGTGAGGAGAATTTGTTAGAATGTTGAGCAGCACAGGTGCACCGCACATGTGGGTAACACCGTGTTGTTTGATCAAACGGTAGATCTTTGCCGCGTCAACTTTTCGAAGACAAATATTGATCCCACCAACGGCAGCCATACCCCAAGGGAAAGACCAGCCATTGCCGTGAAATATCGGTAGCGTCCACAAGTAGACGGGATTTTTAGGGACGGCCCAGTTGACGAGATAATCAACGGTGACAAGATAAATTCCTCGATGACAGTGGACCACACCTTTGGGATGCGACGTCGTACCAGACGTGTAGTTCAGAATTATTGGGTCCCACTCCCTCTTGGGCCTAACCCACTTGAAGTCAGAATCACCATTTTCAACCATCTCCTCATAAGTGGTGATGAAATCCACGGTGGGTGAGGCATCATCATTATCATCTACTATGAGGACAAGCACAGGAGGTTTAGAGAACATTGAGACAGCCTCAAGAACAAGAGGGCTAAAAAAGGAGTCAACGAAAACAAGCTTAGATTCACTGTGCGTTAAGAGGTTGAATAAGGTGCGAGCGTCAAGGAGAGTGTTGATGTTGTTGAGGACAGCACCGGACATGGGTACCGCAAATTGGAGCTCGTACATGGCAGGGATGTTGGCGGCCACCACTGACACTACTTGGCCTCTTTGGATGCCAAAAGAAGAAACAAGCGAGGATGCCACTCGGAGGCAACGGTGGTGGGTCTGAGACCATGTGTAGGTGGAGTCGTTGTAAACAATGGAAGTGGACTCGCCGTAGACAATGGCTGCTCTTTCGAGAAAGCCGAGTGGAGTTAGAGGGCAAGAGTTGGCCGAGTTTGACTTGAGTTGATCCATTGACGTTTATCTGGAGCAGCTTAGTCTCTCATTAATGTCTTGTGTGAATTCACATCCTGGAACACCCCTTTAAAGCACTTGGGATTCAAGAACCACAAGCAGTAAAATATGCAGCAAAAGTAATGGACTTATCAAATAAATGATGGTCAATGGATTTATGTTAAGATGTCTCAGTCATCCACATGTCATGCACAACATAGAAAACGATTGGTCACAAAAGTTAGTGCAGTTTTTCTTATATCTTCGGAGAAAACCTCCTTGGCTTCCGTATGCAAAACGTATACCATTATAGTCTATTCCTATTATCTTTAAAAACAGGTGAGTTGCATTCAAGGATCATCACTTGGTGGTAATTAAAATAAAAACATTTTAGATAGTAACGGATCGTCATCCGTTGCAAAATTCATGTATAAAGTAAGATTATAATCTTTTACGTTTTCTCGTTACCTCAAGTTATAAATGATAGTTAACACTTGGTCATAGAAGTAAAAAGTTACTTAAAATTATTTAGGGGCTGTTTGTTTCCATTTTTGTTTTTGGTTTTTTGTTTTTGTTTTCAAATTCAATAAAAAAACCTGTTTGTTTGAGTTTTTTGTTTTTGTTTTTGGTTTTGGTTTCTTCCAGTTTTCAAAAATTATGAAAACCATAAAAAGTGGTTTTTGTTCCCTGTTTCTGTTTTTTTCATAATCTGATTTACCATCATTTAAATATATATTATTTAATTATTTAATTATTAATAAAAATTATGAATA
>JAOTAY010000002.1:6904165-6951901 GCA_025629805.1 Erythroxylum baracoense | reverse complement strand
AAAACAGAAACAAAAAATTAAAAACGAAAACTGAAAACTACAACAGAAAAACAGAAGTAGAACCAAACGGCCCCTTAATGTACTGCATTTACTGACAGCCCCGGCCCTTGGGCCCCTGCCCAGGGGGCTCACTTTTATTTTTTAAAAAAAGTACATATAAAAATATAATTTATTGAAAAAAAAAATTTTAATTTATTTTTAATTAATATCAGGGGCTCATTTTTTCACTTTTGTCCCGGGCGTATAAAATCTCAAGACCGGCCCTGTTTACTGAATGCTATGCTTTGAAGTCTTCTTCCCTGTACTGGACTGGGGGGATTTCCCAGAAATGCTAGAACTATATATAAATTGGTAAGAACACTCTGCATATATAATAAGATCAAACAAAAGAAGCCTCACCAAAACAAAGGGCAAGATGACATCCCCCAATGCAAAGTGAGTTCGTACCGATGAAGTGGAAGCAGCGCTCACTCATTTAAATTCTATAAAACCAAAACGAAAACAGAAAAGGGCCCCGAGAACCCAAAACAAACCAAAATTTCCTTTGCTTTCAATCCGCTCCTGCCCTCACATGGCCAAGATTTGATCGGAACCTCCCCTTCACCCTCTTAGTCTTGCTTACATATGTATTATTTTTCGAATTCTTAACTTAAAATTTCGTGTAAGCAAAGCGCCCCACTTAATGTTAACAGACTATCATACGCTGTTTCATAAACAATTAGAATTGTTGACTTACTATATCCAGCACACTTTCATCATACCTTTTGAATTGTGAAACACAAATTTTTTATTCTCCTTTCACACATTCTGAAGACTGAAAATCCATTTCGTATTTAACCAACCTAACCTGCCGAAAAAGCCATGACCTATTCTCAATGAGATGGTTGGCAATCAATTATTACTCATCTTTTCGGTGGCTCAACGTTGTTTAGAAAAACGAATCACTTTGCAAGGTCCAACGCACAACCCAAATTTATACACGACTTCGAATACTATATGTTTTGCTCGGGACAATTTATCAGTACCTGGGAAACGGGGCTCTGTAGAAAGAATCTGTATTCGTTTATTGGTCCAATGGATTTTTTAGCTTATATTGCAGTTATTCCGCATCCTGCTGTTGAAATCTAGTACATGCTATATTACTAAGCTTGGTAAGACCACCTTCCACATGAATGAGATTTCACTTGAAACATGCCACCAACGTTAGATTAGAGTAAGAGAGGTTGCTTGTATGAGAGAATTGATTCTATTGTATGAGAGAATTGATTCTAAGTCATCAACGGTAACGATCAAAGGATGAGAACTCTAAGTACAAAGCATAAAAGTTGAAAATAAATTTCATGTCTTACCAGAACCATGCAGTACCCCTATGACACAACCGGTTGTTTGAACAGTCTCCATTTTACATCAGACAGTGAGAAGCATCTGCCTCAATTGCCCCATCAAAACAGCGACTAGATTAAGTACATAACTAAGCAGTATCTGTTGCTTGATGCTAAAAGAATAGTTTCCAGCAAGGAATCCAATGATTCCTTGTTTCTTGTAAAAGGCACGAGTCACTGCAAACAAGCAAGTATTCACATCGTAAATCACACTTTGGTGCAAGTAACCAAAGGTCAGCAGAACCTTCGAGTTTACAACCTAAACAGAAGTATTAGAATGCCTTACAATGGCAGAAACAAAATTCTTGGCACTATTTACTCATCCAAGATCGAAGTCATTTCTGAAGAAAAGCATGGAATTTTCAACTTTGATCATCGGCTTATCAACTCTTCGTTCGATTGCCAGAAAGCTTTTCTTCATAATTAAGAGCCGCATTCAAAAGAATGTCCATTCGTTCCCTCCCTTTATCCAGTTCCTTTTCACATATCAAATTCTGTTTCTCGCCAATGCATTTCTCCCACCCTTTATCCACTTTAATTCTTCTTCTACGTTTTGGCATTTGCCGACGCGATTGCTTTTGATGGTTTTTATATGCCTTCATTGCCCTGTTTATTTCTTTGATTTTTACGAGACACTGGTCACAGTGCCATTTGTCTGATGGGATAACAGGAAGTGGTGGATTCAAGCAACCAACATGATAGGCATGATCACAGCTGTCACATAAAATAATTCTTTCCTCCTTTCCCTCACTAAGGCAAATTCTGCACAAACAAGAAGGACAAAACCAATCAGGACCACATGATTTTAACTGCTTCGCTGAGAGGCACTTCTCATGGTAAAGACCAAGAAAGCAGTAGCGATAATCACATTTCTTTATCGTGTCACCTTCTCTCAAAACATTCTTACAAACTCCACAAACGCGCAACTTTTTTGTCTTTTTCGGTGATTCATGCCCAAGAACCATGCCATAAGTTGTAGCAGTCTCGTCTTTAATGAACTTGTCATGCATTGGACTGATTTTATCAGTGGCTTGATTAAAGTCGATTCCACAACCATCCAGCTGTTTACAAACTGCACAATTCGCATGACGGGATCCTATTTCACTTGAAATGCAGTTGTTACAGTACCAGGATATTGGGGGAATCACCAGGGGAGTAGATTCTAAACATGAGATGTGATACATCTCTTCACACGAATCACAAACTAAATAGTCCTTTCCACCTGCTTTTTCCCCACAAACACGGCAAGTGCAACCTTCAAATCCAGCAAAATGTTCCTCTGATTTACCACAAGATTCAGCTTCCTGGGTGGTGCTAACCTGTTATGCAAATGACAACTTTTTAGAGTTTTTTCCCAGTGCAACTATGTTAAACATCAGTTGAAAAGATTCAACTTTTTTGCACTTGGATACATACAAAATTTTCTCATGAAATTGTAGGTAAATAAGCACCTGCATCTAAGTTCCAACAATCCACATAGCTAATGAAACAACATATTTAGCAGTATTTCAATATGACTTACAAAGAAGACTCCATCTTCAGGTGCACAGTGTCCAGAGCCTCCTACCTGAAAATAGCACAATCATGCCACACCTGTTTAACAGTCACAACTAAAAGGATGCAGTAACATAATTTCATAGGAAATAAAGTACTGTACTTCATATGAAACTGATCTCATAATTCAATGTATGATAGAAGAATATTTCTTGACTGCGCTACCTCTTCATTGTAACAAGTCTTTGATACCTCTCCATTGTAACAAGTCTTTGATACCTCTTTGAGACTTTTTGCTAGAGAAATCAATTGATTACCAACACCCTCAAGTTTTGTCCACATCTGGTAAACGAAGATTCAAGTTAAGCAAACACAAGAAATAGAACTTCAATTGATTAAAATGCTTGCATTGCATGAGCATGACTTTAAACGTCCACCATAATTTGAAGTTACAGCAAAGCGCGAGGAGAAAAGGAGATGTCAATATTTGTATAATTCAATTTATCAAATTGGTATTTGGGAATGAAAATTCGCACATAACACGACGGTTCCAATCCTCATAAATTAATAACAAATAAAACAAAAAAAACAACAATCCAGTAAAAGTCCCGCTGATACGCGGAGTCTGGAGAGATCCAATAGTACGCAGCCTTACCCTAACTAATAGAGAGGTTGTTTCCAATAATAAATTACATAACAAGTGAGACCTTTAAATTGTTTCTCTTTATCTGTCAACAGAACAAACAATAGAGGGCAGTGAATCACAAAAAGGACAAACTAAAATTGCAGCAAGATACTCGAGATATAAGAACATTAAGAAAAAGAGTGATAATGATGTAGATATAGAATATCATCTCAAACACCCAATGCCACCAGAAAAGCCAGACTTTTAGAAGCTCCCATTTCACGTTGTTGGAACATGAAATATAGACAATGAAGCAAGAGCAGGCATTTCAGTAATAAAATCAATTAAGAAAAAATATCAGAATAATACAACAGAAAAGCAGAAACATGAACCAGAAAAAGTAATAACCTGTTGGATATCTGCATAAAAGAGCACAGGTGAGCATTCATAAGCTCTCTCTTTCATTCTTCGGTTTACAAGATGTAGGCTAAAAAAGTTGTCAGCCTTCACTCCTTCAAAATTTTCACATATTAGGTTGCACAACAAAGTGAACTTTTCAGAAAGTATGACACCAAGAAAAACACGGCAGCACATCTCAGTAACTGAATGACAACAAGATTCATCCAGAGCACCATCGTTTAAAACACCCTCACGATGTTTGGTCCGCTTATGACTGTTTTTAGGCTTCCACTCAGCTTGTTTAAATGATTTTTGACCATCTTCAACATGAACAACTGACTCCTAAAGAAACAAATAAAAAAAAGTGAACAAAAGTGAAAAGGAATAGAACAAGAATGACATCTTTGTTAACTAATAATACCCAACTGCATCCATTTTGGTAAAGTCACAAACCTTAGATGACATCATAAGGGAATCTAGGATGCACTTGCTCAGGCTGCCCTCCTCACCAATTAATGACTGATACATGTTTACAAGTACAGAGTCTCTCCACTGCCTAGATGAAACAACATTTGAACCATTCGTGGAAGCAGGAAACTGGTGACATGGTTCATTTGTGGTCTACAAAAAAACCTCACATAGAAAAGTTACAGACTAGGAAGGATAAACAGTACTTGTGATATAAAAATATACGACAGAGAATGATGGAGAAATCAAATCCAACCAAAAATATGAACGAGGCACATAGTTAACTGTATCTAGTCAGTAAATTTGTAGCAGAAAATAGTTCTTGGGGAACTGCACAACCTTCCAAGCTTTCCTACTCAATTCAAATCACTACAAATCGATGACAGATCAAAAGGCAGAGTACTAATGACCATGTAAACTACCAATGCTTCCAGGATCTTCAGCAACCAAATTTAGTCACACAACATAGAATTATAACCAAGTTATTTGTATTATCTGAAATTAACAATTGTTGACGAATAATAGTAGTATGGTTATTAAGTGACCAAGAAACAGCTGCTTGCATACATTTTGGATATTCTTTCCATGGTCACTTAATAGCTACTCCACCAAAATGAACATCAATATTAAAGTCTGTGTCGCACAAACAACTACATTATGTCATTTAGGCACACTTTCCAACCAGTCGCAGGACTAAGAAGAGCTACTGTTCATATAAGTCCATGCTCTCCACAATTCATTTCTTATGTATGGAATTCAAGGGGCAGTCGCTTACACCAAGAACTGAACTTTTTAGCACTATTTTTGTGAATTGTACCATAGCTATACATCATGCCAAGTATAGCAGTTGTCTGATAAATACTAATAGAGTGGAGACATCACCACCACAAACTTCCATGCTAGCGTCACTATGAAATTATAGGTCATAATCTTTGACAATTCAACATGACCAGCAAAATTGCAAATTGAAGCCACTGCAACATGTTTAAGAGTAGCATATAACTGAATCAGTCTAGAAAGTTGATTTGCATGGAGCATTTTTCTCAGACCCTTTAAAGCCACATTGGTGATTTGAAGAAGCCAAGTTTTAAGTTACATTAGATGCCTAAGTTCACTTTTTTCACCATTATTTTTTTGCAATAATTATATACGAACGAAATATTGCCATAGCATTTATTTCTTCATGCAGATAAATTCACGTATATACATACTTTATCAACAGATCTTTAGGCAATATGTAAAGGACACTAGTCTTGTTACAGTGTGTTAAATTTTAAAAGTTTCTGATGTGCAATTCAAGAACTGGAATTACCATTCATATCATAGGTTCCTATTCAGCAAATTAGAATCACAAAACTAAAATTCTGGTGTTTAGGATGATATAAATTTTCAGATGGAATTGTACGCCAAATAACCAAGTGATTTAGTATAGTTAAGGTAGAAGTACTGTCACTAAAACCAGTGACAGCAGGATAGTAATAATGAGGACGGCAGCAACCGTAGTAATGAGTACCAGATATGATGACAGAAACTGCCTCCTTTGGTTTACAGCAGTATCAAGAGTAACAACAGATGCATGGGTAGTGTCATCACATTGAAGACCAATATAATGAGAATTGAAAAACAAAAATGAGTCATAAAAAGATAAAAGCAGTACTTGGTACAAAATAAATAGGTAATAACAAATTGATGGCATGATGATGGTGGTGATTATGGCAGTATGACAATAACAATTGTAAACGCATAGGTTGGTCGGAGTGAAAAGGGACAATGAAGTAAGAGTCATAACAGAAAAAGGTGATAGCTACATGATCGAATTTAAAAGAAAATTATAAAGGAAAAGTTGTTTGAAACTTCAATAGTTTACACGGGTAACAAGAACAAAAAATCAACCAAAAAAGTCTATTTAATTTCCTGAAATTGGATAAAGTAAATTCGAATGGTTTTCACTCTGTTTTCTTTAGATCATGTCCTTCAAATATATTCCACAATCTCCCAGTCCGTCATGGATTGTTGGTAATACATCAAAAACTCACCGATTATAGCCAAGTCACCCCTGTCAGCTATGATTGATCACTGTCGGTGCGGTTTGCACCAAGATGTTAACAATAATCTAACACATCTTCGGTTAAAATTTCAGAAAATTCTGACCTGTAAATTATTTTTTGACTTTTTACAGGCAAAAACTTTGAAAAATCATAAAAAATAGGAAATAGGAAGTTGGTGTCCTTTTTTAATATACTGTTTCATGTGCGCAACCTCTTGGAGATTATTTCTCCAATTCATTTGAAATTAGGAGCAGTGGAAGAAGAAGGCTCAATATTTTATCAACTAAGATAAGCCTCTTCAATTATATTCTGCAAAGTACTAGACAGCAACCAAATTTCTTTGTCCCATTTCCCAAACCCAACCCTAGTCCCAACCAGCTCTAGAACATTCCCAAGCTTAAATATCAAATCTTCCAAGTCACTAACTAACTCCCACAGGGAAATATCCAGATGTCCTACCTCTTACTGGAAGAGCCAGTGAATAAAAACCTTTTTCCAAACAAGGCCACAAACTATAAACAATAAATTAAGTTCCAATAGATTACCATTCTCGAAACAGTTCACGTCATTTCTTTATCAGTGAGAAACTTTTTTGCTATATGATTAGACCTAAGATGCTAGTAAACAGCTATAATTAAAATGTTTACACTTATGGTTCAGTTTCAATATAGTAGCCACACCTCACAAGCTATTACACAGAAATAGTTAAAATGTATTGATTAATAGTTCAGTTCTAATATTGTTGCCAGACCTCATAAGCTATAAGCTGTACTCTCAGTTCCAATGAATTCTTAAAATGTATATTTATGTAGACATGTAGTACAGTGGTGAATGTCTCTTAATGAGATTTCTCCCCCGTCAACTCCTTCCCAAGTCTATTTTGTTTAATTGCATGTTACTTACCTCAGTCTAGTGGTTAGCTAGAATGAACATAATGTAATATATCCGTGGTTCTATCATGTGATTAAATAACATTTCTATGTCATCTTTGAGCTCAAATTTGAGAAAACAAATATTTAACTAATGGATTTGGAAAAGCTCACCAAATGAACTCAGCCAATCCTTTGCAAAAATCAAAGTTTATAGCTCTAATTCATAGATCTCTTCTGCAGACAAAGGAAGTCAAAATTCTTCATCCGGTTAAGCAAAGCTAAAACTTACACAAGCATGGTGATTTTCAGCGTGTTAAGAAATGTGACTATCCCTACTGAAGAACAGCAATGGATCAACATATATAATTACAATAATTGACATGGAATAACATCCACATATTTAAAACTGATCGTCACCACCTTTGTTCATCTTTCTGTTTTATCTTTACAGATAATCACCTTAGAACTTATTCCTAAAATGAGATATCATTCGTACTCCCATCTAAGCCAAGGTCAACCATAGTGTATGTCACAAAAACTTTTCAATGACAGGGAGCTTTTTTTATATAAAATCTATCTTCAGCTAAGTTTTGATGTTAGCTTATGCCCTTAGTTCCTGGATATTTTGCATTCCAACATCCTTTCCTGTGGGTTTCAGGTGAAAATATGAGTTTTCTCAGATAATTGCAACAAAATAAAACACCTGAAAATTAGCAAATCACCTTCCATTTGCAAATATAACAAAGGCAATCAACTCAACTTGGCATTAGTGCATGGATGGGTACACAATAGAGGCATACCTGGTTTTTTAATTTACTAGCAGCCTCCACCGAGCCCCTTCTGTCCTCTCGACCTTTACTCTCTGAATAAGACTGTGTTCGCTTCCGCCTCTTGTAAGTTTGAAATCCCTCACTTGTCCCAGAGAATCCATCAACTCCATCATTCCCAACCCGACCCCAGGACCAATTATTCGCTGCTTCAGTTCCCAAGCATCGACCTACTCCATCTGTTCCATAACCATTACTTGTTCGCTCTTCCAAACCCATTTTCTACCACACTAAAATTTACAAAGAAAGATAATTGCCACAGTCCAGTTAGAGTTTATTCAAATTCAAGTGAAATGTCATACACCCAAATAAAGATGTGAAGCAAAGCAGCGTATCAACAAAGAACTAGTTGCAAACAAAACAAGCCTAAACTCTCTTCCTTACTGAACCAGAGAAAACGGAACTCTTAACGAAATGAATATAATTCCTACTATTTCCTCGGGTATCTAAAGATAAAATCTGACATCATACTAGACGATTCTGAAGTAATCTAAAGTTCCCCCATTGATAAAAAGAGTCAAACTGAAAAACCCTAACCTAGTTCATGCGATTTCCTGCTTTAACTTGTCTCTTTATTGAACAAATTCGCAGTTACCAAAGGGATTATAACAATAGCAAAAGCATCAGGAAAATGTATACAAAAAAAATTAGCAGAGTGAAAAAGAAGGAAAAGCTTGCTTACACAGGTAGAGCCAAAGCGAGGAAACCCTAAAATCTGATGAGATAGATTCGGCCGAGTAAAGAGGGGGAGCTTTCTCTGCAACTGCAAGTAGTAACAAGTTTATCTGTGCGTAGTAGCAATCTGAGTATAATAGTTTATTATAATCATCTCCCAGCTCACATCAATCACTTTGAACTTTTTTTCTCTTTTGGGTTCAACATAGCCAGTTCCGTTACTATTTTCCTATCATATTGCAGGAACATCCGTTTAGATAGATAGATGTTCACTTCACAGAGTATTTTTGAGATAACCCACAAATTATTTACTATAATACACTTGAATATATAATTAAACAAACCATTTGTGATCATGTACTCCAACAACTCTAAATTACCTTATGGAAATAAGCATAAGAATATTAAGATCATTTTCATTTGCCAAAATGTAGGAATAAAAAACATTTTAACCTATTCTGCTTATTCAGCTAAAATCTTAAATTATTTAATTTTTTAAATCTGATTTTTAATTTTTTAATTCGATTTAATTTAATAATTTTTGTTGTTAAAAATTGATTAATTTATTAATTAATTAGTTAATTATTAAATTAATAAATTTTTATAAATTAAAATAGATTGATTAATTTTATTTAACAATTTTTTAATTAAAATTCAAATTTTATAAAGATCATCTCTTTTAATTATATTTTATAATTTTTTATTTTATTTAATGTTTAGTACAATTTATAATAATATAATCTCTTTTAATTAAATTTTAAATTTTTTATTTAATTTAATATTTAGTATAATTTATAATAATATAATTTTAATTGAATTTTTTAAAAATTAAATTTAAAAAAATTAAAAATTGTTTGCAGTTTCTTTAAATATTATTTAAAAAATAATTAACAATAACTTTTTTTCCATCGCTTCAAGTAAGAAAACTCCAAGACCGTAAGTCAGAGCAGGAGCACTAGGAATGAGTGACCGGCGGTGCCACAGGACCCACTCCCACATGGAATCGGGAACGGATACGGAATCTGATAGCGAGACGATGCGCTGCATATCCTGCAAGGAGGAGTACGGCACGCGCGACGCCGGTACGTGTAAGGAATGCTACGAGGAGGCGAGCGAGACCGAGGAAGAGCTCAAGCGAGAGATCGAAGATCTTAAAGCCAAAGTTGCTTTCTTGCGGTTTTGGTCTCCTCTTGACCACCACCACCACCACCACCACCACCACCAGTATCATCAACATGGTAACATCAACAGGTCCTCATCTGGGCCTTGCTTCACTGATGTCGTTCTTGTCGCAGCCTCGGACGATGGTCCAATTGGGTCTCCGGTGCCTGTACCCGCACATAAGGCGGTTTTGGTCAGTGCCTATTTTTTCAATTTGGGAACTAGGCGATTTTCTGTTTGCCCTCTTTACTTCTATTTTACTGACTTCTGCTGTTTAGATGGAGTGATCGTTTGAGTTGTTTATGTATCTAGAGTTGGTGTTTACTAAAGGAAGTTAATACTCATATCTTGTCGGTTTACGTGTTGCTTCCACGTTTGGAATGAAATCGCGCTGCCGTGTAAGGTTGGGTAAACTTGGGTCCGATCAAAGACAGCAGTTTTCGTATTTTGGCACTTAGCTCATACGGACTGATGACATTTGCATATTTTTGGTTTTATAGTGGCTAAGATTCCAAGTATGTTTGCATTTTTGTAAAATTTGGTGAAGAAAGTGAATTGCACTTATTTTAAGTTCCACAGCCCTGTTGTTTTCATCTCTTTCATTTTTCTTTGTGCCTTGTCCAAAAAAGAGAAATATTGAGTAATCTTGTTGAATATGTAGAACTGGTATTCTAAACTTTTCTTCGTCGAATCAGGATGCTCAACAATCGTGGAGTTTCTCAAAGTTGAATCAGACATTATTATTTCAGTTCTTCATTGTTACATTTTTGCTGCCGAAGCTAGTCGATGAACATTCTGTTTGTGAATGATATTGCTACATTTAAAACAATCGCTTGCTTCAGTTTTTCCTTTTTTGTTTCTTCTGTCGTCAGTACCTCTCTAATCAATTAACACACACATATGATGTGTGCATAATTGCAGTATATACTTTATCATCATTGCCTGTTGCTGTCAATAACGGCTTCTCTAATGCATTTGTGATTTATAAAAAATTCTGTTCAATAGTTCATTCTTGGTCAACTTGGGTTAGATATGTTAATGATAGGGAATACCGCCTTAATCACGTGCTATCATTTGGTTCAATCTCCTGCTCATGACACAAAATGTTTTATGTTTCTTTTTGACATCTTTGCATAGAGTTAACCAAAGTTCTGGCTACATTTTGGTCTAGTGGGATTTAGGTACCGATGGCAAGTTGTTGGAATTTGGACTGAGGTGTATCATAGCTTCCTACTATAGTAACTAATTCAATCAAAACTCTCTTATTAAATGCCAGATAGGATTAGATTTGCATACTTATGTCATGATAATATTCTTTCCTGATCAGGTCAGTCGTTCCCCAGTATTTAAAGCAATGCTTGAGAATGAAATGGAGGAGAGCAGAAGTGGCACCATCAAGATTAGCGATGTGTCATATGATGCCCTTCGCACCTTCGTCAATTATTTATACACTGCTGAAGCATGCCTTGATGAGCAAATGGCGTGTGACCTTTTAGTGTTGGCTGAAAAATATCAAGTTAAGCATCTAAAGGCTTATTGCGAGAAGTTCTTGGTGTCAAAATTGAACTGGGACAATTCAGTCATGAGCTTTGCCTTTGCACACCAGCATAACGCCAAGAATCTGCTTGAAACAGCCTTGTCATTGATCACCGATAACATGGACAAGCTTACCAAAAGGGAGGAGTATATGGAGCTTGTGGAAAAGGACCCACGGCTTGTAGTGGAGATCTATGAAGCATATCTCTCCAGACAAGTTAATACAGCAGCAGCGCATAGGGATTCATCCATGAAACTATAGGAAGCTATAATCTTCCTTGGAATTCTTGATTGGAAGCATTTTTCATCTTTATGGCCGATAAGTGAATTGCTAGTGTATTGATGACCTTTTCTTTTGAGCAGATCTTTGATGTATCTGTTGGTTGTTAAGTTTGAAGTAGAAAGGACGAAGTTGAATAGAAGTGAAAATGTCAAGGGAACTTTTGTCTGTGAGCTTATCGGTAACTTTAAACGGAAGGGAGACACTCTCTATATGTGTCTGTCCCATTGTGCCAGACGTGTGTAATGAGACTTTTAAACGGTGATAACAGAAGCAAAATGAGAAATTTGGTGGTGTCATTAAGGCGAATCTGGGTTTCTGTAAATGATGTCTTATAGGTACACAAGTGAGTCAAGTCTCTTTTCTCTAGTTTTCTTTCAAATGCACTATTCAACATGATAGCTTAATATAATCGAGAGTCATTTACCATTCACTTGATTCAGTGATAAGTATTTTTAGAAGCATACAATCCTGTGGTAAGTGGTAAGCTCTCTTCAGGTACTCTGGACGATAAAAACTTTCTTCCTCGAATGCCAAATTGTCCACTTTGAGATTGGTACCAGGGGAACCACTGAGGAATTTATCTGAGATTGTTCAAAGTTAAAATATCATGAAGATCTCTTCAGTTTGGCTTCCTAAAATGCAGTTTAAAACCTCATCTAATAGCCTTTCGGATTGTTTTTGTTTCATATTTGCATTCCTCGGTGTCCTTGTATGATTCCTTTGTGCGCATTTTCTTCAGCCGCTCTTAGTAAACTCGTTATTTATGAAAAGGAAACACAAATTGAACTTAAAACCGAAGTAATGAAGCCCTGAGCATTTATTTGTGCGTGTGCAGATACATCGAGGGGCCAAAAACAGTGAAAAAAAAAAGCATCTTTAAAAGATAAACGATTAGCATAACAATGAGATGTACCAAAAGAAAGACAATGCAATTTTTACATGAAAAATTGCAGTTTTGATCATCAACTAAAAGTTTCTACGCTGTTTACCCACATGTTGAATAGCTGTCTTGCATTCTCTACACTATTAATGAGGGTATTGATGGCAAGTCCACGAAACTAAAGTTGCACAAACGTGTAAACTATCATTCCCACTTGAGGCGACGAGGCAAGTCATGGCATACGCTTATTGCAGACCAAAACCTTCCACCTCGAGTGGGGACCTTCATTCGATTCACGAACTGTTGGTACCCATCCCATAGCAGATGCTATATCTTCAAGTTCGTCTATGATAGATAGTGTATCGAATATATAAACAACTCCACTGGGTCTTAGCATCCGATCCATCTCAAGCATGATGGTGGAGATATTGCACTTGTTCCTGGAGAAGGATAAAAGAAAATGCATGTTAATCACCCACCAACAGAAAGTATACTATGAAGTGAACTAATGTTCTTTACACCTTTTCTGCTCCGCTGAAAATAGTCCTGACGCATGTAACAGGTCATATGTTCTGGGGTAAGTGTCAAATGGCTCGCACCTGTTAGAAAATTCTAAGATTCGTGAGTTTGATGGTTCCAATTTAACGTCTGTGTCAAACAATGAGAGTAGTAGCTTTATCTAATACTGTAGCCAGTGCAATAATATGAATTAGATGTAGCAGTGAAATTGCCGTTCTCCTTACCAGTCATGCATTACTCCTATAAGTCCACGGTCATATATAACAGCCAAGGTGTTGAACTCATTGACAGGTACAACATTCATAACCCAGCAATCAATGCGGTCATGCAATGCTGCCGCAAATCTGCCATAAACATTGATGCAATAACTTATGCACTCTCTTAAACTTAACAATCAGGTAAAGGCAATGAAAATATCCATTACTATAGTGAAGAAGTTACCCTCCAAATCCAGCTCTCATGTCCATTACATTTCTGAAACTCATCTGCTTCCAATGCATATATGCAACATAACCCTGTATTATTTCACTCCAATATCGTGATTCTGCCTTAAAAAGTTCCTTTCTGGATATGGAGGCGTCCATTTTTATGCTTTGAAGCCTATTTGGTGGATCATGTAGGCGTTCGGGCCATAAAGTCAAATTGGCTCCATAACCATTCTCGGGCAATCGAGTTATGCATGCCTTCAAGCTTACATACCTGCAATGGAGGAGTCATGTTTACATTTTCGTTTTTATCTTTGTGAACCAAAAATGCATATGGATTTCATTCCAAAATAGTCCAACTTTTAGTCTCCAATTAGTAACTCCTGTCATTTTCTTTTGATAACAGTAACAAGGCCAAGAAAACTTTTGTTGAGTTGCTGCTCAGCACAGTCAATCTGCAGCCATCACATATACAACGATAGTCAAGTCCGGAAGACATAGAATACACTTAAATACCCATAATCTGCCCCAAAACATAATTCTTGATTCATTCTTTAGGAGTGTGGAAGTAGGAAATCATCAGGTGAATTTCAATCTATCAAAGCAACTCTCAGTCTCGATAGAAGTTTGCAGTTGATTCACATATGGGATTTACGGAACATCACTTAAAACAATAAAATTAAATTAAAGCACTAAGATATGTACTTATTCTCGGTAAGGATCCCAGTATTGACTATCTGAGCGATTGCTCAAGCATTCCATGTGAAATGTCATATTGTTCCCATCCACTGAAGAATTAAAAGAACGGGCGTGTCAAATCATTTTATGGTAATTAAGTGAAAGGAAACCAGGACGCACCAAACATTGTCTGGATCATCATTTGAATCACATAATGGAGGTTTCGCTCCAGAATCACGATTATTATAGCAGCTATTATTCAAAGGCTTCTGCCATATGGCAATATATCCTTCCTTCTTTACAAGTTCCCAACAAATGTGTTCAGTAAGGTTCAACATTTCTGTACGTAAACAAGAAAAAGATCAACCCAAGAAGTTGTAAAAATCCGCTTTTACCACTATTTTACTGACATGGACCAATGATATAATTAGGATGAGACTGGAATAAAGATGAACAACTTTGGCTAGGGGATATCATAACAGAAACAAGAAACTGGTAATTGTAAGTTTGACGATCAGAAAATGAATATCTAAACTTGCTATGGCAATTAGGTGTGTTCAGTAGGATGTAGTGTAATAAATGAAATGAAATGTGAATTGAGGATGTTATGAACTGAAGAATGTAAGAGATAAGCAGGACACAAGATATCCCTTGTAAGTGAGATTACAATGCTAAAAGTAATATGTACAACTGGGATTCTATTATCACATCCTTGATGTGCAAACAACATCTTAGAGCTGATATGATGATTACCTTCCCATTGTTCTTGAAGTTTTTCTTCATGTTTATATACAGGTTGTGCTGCCCATACAAAGTATCCTCCTGCTCGTAGCATTCTATTAGCCTCAAGAAGCAAAATCCCACCTTAAATACATCCAGAAGCAGAAGTTAACATCAATGGTATCAGATACATATTCGTATCGTATGTCTGTAAGAGAAAGATTGACTACATAAAGGCCCCATAACTCGGATTAAATTCAGAGTGAATATTCTCAGGTTCTTTAGTAGTTGGGAACGGTACCATCACTAGTCCAATCAATTCTACATCTTGAACAATGTATCAAGTCAAAAGCTTGGCTTGGATACAACAAGCGGCGTGTAGAAAATACAGCTACCATTGCAGGAACACCACGCTCTAGTGCAAATTGAATCTGGTTCTCGTGAACATCTTTTGGTGCTATTGACAGGGTGGTTACATTGCGTTGCATTGAAAAGGCACTAAAACTTGCTACTCCACAGCCAATGTCTAATGCAGTGCGGGTATGACGGCCAAATGCAATATCGGGAACCATCTGCACATAGTTGAGCTCAAAAGAATGATCAAAATTAATCAAGCAGGATAAAAGTATGACCGAGAAGAAAATGTCAAAGGGCAAGTACCTGAGAGATCTGGTCTAAGTATTTATCCGCCCCATGAATAAATTGTGTTCCACCTCCAGGAAAAATGAACGTGTCATTTTTCAGGGCTATCCAATTCTGCCCACCCTTATCTTCAACTAAACGTGTATGGGGCACATTACTGAACCACACCTGTGATGAGATCTCACTGTCAGCCCAAAGAAGCATTGGTTCAAATTTTAACCAAGTGGAACTGTTGAAAGTCAGACATTGAAAAGTTTGGAGAGTAATTTGCTAGGCAGAAAGAATCCACGGCCATGGTCATCTAAAGGCATCAACGTGGATTCCCTTCCTAAAACACAAACTATGAAGTGAGACAGGAGACTCATGATCTCTCGTTGTTGTTGATAACCAGTTTGGGACAGTGGGTGTAGTGTAATGCTCAAATACTACTTCTGAAACAATCCAACTCTTTGGGAAGTGCAGATGTCAGATATCCAAAAAACCAGAAACTCCAGCAACAACACTAGACACGTCAATGGACAAAACAAAACTTTTCAGAAATGTACCTCATCACGACTCTGGGGCCAAGATATCGGTTTCTGATATCCTTTTGGAATAGGCACCAAGCAATTCAATCCCCGACCTTGACTAGGACAATGCCTCTCAAACTTCTGAAAAGTACCACCAATATTAAGCCTCCTAATCTCCTCCAAATTGTCCAAACAAGGTATATACTCTCTCTTACTCTCTTCACACACCTTGTACTTCTCGTACTTGATCCTAACTTTATCTTTCTTCTCCTTCACTACCTCACTAGTCAAATTCCTCAGCTCCTCCAAAGCACTTGCATTGAACTCTCCGATCTCGAAGTCCTCCGTCATAGCTCCGTTCTCGTCCACTATCCCCGTCCTCCTCCCAACTATAGGCCACGGCAGCGGAGAGGATCTAGAAGAGCTTCTCCGTGGTGCAATGGCCGAAGTTGGATTGGGGACTCCGCCCGATGCAGTGGAGGAGGAGGAGGAGAAGGCGGGAACCGACAGCGAGGGAATGTGGTAGAGGAGAGCAACTAAAGAGACTGAGATGATTAACAAAGCTGCGACCTTGACGAAATTTGGAGCTTTTACGACTCCGAAAAAGGCGGCATTGCCGGAGGACGAAGAGGAAGAGGAGGCGGGTGCTGCGGTGGTAGGAATTTCAGATTTCATTTTAAAACATTGTTGGTGCTTAACTTTTAATTGACAGGAGGAGAAGTAGAGGACAGGGGTGTTGGTGTCAGTGAGAGAAGAGAGAGGATGGCATCAATGGCGGAGACGACGTCAGTGGACATGAACACGGCGGCGGCGGTGATTTCAGGAGACAACAAAAAGTGGATCTGTTCCCATCTGTTCTAGGGTGTACTTCTGATTGGAGGGGAACTAAATAGTGGGCCCCATTTGGATTGTGTTTTTTAATGTACGAGTTGAAAAAGACATTTTCATAATTACATGCTGCTATGTTGCTCTTTACGACATCACATCACCGTTCAATCTTTGTCATTTTGTCTGCATAAACATCCGATGGTGTGCTTGTTTAGCGGATCTGAGAAGAAAAGGATAGGTATGAAATTAAAAATAATGCTTGATAAAGAGTTATGATTGGATAAGTAATATTATCGTTCTTTATTTTGTGGCCTTATTTCATTCTTTCCAATAATAAGAGGAATGAGAATCATTCTTTCGTATATTTGGCGCGCTTTTTATTGATTTAGACCAATTTTATTTTTTCTCACTTTTTTCATAATATTTTTAACAAATTAACCACCATCAATGGTAATGATAATCATTCATTTATTTTAACCAACCATCATAATTATAATGATTATATCCATTCTCATTCCTCACTATATGCATTCCTATTTCTATTTTCATTCCCCTCTTTAAACCAAGCGCCCCCTAACTTTTTGGAGACGTAGGAAAAGGAAGATAATCTTTATCTTTTCTTTTATCTTTTTTTAATAAAAATTTAATCATTATAAAATTAATTAATTAAAGTTATATAAACTTTGAGAAAAACTATATGTCATTATAAATTTTATTATATATAATTGGATGACCTAAATATCATCCCTTCTGATGAAGCTTTATTTCGCAGTTTAGAACTCCAAATAAGATAAAACTGAAATCTTTTATAAATAAAATAGATTTATTGTATAGTTTATTCTAAAAATTCATTTTTAAAATATATGGTTAACCATATGAAATCTAATTGATTTATTATATACCTTTTGTTTATAACTAGGGATAACAATGGGTTGCCCCATAGGTCAACCCTGTCAATTTTTAAAAAAATTTAAATTTAAAATTATAAAATAACTTTTTTTTATTGGGTTTCGATTGCCCAAATTTAAGCATACCTAAGATGTAACTCTTATAAATAAAGAAATATTGTTTTGTTTAAAATAGTTAGATCTGGAGCAGATTTGGATACATGAGCTGCCCATTACTATCTCTATTTATACTATAATTATATTTAAATTTTAAATATATACTTTTCTATTACATTGTTAACTGCTCTTGTGAATATTGTATCTTACTTTTTATACTTTTAAGTAAACCAATTTGGTGAAGGTCTATCAAATCTTAAATAGTTTCAAATCAAATATAAATTTTAAATATTTTCAAAGAAGATGAATAAATTCATCTTAATTAAACATTTTAAAATTTCAAATTTGATTCCATAACTTGATCATTCAAAACAAAATCCCCATTTTATTAACAAAATTTTGTTCTAAATCAATTATTAAATTATATTACGATGGAAGGGTCATCAATTACTACAACATTAACATCTAACATGCATGAATTTAGGGTTTAAACGATTATATCAATGCTTTTTCCATATAATTGAACAACAATGGATATCTTTCAATTAGTATATATATATAGTTCCACGTTTCCTACATGTCCTACTTGTCGAATTTAACAGAAGCTTCTAGAAGACTAAATAACCATTAATTAACGAAAATGTTTTTTTTGGATAAATTAAAAAGCATTCATTAAAAAGTTATTAGGGGAGTAGAATATTAATTAGTGATAGGAATCAACGAAAAAAGTATAATATATATAGATTATAAGTTCTTAATTACTTTATTATTTAATGTTATTCTAAATAATTGAGAAAAGTACGGTTACTTTTCAACCATTTTATATTTACCAAAGAACCCAACTTTTAGCCCCTTTTATTTATAGGTATGCTCTTAATATAACTTATTCCAAAGATTGGGAACCTTCTAAAATGATATTATTTTGAATTATTCATATTAAATTTTGAGCCGAATCTTTAAATTTGACCGGTATTATTCTCTTATGATGAACTAAATTTATCACTAATTAATAATTCCAAAATTAAATTTTATTTTTTAATTATTATTACAAACATTAACATTCTAAGGTGTCCACCAAAAATACTAGGTCGAGAAGTTGTATAACGACTCTGGCATTGTTTAAACGTTCAGAGCTGGAAATTAAGGTTTTTCTTAATCGAATAGTCAAAATGCTTGTGCGTTGAATTATAATTATGAAAAAGAGAGGGAGGAGCCATGTCCTACACAGCCCCAGTCTGAAAAGTTATTGGGAAGAAAGATTACTACAGCCATATTCCACATTCAAACATGGCGCAATTACAATGAAAAGAAGCTAAAAGGATTACAGCAAGTCAACTTGAGAATTTAATAAGTCAAGTCCCTCTCGCCTTGTCATTTAGATTGGATAGCATCTGGCTGAAGACTTAGCGTTACATTTCGCTGAGCCAACTTGTTTGAACATGGAAAATTTTGTCGGCGTTTAAGTCACGAAGGGGGTTTCCGAAACTTGCGGTTGGAATTTAAAAAAGAAGAGAAGGTTTCCTCATTTCATGCGTTTTGGTTTTGGAAGGTAACGACAACTCAGAAGTCGTCCATGATCCTATCCTTGCGCAAAACGCAGGTTATTGGTTAAATGCTAATTTAGTCGACTTGGGACAAAACAGGACCTTACGGGAGTAATAAGAGGCACGTCTTTTTAGCAGTACGGTAAATGTACGGTAAGTGAGCTGACTTGGTACCTTCTGCTTAATGAATCTATTGACTTGTCCAAAGTCTTATCTTATTATGTTGTAAGGCCAAGAATCAAAAAGACATGTTGCATCACGAGGTGCGACTTTTATAGATGTTTTAAAAATCACAACCAATATTAAATAAAAACTTTAAAATTTAGAAGATGCAATTGGTATTAAATTATTATAAATTTGGTTAAATATTAAATAAAATTAAATAATTAAAAATGTGATTGAAAAATTAAAAATTAAAAGTTTAATTAATTTATTTTAATTTATAAGAACTTATTAATTTACTAATAAATTAAATAAATTTAATAATAAGAATTATTAAAATAAATCAAATCAAACAAATAAACTTAAAAAATTACAATTTTTATGACCGAGTAATTTAATAATATAGTTTGAAAAAGAAAGTTGCAGACGGAATGTTTCCTTTGTAGTAGCGTCGTCCCTTGCGATCCCCTAAGAAGCAAAACCAGAAACGTTTATAAACCACAAATGCAATAGTTCTTGGACCTTTTACGGACGTTGAACCTCAATTTTCTATGAAACTTCTACTACTAGTCCTGAAGGCCGAGCGTAGACTTGACAGAAGACTCTGTCAATCTCCTAAATTACTTCTCGATGTTATGGATACCTAATCGATTGGAATTGAGGTTGGAAGGAAACAGTAGCATGTATTGTTACTTTCTTAATGAATGGCGGATTTTTAATTGCAACGGCGGTTGTAATTGTTATAATGTAAGGATTTTCCCAGTTTTTTATTACGGACTTATTTGCTAAATAGCTTATAAGTATTTTTTTTAACGTATTGAAAAGTTTTTAACTATTTAGCCGTGATAGTTATATTTAGTAATAAGTTGATTGAGTCGACGGATTGAGCTCAATTTGTTAATTTTAAAAATGCTTCTATAAAGAGTGTTTTTTTTCTGACAGGTAAAAATTAAAGAATTAAAAAATATTATATTTAAAAATTATTTTTACAAATCATTAAAAGAGATAGAGATAGAGATAATAAGTTTATTATTTAATTTTAATTTTTGAAATTGAATTAATATCAATTTTGAGTTAGGATATACAATAAGTTTCTTATTATTTACGTCTTCCTTTAATTTGAAAGTAAACATGAAGACAATTAAAATGATTGAGTAAATTCTACGGATGAAAAATTGAGAAATGCTCAATATAATACTCATGTCTTTATAAATTTGTTTTAAATCATACTTTTATAAGTTATTTTATATATAAACAGTTAATGCTAAACAGTTAATTTTATCAAACAGCAAACAACTTAATAACAGGCAATTCAATCCACTTATTGCCACACATAACTATATCGTCCTCTTTCTCCTAATGACAACACGTTGAATTTAACTTAAAACCATGCTAAATGGCATGCCAATTGCTAAACTAAGTTTCATTTTCTTAAGCACATAAAAATTACCACTTTTGAAACTTTCGATTCTTTGAATTCAGTCCAGAATCCCGGAAAAACCTCTCCGGCAAAAGAAATGCAAGAAGAGAAAATACCACGAGGCATGAGTCTGTATAAGCAGTCATGCAAATCGTATATATGGATTCCGAGAGATTATACACAAAGCCTCAACCGTTCAAAATGACAACCATTTGCATTTCATCTGACAGAGTCTGTAGGTACTAAGACTCCAACATCATGTTCTTGAATTCCTCGAAGTCGAGAACACCATCTGAGTTGGTGTCGTAAAAGCCAATCATGCTTCGACAATCTTTGTCACTGTTCTCGTCCCACAACCCAAGTCTTAACAACGTGCTCTGGAGCTCCTGAGAAGAGATGAACCCATCTCCATTCAAATCAAAAACGTCAAACGCCATTGCAAGATAGCTGTCCTCCACGTTTTTGCTTCCTTCTCCGGCATTGTGAACGTTCCTGTCGTCCCCATCGTCTTTCTTGGTTATGGATTCATAGAAAGCCACGAAGTCATCCAAACTAAGAACAGATTTTCCGACGGAGGACTCCAGATCTTTGAGGCTAAAAATGATACCGATACTCTCGAGAAGCCAATTCAGCTCCTCCAAGCTCAAAAGCCCGTCTCCATTCTTGTCAAGCATATGGAAAATCCTGTACAAGTCCGCGTTGTTGAGAGGAGACATATCTGACAAGATTCCCAAGGCCATAACTGTCCTTATTGATTCGGTTCTTGAGGTGCCATGAATTGTGTTAAATATATATATATATGGAGATATGGAAGGAAAGTGCTTACAAATTCTAGTTTTTTCTGATATTTATATATGTGAGTTTCCAGGAAATTTCGCGTGAAGAAGATATTGATCACGGAAATTAAAAGGAGAGGAGGTTGTTAAATACGGAATCTGTTCCCATCCAAAGCAAATAAAATGAGGAGGCGCACCAAATTAATAACAACAGATTCTGCTACCCTATAATTTGTACCATTTAATTGAATCAAAGAATAAGGTCATCTACCATAATTCAAATTATTATTAGATGCTGATTGATTAACATGAACATAAAATATCTTTTCATTACAAATATCATGCCGTTACAAGACAGTTGCAATTATTTTTTAAGGTTGTTGGCTTCATAGAAACTTTCCACCTGTAATACAGTCATTTTCATTACATTTCTGGACATTCTTAAAGCTGCGTTGGACCTTATTTTAGTCACGAATGTCCAAAGAAAGCGTGGCCGGTTGCCGGAAAATGAAGCATGTCCACAAAAACGGTCTCCGTATTGATAATGCCGGACCCTTCTTCCTAACATTAGATTCTGTTAGTCGGCCACATACTAGTAAAGTAATGATTGTGTTTGTAGATCAGTAGATCGTTATAAATATCTATATATAAAAGACGAAGTTATACTACATTGTTCAGGCCTTGGAATCCTGCGTGCTCCAGACTCATGGGATTTTCGTTTGTCGCAACTCGCAAGTATTTATATCCCTTAACTTGGTCTAATGTTACTGATTTTCTTATTGTTTCTGTCAATACAACTACATTAACAAAATATCTATATCAAACATTAGCCGACATTATATTTAATTCTCAACGAAATTGGAAAATTCTGAAGGAACCTATCCTTCAATTTACATTGGATGGGACCTCCACAGATGATTTTATTCAAATGTATGTCATTTATCCAAATGCATCTGACAGATTCAAACATAAGACTTTCCTCAAGTTAATGAAATCCTTATTAATTGTATACACCGTCAGCATTAGGACGGCAAGATCTTCTCTTCCATTTAAATAGAAGACATTAAATTTTATACAGAAATTTGATAGCATTCATAATATTATGTTAAGGTAAAAATTAGAACATTTTCTTTTGTACAATAACAATCCGGTCAAAGTCTAACCGACAAAAAAAGAAAAGCCGTGAGAGCAAAAGTAAACTCGTCTGGTGTGAAATAGTTATTCAATGCCGCAGAATAACTGGATGGAAGATATGTTCATACCCCTTTAATTTTCATTACTTCTATTTGAACTTATTAGTCATCTCGGCAGAAAAAGTGGCAAGCTCCAAATAAAAGCACGAACATGGCAAACGTGTACGCTTGAAAATTTGCAAACAAATTCACTTACAAAACCTGAGATTGATCCATTTTCAACACGTTTAAGAAAACTGACCTACGCAAGTCCATAAGAGTACAGTGACAAGCATTGTTATTTCGACAGGTCATCACAGTGCTAGTCTAGTCGGCATCGCACTGTTGCTCCTTGTTTCAGTGGAAGAAAACTTATTTATGACAAACATATACACGGTGTGTCACTATTCCTATTGCCAGAAGAATAATAATTATTAAGAAAATTATGAAAAAGAAATAACAAAGTTTATACCACAGCTACATCATTGTTTCTATTTAACTACTCCTGATCCACGCTAAGTTCAATCAACATTAATAGAAAATTTTATTTCTTCACTTGGATTTCAATTCGTGCATCAAACAAAGATCATTTTTGGACTGACCGTTTCAAGCATTCAATGTGAACTTGCCAGGCTCGTCGTAATTCTTTTCCAGCTGCTCAACTTTCTTGAATCTGAAGCCCCTGATCCTTAATTCCTCTGGGCATGAACTATCTTTGTAGTCTACATTTTCAATGATCCAACCTTTGTTCTGGATAGGACCTCCAACCTTTACCTGTTGAAATGATGCTTTTGTCAGAAAACGGTGATTGGTTTCACCATAAACTATTTGCATAGCTTGCAAAACATGGTCCACGTTTATGCTACCATCATAACCAAGATGAATGCAGCCACTGATGGCAATAATAAAAGTAGTGCCAAAAGATCAATGAGTTCCAAAATAAATTGGCAATCAATAGGGGACTGAGTATTGGACTTATAAAAGCTGAGTTCTAATAGCTAGAACGATATCCGTCATATGAGAATCCATTAAACCTGCCACAAAAAAGTAGCAAAACAAATTGTTGAAGGGATAGGAGATGATAGATGGGAAAATACGGGACATATGTGTGCAACGCTATTTCATTTTGCACTGAGATTAAATGAGTTGCTGGTCCACCATCTGTAAAATAATGGTCTTTCCTTCTTTTAGAACAGAGGCTCCACATGCAAGCTTCTATAGAAAAAGTGCGATGAAAGAGGTTTGCCAGAAGTAACAAAGGCTTACCCTGCTCAGTCATGTTTCATTTAAAGGATTCTTTATGAGCTTCAACGGAGAAAATGACTCTTGACGTAGCAAGGACAGATCTTCAAAAGTTAATTACTTAGCAGCTAACATTTACCTCGAAATTACAAAGGCTTCCTCTGCTTAGTCATGTTTCATTAAAGGACTCTGTTTTACTTCTTTATGGAATTCAAAGGAGAAAATGACTCCTGAAGTAGCAAGGACATATCTTTCAAAATTAAGTACTTAGCAGCTAACATTTACCTCTGCTTCCTCAACAGCATCAACCAAAAGAGCTCCATCCAAGGAGAGATCTTGAATGAAGATGTTAGGGCCCTTGATGGCCATGGTCGACCTTTGAGAAATGGAGCAATTTCCACTAATTTTGCTTTTAATCTCTGCAAACGTGAGTCCCCATTTTGGCTTCCACACAATGCGAGGCCATACTTCTACCTCTTGACCATTGAACACTTGTTGGACTGGATCATCCACTTTAACACCAGCCTAACAGGTAATCAAATTGACATTATAAGAGCAAATATAAGCATAGAATTCAATGCATGACATATGAAAATAAAAGAGAAGAGCATTACCTTCCTGAAAATGAGACTATTTGCCCGATAGATGGCCATCTCTCCAGAAGTTGCACTATGATATGGATTCCCCTTTGGTACCTTCAGCACATTCAAATAAAAGAAAAATCAAGATGGAAATTGAATCAAGGACTTCAATCACATAGCTTCCCTTGTAAAATATGTGTCTAAACCTACTCAACCAACAGGCATTTGAAGGAATTGCTTTTTAAAGCTCAGGTTGTTCATCACAAATTACAGCCACACTATCCAGGAAAATTGGAAAGGCCCAACAAGAAGACTTTTTTATACTATTGGCCCAACATGGAAGGAAATAGAAAAGATTTGACAGAGGAACTCCCTCTTTTAAGTACCAAATATATGAAAACTAGTAGTCAAGTGTTTCCTGAATGTTACAACCTTTAGTATTTAATTGGTATGCCATGGTGTTATCTAAACTGTTAGGCTCTCGCATATTTTAATCAGAACAATTTATTGTCGCCAAATAATTGTTACCTTAGCAGCATCCTCAGGATTGTTCTTAACTGGTGCATATGCAAGCCATGTGTCCATCACCTAATCAGCCAATTAGTTTATTGCAGAGAACAGTTTTTACTTAATCATCTGAAAAGAAGAGAACCAAATTTTATAAAAACCAGACTCCTGTTTCCTCATTACCGTGAATCCAACCCTTGCTGATGGTGCCAAGGTTTTTGGATAGTCTTGCATCATACATTCTAGACGAGTGGAAGACTTGAACAAAGTTTTGCTGGCATCTTTGTATCTGCAGTGAGAATGAATAACAGTCATGACTTGACCAAGAGTAAACTTTTCTTATTTGGTAGCAGCAAATGCTTGATCTTGATATTTGACAACCTTGCATTTTAGATCAAGCGTTCAATGATAATATTAGCATTATAAGGAAAAGGTGTCATCTTCTGTCTTGGTTACATAAAATTAGAAGGGCCAAGTAACCATAGCAAGTGATAGAACAAAAGATTACTTAGGGTTAACAAATTCCTTTATTGCTCCTCCTGTCTTTTTAAGCTCTTCAATATATGGCCCAAGTTCCAAAATCAACTGCAAAAGAAAGTTGAGCCAAAATCAGTTTCACATGCTTTCAGAGTGCCTTATAGTCTTTATGCTCTTGTTTGAATGTCCTAATCCCAAAATTCTGTGAACAGTAAAAATGTTCATTCTAGGGAAATTTTTTTTTTTGCTTGTCATAAACACTGCACGATACTTTTTACCCTCTGCAGCATTGCATCTCATTTCCTTACAATTTCATGTAAACTATTTCATTTAAATATCTCTTATTGCAATTGTAAGGAAGGCCGGTGATTGATGTTTGCGTGCACTGATATGTCTATGTCTCTGTTTCTCTTAAAGTTGCCAGAATCAAGGGAATACACAAGTGATTTGTTCATTAAGGAATAACATTAACTTCATCTCTCAATACTCAATTTACAAATGACAGTAATTTTACCGATGATTTTACTGCATTATCATAAAGAAAAACTTAAAAACATACCGGGCTCAAGATTACCTGGTTTATATTTCCTGGGAAAGGTGAATAGCCTGTCTCGTTATTTACATCTCCATCAGGATAACTGGTTGCTCTAAGCAGGGGATCAAGCTGATTGTATTCAACATTAATCACCATCGTCCTCCCTGAGTAATCAGATTATGTGTTTATTAATTGTGAATGGCAATTAAGTGACAAGATATCCCCACCCTTACTGTGGGAGAGGAAACAGAGAGAAAATTTACACCTAAAAGAAAAAATTAGCGTCCACAAACCCTTTAAAAATGGAGGAAAGATAGACTTGAGAACATTAACAATTATTATTTGCCTAAAAAAAGATCAAGGCCGTTATCTCTTTAAAAGATTAACAGAAAGTACCATCAGTATGAGTAAGCCTGGTAATTCCTCCAATAGCTTCTTTAGCTTTACGAGGAACAGCAAGCGAGTTAACATGGTAATTTTTGGAAGCACTGACACCTATTGAAGCTGGAATTGCCTAGACATTTGTCAAATTAGAAAACTAAGATTTTGAATTTTCAATAAAATGCAGTTATAGCAAAAAATGTAAGGGACACAAACCACATGTCGTGATGCATTTCCACAATCATACCTTGAATAGAAGTCCATTTGTATCTTGGAAAAATAAAACCCATCTTAAACCAGCTTTCTGCCTGGAGAAATGATTAAAAAACAGAACTGTGGTCAATCATTGATACAAAAAGCAATAGTTATTTTTAAGAAAGTCATGTTGATGACTACGTACACATGCAAGCTTGTCAACAAAGACAAAACACAAAAGTTGCAATGTGAGTGCAAACAATCAATTGGTTTCCAGGTTACATATATACAATATCAAATTGTTTCTACACAGTAATTCAAGATGTGAAAGCAAGGTCAAGAAGGCAATGGAAAAAGCATGATCAAAGTCCTTAATTTTTCCATGGGTATACAGATAAAATTCGTACCATTCGTTGAGATGGCCACTTGAATAAAGAAGTGAATGCACATCGCCGTGCCCATGAGGTTTCGTCTGTGACACCCGGAAAAATAGTTAAGAGAAGACAAAAAAAGTTACAATATCATTAAGTTTTTTCTATATTAGATTGTTACATACACCAGGTAATTACCTGAATTTGGTACTTATTGTTTGGATCCAGAGCCAGCCTAGCATCATTATCTCCCAAACATGCAACTTTTTCCTGAGAAAATGCTTAGTCATCACTTGATTTAGACACATCTTGTCATTAGACACTGACAAACTGCCAAGTAATAGATAGTCCCTTACCTGCTTAAGAAGTTTTATTTGTGATGGTCTCATTCCAAAGTAAGCATTTGATTCTAGAAGTTTCAAGGTATGTGCATGGGTGTCATCTGAGGTCATAATTGCAAAAGGAATCTCTTTTTGATGGTTTCCTGCAAGTTAAAATACAATTAGTTCTAAAGATCCAAGCATTTATTGTGAAATCATCACCTATGGTTTCTAAGGAAAATGTAAAACATAAGACATAAAGGATTAAACCAGTTCTAATTATAAAAAAAAAGGCTCAAAGATGATAAAATTAGGCTAGATATGCACTCGATATGAAGGATCAACTAAGTATCAGATTACAGAAAGAATCACAATGTCACTTCTACCGACTTAACAAAATTCGTTAAAATAAATTGCCTATTTTTTTCCCTTTTTGTATGGGAGGGTAAGATTATGCTAAGAGCAAAATATGCATCAAAATAACCATGATGAAATATCATATGGTTCAGTCTAGGGCACGAACCTTGGTTCAGTCTAAAGCTAGCTTCCTGAAGAGCCAGGATACTTTCAATGTAGAGCTGTAAGAAGCATGTTCCCATTGTAGTCTCTGCTGGAAGAGCCACCTGTCATGCATAAGTTTCTAATAATATGTGAAGCAATGCACAAGGAGATATATTCCATTTTTATGATTACTTCTCAATCTATTTGTACAGCAAAGAGAAGTCAAAGAAAAACAAGCTGTGAAGACACCGATGAATTAGCAATGGGAATTACAGGTTAGCAAAAAACAGCAAATTCGCAGATCTTATTGTGACAAAGGAAAAGTAAAATGCCTAAAACAGAATGGAAATGCAGACAAATATATAACCAGCAAAAGTTTATTTTAGTTCATAGATAACTTCCATCCAGAGAAAACAATAGCAGGGGTTTACAGTATTATATGGGAGAAGTAGTAAATTAACAACACAAGTAATGTAAGACAGACTAGTCACCTTTATTCCATTGTATCCAAGACGCTCCCCAAGTCCACCTGCCACAAGAACAAATGCAGCATTTTGGGCTTCTCTGACACCTATCTCCTCATACTTGATGAAGTTCTCATCACCATAGGTCAGGTTTTCACCGCTTGGGACCTTCAAAATCAACAATCGTAGAAGGTTCAAGTTGTCTATTTTAGCTGTTCATATTCTTTACTAAATAACATATCCGGAAAGGTATTAGCTCTGTATACAAAGGCTACAAAAATTAAAGACAACGGAAACAACACCAGTAAGACACCCTGAAATGGTGGAAATCCATAGTTAGACAACAAAGTCAGTAGTTATAAAATGTACAACCCTGTGAAAAAACAAAACCAAGTCCATGACAAGAAATCCAATCACTTACAGAAGGTGTGAAGCCATCAAAAGGGTTCTTTCCAGCTTTTGAGTCAGCAAGAAGTTCCCTAGCTGTTCTAATATATAATGCCAAACCTCCAGGATAGCTTGAATTGAGCCGAGCTACCTAGACAGAATATGTATATGAATAGTCATAAACACAGCAAATGGGGTTTCACTTTCACTGCAAAACAATCAATCTGCAGCAGTGACAAATAGAAGCATAGCCATTGATTCACGAATTTATAGAATCATAACAACTGGACCACAAACCTTCCGCAAACAAATTGAGTTTAGAAGTTGTTCGTGGAAGATTTCTATTTAGGAACCTTTTCTACAAATTCTCGTTTCTTTCACATAATCAAAATGTAGAAGTGTTAGTTTCAGGCTCAAAAGACTGAAATTCAACTCGATATGCAATATTGGTTTTCAATTACAACATAGAAAAGAAAAAAGACTATTTATCACGGAAATGTAATTAACATCTGATTTGTAAGTAAGTCATTTGTTTGTACTTTTCAAGTGAAGAAAATTATTTCTTGTTTGCTTTCCTCTAATGGAACCTAGACCCAAGAAAATCTTTGTGTTTAGCTCCATGAGAATTCAACGACGGGAAAAAAATTATAAAAAAAAGGAAAAACTAAGACAGCTAACTAAAGATTAAATATCAAAGGGTTCATATATCCGGAACACAAACCCGCCATCTCACTTCACAATTTCCATTCTAGCAGATCCAACCAACTTTATGACAAAAAGAAAACGAACAAACAAAACAGTCCAAATGGAAACCTAAACGCAAAAGGGAAAAACAAAAAAGAAGTAAAATGAATAGAATGTGGAAAAAGGATACCTGATCAAAAAAAGCTTTCTTCTGGTCATCCTCGACGCCGGGGTCGGGCCAATGCTCAAACAGATGAGTCTGCCCCATCTCCAACAGCATCTTCGCCAGCTCAACCTACAGACAACCACCGTCACAAAAATCAATCAACACAAAGAAAAAAAAAACGAAGAATGGTGGTATAGAGAGTGTGCACGGTTACCTGTTGAGGGGAGAGGAGGTGGAGGTTGTTGTGCAGATTGGGAACGTCATTGAAAGTGAGATTGGCGAGAGCTTGGGCTAATTGGGAAGCCATTGGAGAGAGAGGTGGAGATTGAGGAGAAGAAGAAGAGAGAAGGGAAGCAAGTAACGTGAGATCTCTGGATTGAGTTAGTTCTGGATTCAACCTGTGTAGTGTAGTGCTCGTGTTGTGTTGGTATATAAAACTGAAAAATAATAGGAACAGATAGTAACCGTTAGTTGTGATTGGCCCCCACACTTAGGACAACAAAACATAACTTAAGCTTGTTTGTTGTAACTAGATTATAAAGTCCTTATTATTCCCTTAATATTTACGCCACTTTCTTATCTCTCAACTCAAGAATATGCTTCACCCAAAATCTCCTTTTCTTTCTTTCTTTTTTTAAGAGATAAAAGGCCCCAATAATTTAGCCTAAAAGAATAATCTTTTCTTTTATAAAATATCTTTTTTTAAGATATAGTGCAATGAAAAACAAGCTATTTTTGTAGATACTCGGGTCTGGAAGTAGGGTCGGCCTTGGACAAGGACAAGGATAATCAGGGTACTCACTTAGGACCTATCTTTAAAAATAATAAAATGTTGCTTATTTTTATTTTTATAAAAAATAAAATAAAATAAAATAAAGTTTAGTTTTGACCTTATAAAAAAACAAAAGACTTGTATTTTGTTTCTTTTTATTTTCTATAAAAGTCCAAAAATAGGTAAAAATAGAAGCTTTTTTAAGGTTTATAAAATACTAAGAACGGCGTAAAGAAAAATAAGTGAGAGGAAAAAATTTTAAAAAAATTTTAAATATTTTTTGCATGTGATAGTAATATAAATTATTAAATAAAAAATAGTTTAAGTTGAATTTTATCCAAATTTTCAAAGCTGATCATGGCCTGATATATCGAATCACAACTATATATGAAAATAGAAGGGGAATCTAGTTGACAAAAATTGTATCCTTCTATTACTGATAAAAGAATGTTCCTATTAATATGCTTATGGTATGCTATTTTATGGTGAATGGAGATGAAAGGGTAAGAGGATCCAATGGAAGGATAGGCAAGGTCAAAGTGGGGTCCACATATTGAATAAACTAAACCCTCCACTCCTCCACCCTCCCTCTATCATCCTAGTACTGTCTCTGTCTGTGTCTTATAGTTCCAAAGTCTGGGTGTCACTCACGCTCCAACTCCACTGGAACCGTGCTCTCTCTTCTACGACTACGAGGCAGGCTTTGTTCGTTAAAGCTTGAAGTTTTTCTTTTTCGTTTTTGGCGGGTAAGTAACGCCCCTTCAGTCCCTCAATTCTCTGTTTGGTTTCCCTCAAATAAAGCAATAATTCGAGCATGTGACTGTTCAAAAAGGAAAAAGATTTGTGCTTTTGCATATCATCATTCCTGATTTTCTAAACTCGGTGCCCATGCGACATGCTGTTTTTGGATGGGAAGATTGAATTTTCTTTTTCTTCTTTTTGCATGATATGTATTATGACTTGGTCTAATGTTGCACTTTACGGGTGCCTTTTCTTTGTTGTTCTTTCTTTGCTTTAAAGCAGGAGCATTTTTGGCCAAGGATCAGAAGTGTTCAAAGGAAATTTGCGTCTTTTCTCTTTATATTATTGCTTTTGGCTGGAGAGGATGAAACGAAAGAAGAACAGAGCCAGTCGTCCGCCGCCACCAGTAGCTGTAGACTTTGAGGATGATGATCCAAGGTTGGCAAGGCGGTTGAGGAGACGGAGCGTTGCCTTGCAGGGTTCTAAACCTCATTCACAGCGAAATTATGGTCTCAGTAATTGTAATATGGCTCTAGCAGAAGTTGCAGGAGTTGATTATATTCTACTTGATGACGATGATGATGATGGCGGTGAAAACCACGCCCATCTTGGTTTCAGCCGGTCCTTGGGTGAATGTGACCGAGCTCCAACCAAAATCCCCTCAGTTAAGTGTGCCCAGAGTGATGTTGACGCAGAAGAAGGAAAGTTTGAGGATGTTGGTCCCAGGGCGAATGTGGGTGAAATTCATAAAGTTGCAAGTAATTCCCCGATAAGCAAATTTTCTCACATCGATGATGAAAATAGAGGAGAACGTACGCTTAATAATAGAGTTAGTAGTGAAGAGTTGGATATTGACCACGGGTTGTTCTGCAGTGCTTTGGATTCCAAACGGCTTGCCAAGGAATGTAGTATTCACAACGAAAATGGAGGGGGGCATACCCATAATAATGAAGAAGAGAGAGAAAAGGTGGATATTGACTGTAGATGTTTCTGCAATCTTGTGGATGTTCAAAAGTGTGGTACATCAAATACTGTTAGTACCGGTGTTGTTGTTACCGAGATTGTAGAGCATAGTCATACCAACAAGGGGGTTGTTACTGGTGGGTTTGTACGTGATTTGGCTGTTGATGATAATGTTGCCTACGTTCCTCCTTTTGCTATGTGTAATGCTGTACCTATTGACAATTGCTTTATGCAAGTTGCGTTTTCTGAAAATGTTGATGATTTTATTGGTTCTGGGGTCATGAAAAACGGTGATATGGTTACGGCTGATGATGCTGATCATGATGATAATCATAATGATGATGCTGGTGATGATATGGACCCTCACTATAAAATGTACATTGAGAAGCTGAGAGAAAATGGAGATTCTTATTCTCTTGAGGCTCCTACGATTAATGGGGTAATGGAAATTGTCGGTTATGAAGCATGTAATGAGCAATATGAAAGTGGCATTGTAGAGAATCCAAAGGCAATGGGGACTTTTCAGACCAGTCAACAAACAAATGATGAAAGAGATCTCCGGAGCTGCTATAGGAGAGATAAACCGAAAAGACAAAATAGGAAGTGCAAAACAAAGAGGTATCAAAAAAGAGATAAAATGGGAACTCGAGGGGTTTTGAGGAGTGGTTGTACCAGAGTAACAGAAAATTTAGTGGTTGAAGAAAAGATGAAAAAGTTTGTATTGGATCCAATTTCATCTGAACTTAATGAACATGTCAGCAATAGGTCCAGTGCAAGGGTTCTTGATTCTGTTAATTCTAAGATTGAATATGAAGAGAATATGGATGTGGTAGATGAAACTTACCGGAACTTTTTGAATTGTGTGAGACAAGAAGGGAGTTATGTGGTGTTTGCACCTAAAAATGGGAAAGAAATGGTACTTGAAAAGTACCAAGACAGTTCGGTGGATTCAGAAGTGATTGTAGTGGATGTCGATCCATTCTCTGATGATGCTCATACCCCATTCGTGACCTCAAAATATATAATTGTATGTATCATTTTCTCCTCAAACTTTTCCTCTTTCCTATTTTCTTTTCCTTCCCCAAGTTGTTATCTATTGCTATTAACAGATATCATTTCATGTTTTAAATAAGTTGGTTTCTTATTTGTACTGTTTTGCAATGCAAGGTTGAAAGTGATGAGTGCATTGAAAATTCCAGTGGAAAAAGCTGTTTGCGGTTTAGAGATGGAGTTATGGAAATCCTGGAAAAGCCTTTTGATGAAAAGGAGTATCAAGATCTTTTAAATGAAGCTACCCTCAAAAGGAAGGTGGTCCGAGACAAAGAATTGCGTAGTGGACCAAAACAATTTCAACTTCCTGGCCCTGGAAAGTCATATCTAGATCAACATCGTGGTATTGCTATTTTTAATCAGTGTTTTTCTCAATAATGAATGCTTTTGTAAACATCAAACAACCAAAATATGTTTATCATTGTTTTTCTTTTTGAATTTTCATCATTGTTGCCAACAGGTTAGGTTTTAGGAATTCCTAGGACAGGTTCATCATTGAAGCATAATAGTCTTTTGTGCTGGAATCAAAACACATGCATCATTTCCATTAGATTCAGCTATCTATTATTACATTGGGTGAATGCATAATTATCTCTTATGATTTTAGTTAAGCACCAGTACAGCCAAAATAAAAACAGTGTTCTTTATGACCTTGTAGATCTTGCAGCAATAATTGATTCATCTGAAAATAATAAGCCTAAGGTCTTGAACCTCTTGCGCGGATTTTTCTATTGGTTGCAGGTGAGTTTTTATGTCATACAGCTGTATTTTTGCTTTACATTGCATATTATCATGTCATTTGGTGCTGATAACTATGTGAAAATCATCATAGCAACCCATTAATGCACCAAAATAAAATATCAATGGCCCAACGTATTGGACCACCTGGTAGCATGGAATCCAAAAAAATGCTAATCTTAACTTGTTGATTATTGGCTTTTCATCATGAATTAGTTTTAAGTACAGTGCTTGCATATCCCAAGAACATCTACAATGCTATGCTGGTACTTGGTTTCACTTGCTTACACAACTCGCTTCCCCAGAAAGAAAGTCCAAATCCTAACAATGAACCTTATTTTCTATATACTAGTTCTGCTTCTTCCTTGAAGATCTCTTTGTAATTTCTTTCAAGAAAAGATCTCTTTGTAACCTTTTTTATTTAGACAAGAATTATTGATGGCACTTTCTCGTCCATGTTCTTGCAGAGGGTGGCTCATAATGGAGTGTTTAAGCCATGGTTGGATTTCTCATGTTTGGAAGTGTTGCCTCAGTAATTAATCTGGAAGTCCAGGTTTCAATATCTGATGACTAGATTACTAAATCTAACAAGAAAAGAAATTTCAGGATAGACACTGATCTGCTGCATCAGCTGCAGTGAGTGTAAAAGTGATGTAGCTTGACTTTACTGCTAACCATTTGTTTAGTCTTCAACATGTTGGTGCCATGCTGGAACAGGTCACGAACCAAATTTTGACACTTTCAAGACCATCTAAATGTTTGCCTATTTTGCTGTTTTCGTAATTTCTGATAAGCATGAATCTTACAACTTTGTGCCCTGAAGCTGATCATAATCATGAGGCAGAATGCAGGTCTTTCCCATCGCGTTTATGTTGTATTTGATTTGCTCATATCATAAACGGCTTCCTGATGTGGTGCTCCATGTCTGAACCAATCAGGCTTATGTCAATGGTTCACCCTAGTCGACCGCTTGAAACAAAGATCCATTGCGACCTCCAATCAATATTATAATATAAGTGCAAAATGTAATCTAGATATTTGGCTTTACATGTGCATCTGTGGGATGCTACTGCAGTGAGAAGTAACACTTCTACCAAGTGTTACGTGCCTCGGAGAAGTTCAGTACTAGGATGGTCCTGCACTTATCTTCTAACAGGCTGATAGGTTGCCGGTGTCTGTGTGCCTCCCTCCGTATCAGCGAAGCTTCTAAACACGCACTATGATCAGTCCATTGAAATTGTGGTCCAGATGGGAAGTTTGTGCATAACTATAGGGCAGTGCTCCGGGGTCCTTTAACACATCGAAGGTGAAAACAACAAAAATTAAGCTCAATAGCTATCAAGTTCATATTGCCTTGAACCATGGAGGAGTAATTTGTGGATGGGTAGTTTTAAGTCTTGCCATTTGTAAGTGGATAAAGCTTTAATCTCACTTCCAGGGCTAGAACATAGATTAATTAGCTATCATAAAGAAAATATTGGACATCATTGTACCTCATAATGATCTAACAGCTCCTGGAAGTAAAGAGTAAGCCGAAGTGCAAGTGTAATCAGGCCACACAAACCAATTGTGAGATAAATAATCGGATAAGCTTATCCGTCTGTTTCTGATCGGACTGCCATGTTCAAGGGTCAATGTGAGCAGAATAGATTCTGACGTGCCGAGTGACACTGCTCGGCCATTTTCCCCCATACTCTCTGCTCTGTTCATGCTCTTGCTCTTAAGTTTCCTTTGGGGTTTAACTGGTCTTTTACCTTTATATTATGCATTCATTATATTATTTAGTTGATTCTTGTAGATAAAGCATGTTTTTTACTAAATTTATGTTTCTAGGCCTTAATTTTTCTATAAAAGGAATGCTTGTTGAAATATAGTTTTTTAAAGAGGAGATCCAAAGATAATTATAAGGTGTATTTCTTGCTGTTGAGCTGAAATGGAGAAGAGCGTTTTCTTTCTTACTTTCTCTTCTGCAACCGAGCCACCTCATTGTGGAGAGGTTTGACCAAGCCATTTTAGATGAAGTTGCTGAGATTATCAGTTGATGCCAGTTCAACGAGGTGCAATGCAAATTCAGTTAACTTGTTCCTTTGCAGCTAAAATTTTTAAACTTCCTGAGATCTTGGAACGTCCAAGGTGATAATGAGACGTACCTTTTTTTGTTTTTGTTTTTGTTTTTCTTTGACAAGATCGATTTGTTTAATTGGATGTCGTCAACAGAAGTAATAAAATTGACAGTCAACTACCAAGCATAAAGTTTTCTCCATCTCTATGTCAGAAATCCGTACCCTAAAACCGCCATAAGCATCATTTTTCCCATAATTCAAGATTCAGATACTAGTCCACAAGCTGTAATAAGATACAACGGAAGGTTTTATCTCGGAAAATGCGTTAAATCAGAATGCAGCTTTGCAGAAACTAAATCCTCCTGTAGTACAACTTTACTTTCAGATGTTTGATCATTTTACATCTCAAGAATCCCGGTCCTAGAAGACAGACAAACTTAATTTAATGCCCTTTTTCTTTTTGGTTCTTTTGTTCACGGGGGCCAACTATCCAAAACTGTTGAACGACAACCACAATCCCGTCCACCCACTCAACAGACACCACGACCAACGAATAACCCATACATAACCAGAGCATGCTTTAATGAATATACTGTAAGAAATGTACTTTGCGTCCTCAACTCAGTCAACATAATTTACATGCTTTTCAAAATTACTTGTATTAATTCTAAGCTTTATACAATGTACTGTGAGAAATGGATACAGGAGAAATTGTTCCCATACAAGATCATTGAAACAACAAGAGCAAAGGCTTTTTGTATACAGCAATGAAAAGGAAGAGAAAATCTATCAACTTATATCCTAACTATAAGTATTCCATCCAGGCCTAACATTTCTCAAGAAGAAATGATGAAGAAACGCCATCTAAACCAGCCGAAAGTAAACCTAACTAGCACCACATACAACAAAATTGAACTTCTCCTTCACTCTTAACGGCTTAATTTGAGCTTTGATCAATTCTCAACCACAAATCCACATCCACATCCACATCCACAAATTGAATTCCTTCGCCACCCATTACTTTTGCTGACTTCTCACCACTCATCAGATATTCATTATACGAATTGGTTTAGTAAGCAAATCAAGATCTAATACTGAATCAGTCGCATTCTTTTCACTAAATTTTGTTTGCCCTTCAGTTGTATCGTAGTTCTCTTCCATGTCTACATCACTAGCGTCAAGGCTAATATAATCAGTAGAGCTCCCATTACCTAGCAGTGAGTGCCTTTCAGAAACAACAATTCCAGGCTCAGATCCATTTATGTTAATTGCACAGAAGTATCGGCCTTGAGAATTACTCTTCTGCTGCAATTGCTTCCTTTTCTTTCCCTTACTTCGGTTCTTGGGATGGTGAAGCTTGCATTTGGACCCTTGGGGGCAGGATCCTCTCGCCTCATATATGGGGCAGACATAGCTGTGCTTCTTCCAACACTGTATTGCAGAGTTATATTCCATTTTACATACTCACAAGTTTGTGAGAGATTGTTGCAGTTGGAGAAAGAGAGAGAGAGCATTAAACAATAACATAACAAAAATAAACTTTGTAATGCTAAGAACAAAAGCCATATATATAAAAGCATCAAAAGATGATTTTGCCCTGTGCCATGGCACCCATTTCCCCAACCCCCAAAAAAGCCTTCAAATAAGCAGTATAAACGATGATCGGTCATATGCCCAAAGTTGCAGTGCCCTGTTCTGACCGGTAGTTTGCAGATGGGGTATGGAAGGGCTTACTGTCAATTAGATGAGGAAAAAATAACAGGATTTTCCATTTCAACATCACCTTGCAAATATTAGATCACAAAATAATACTTATGATCTAAACTTGGGGTTTGCAGAGAAGTACCTTCCAAGAAGAAATAGCATAAAAAGCTAAGGAAAGTGCTTAGCTTGATCAAAGAAAAACAAAATCAAGTAAAAAAAAATGGAAAGGTCTGGTTTGTTTCCTTATATCACAAAATTTTGCAGTCTATAATGTCGGAGCTTAAAATTCATAATATATATATATATATTACGGAAAAGGTTAATCAGACAAAACATCACATTATTGCGGCAGCTGCTCTATAACTGTAGGAAAAAAAAAGGTGGGCTATGTATGCCACTTTCAAAGCTGAATTATACTTTCTAGATTTTGGCTAACAATCAATTCAGTTAGCATCTAATACTAACAAATATGTTAAATATTGCCAGCATCACCACCAGGCTTACCTAGCATAATTTATTTTCAATTGAATAAGTTACAACAGAAAGAAACATAAAGAACTTTGTGTCACAATAAGTCAATACCTCATTGCCATCAGCACAATAGCCCCTGAGAAATCCTTCACATGTAGAGGCATTTGGATTGACATGTACATGCCTATATGGACAACTTCTATTGGTGCAAAGACCTGCAGCTAATTAGCCAGATAAGTGTTACTCACTTAAACCAATAAGTTCAATAAGCCCAAAATTCGAAACGGTACCTTGCAAAAAGTAAGAACAATCTGGCATCCTTTCTGGAATGACCTGTAGAGACATAATCACAATCGTATCAGCAACAAAGATATATCAGCCATCACTCAAGATAGATAAGCACAAATTTTATAAACCTTATGAGTCAATTTGCAGTCGTTGTTGGAACATAAACCATTTAGAAACTTTGTACAGACAGCAATCTTGGATGAATCATGAATATAAGGGCATTTTCCATCATCTTTGTTGCATTTTCCAAATCTTGTGAAGAATTGACAGTACTTCCGCTTTCTAGCCAATCGTGATCTAGCAGTATGCAAGCTCCACCGAACCTTCTCACTTGCCAAAATGCGAATCCGCTTTTTTGGATTTCTAATAAGCTGGTTACCATTGCCGATTCGAACATACCTGCCAATCCATTTACAGTCACTACATTGCGTAAAAGCACCATATCATCTACTATACTTCCAAATCAGCTGGTCAACTAGCACTGAGGCATGCAACGCAAAAATGGACATACTCATTCTTTCCAATAACTAATCTGCTTGGGACATATTTTCGCTTGCCATCCTTGTCTTTTTGACCAGCTGCAGTTAATGGTGATTCGTCTTCTACATTTCAAAATTTACAATAACTTGTTAGACCAATTTAGTGCATACTCATAAGCTTCAAAACAAGTACATCCAGCCCAAGTAACTACACCCACAAACAACAGTAAAGAAAGAAGATTCACTGCTTCAGGACATGGATCTAATTTTCAATTCTAAATAAAGAAAAACATTCCTTCGAAAAAGTTGATTGAGCATGAATCCCAAAACTGAGATCTCAGCTCAAGGTCAAAGATCATAGGAAGCAACTGACCCCCCAATACAGTCCATTTGTTCAAGGAAATGTTGCAAGAAATGCTATCATATAGACCTTGAATGACAGAAAAATAATATGGATCACAAAACAAGTAATGCATGTCGTATAAGAAAGAAGATCACAATTATATAATAAAGAATGTTACAAACAGAAGCAGCCCCAAAAATCCCAAGAAGTTAGAAAAGGAGGTCAAGGAGAAGTTTTTTTTTAAAAATCTTTATAGCTACGTCATAAGCATTATCAAAGAGATATAAATATTAGTACCACTTGATATCCTCTGAAGAGTTCGTCTTGAGGAATCCATTCTGTAGCGGACAGAACCAATGCGGAATATGCGTTCTCCTGCAATTGCAATTTATTGTATTACTATAAGCAAAAGGAATTGAGGTCCATACTATATCCTAAAACCACAATTAAGGTCTATATGCCTCTGCACCCCAATATAACAGCCTAATGGGAGCATTTCATGAGCTGACTTACTAGAACTGTTTTTATGCTTTGTCCCAGTAACAACAGTTGCAGCATTGCCTAGTTCTCTTTTCTTCTTCTCAGCTTCAGCAACAGCCCTGGTAGCTTCCTGTAGATATAAGAAAAATGTGAACGATTAAAGAACCTGAAGCCTATCCACTTGCAGATAAATTATCATATGTATTTCAAAGTTGTTGATCTGGAAGTCGAAGAAAGAATATAACAGTAGCAGACGATTATTTTGATGTCCTTGTCACAACTAACCTCATTTGCTTTCTTTGAACGTCTTTCAATGGATTTTGACCATTTTAAGCTAGAGCCACCAACGCTTAGAACCTTCGATTTTCGAAGTGAAAATCCATGCTTTGATCTTGTGTAGACTGTATCCCTATTTCTCAACAACAGCAATTTTCTACCATGAAGAACCATCATGTATCACAATTTGTTTCAAAGTTGCACAAAAATGATAGACAAAAAGAAGCTGCAGAAAATGAAGCACAGTATATAAGCAATATAGATACCCCATTGAACACAAGGGACCATAAGTGGAACCCAAAGCTGAACTTGGCACAAAACTTTTCCAGCGTGTTGTTCTTTTCCAAGGAAACAATGGTTTCTGCCGATACAACAAATTTCCCTCACTTTTTGATGCTTCTGCACCATGCAATGTCCAAACCAAGGAGAATTTTGAGTGTTTACGACTCTTCAGCCCAACTGCAAAAGGACAGCAAAGTAGTCTTAGTTTCTCCAGTAATACTATCATAATATGAAATTAGATTATTCAAAAAGGATGTTTATGCTTACTTCATTCTCATTCATCAAGAGTATATCTAGTAAAAGGACCTGAATATCATGCTTGCACTATATAGTACATTGATTAATTAGGATGAATCAAGCTTTCTAGTTGGGTAGTATACAAGAAGCAGAAAAGAGATCTTCAGGGTACTTTTCTCTTTTCATAAAGACAAACTTATGTCAGATAAATCAAAGATAAAGTAGAGACAAACAACTTGAAGAGTGCATGTACATGAAAATTGACTTCGCTACAAATGCATTGAAAAAATACCAAACTTGCTCGAATTAAATAAACATCCTACAAGAAATCTCCATTTATATCCACATTTAGACTTCAGGGAAATAACATAGCAGAAAGGGGAGCATAGAATTTTGTTTTAAGTAAACTGATTTAACACAACAACAATAAAAGAGTTGGTCCTAATAACCATTCTTCATTAAGCACACCTGTAACCTATTGAGAGTATCAATTTGTAAAACTTTACAGTGGCAACTAGGCTTGCAAGCACAGGAAAAAGATGATTTAAGAAGGATAAGAAGGAAAAGGTGAATAAGCAACAAAAGCATGCCAAACATACAAATTATATGCCATGTATTAATTATCTTCAAAATCATCAAGCATACCCTTTCGTGATGTTCTCCTGCTGAAACTTCTGCTTGAACCAACGTTAAGAACACTTTGTCCATCAGCATTGGGATTGTCAGCCATATTGATCTTCTGAATGACTTGATTTTCAGCCGAAGTCCGAATTAGCTGATTTTCCCTTCTCTTGTAATAACCATCGGAAGTTAACATGGTGTTATCATAGGCACTGTGCATAGGTGGCACACAGGCACTTGAAGTTGCTACTAAATGATTCAATTTTCGCTCCACAAGTCTTGTGTTGTTGACATTTGAAGACGTCATAATCCCATCAACTAGCCCACTCTTTGACTCCAGATTGTCAACTTGGACAATTTCAATTCCGGTTTCTGGATAGTTCAAAACAACCTCAGAAGACTTAGATGCATCATTAGTCTTGGCAGATTTTATAGGCTCTGATGTAGTTTGAGGGGAAACATTATGAAGAGGCTCTGGTAATAGGGAAGAAACAATATCTCCCACACAATTGGTAGTGTGACTGGAAATTTTTGAGATATTGGGTAATGGAGGAGTTTTCGGCCTCTCAAACAGAGCATTTGCTCCCCCCGTTTTCCCAGTAATTGGATCTGTTCTAACGTCAGATCCAAAATTTTTCTTCACTTCATTTGTACCCAAAGAGGATAGCTTTTGCACAGAATTTGAACCATGAAAGTTTTGTGATTGAGAAGCAACTGAATTAGGTTTTCTAACAAGACTATTACCCTTGCGAATGTAAGAGGTGGTCTGAGACTTAGAAATTCTAGTAGGTAGTTGGCTCAGCGAAGAAACACTGTTCAAGAGTGACTTGTTTCCAGATGATGCAGAAGCAGTATTTGCATCAATTCGTCGCCATGTTCTAGGTTTTCTGCTTTGTGCTGAAGAGGACACACCTTTTGAACCACTTGTATAAAAAGAGGAGCGACCTGGATAAACCCTTGAAGCTGCGTGACCAAGCTGGTTTTTCATCCCATAAAATTCTCCGCTTGTGGCATATTGTGCAGAAGAACTATTGAAAATATGTGATTTCAAAGGACCTCTTTTCTTGAAAAGTGAGAGACCTCTTTCCACCATATGATCTGAGCCTAAAGACAGATTGGCATTCTGTGAACATGAACCAGGCCTAGCTAATTTAGTGCCAACTTCAATTTCAAGCTCCTCAATTGGAAGTATCTCACTATCAGTAATCCTTTCACTTGGCTTCTGGTCAATTAAGGTGCTTGGGATATCAGACAAGTTTTCAAGGGAAGCCACATTGGACAGTGTCTTGGGTAAGTTGTTCAATGTAAAATACAAATCAGATTTCTCCCCAACATAACTTTCGGTCTCTGCATCAGTGGAACTTGTACTGGGCAATCTTTCATCTAGTTCTTGATTAAGAAGCTCTAAAGAAATTTTGCAATGAGTAGCTCCATTTTCAACCAAAGCTTGTTCTTCTGCTGCATTCATGTCCATATTTTCTCCATTAATACCTTCTATATCCATAAAACCACTTTGACGGCTACAGTCAGACATAATTGGACTTGCATTTGTAATCTGTTCACCTTTCAAATCTGATGGAAGGGAAGACGGCACGTTTGGATCAGTCAATTCAACATGTGGATAAGAAGGAACCCCTCTGAAGGGATTTGTAACTGAAGCTAAAGCATCCAAATATTTCCCACTTGAAGTATTATCAGGCAAAAAGGGGGTCTCCTTTTCAGTTAGAAACATAATAGAAGTAGAATCCATGCAAGATGCTGTATTCTCCTCTTCTGGCTGTTCTTGACCACCAACAGAACTAAAGGGCACTTTAAAACATGAAGTGGGCAAAGGCGCAATTGATGATTGTCTATTAACATCGGATGATATTGGACTGGTGAATTCCAATCGTGATGCAGAGAGTTTTCTTTTCTTTTTTATCCTTGGTGAAGGCTCATCTGAACCAATGTTGACACTGTTGCTAATTGAAATCTTAGACTCTGAGATACTGCTCTGATGCATACCATCAACACCATTTTCTTTACGAGGGTGAAAACCAACATCCACAAACATATCACTAGAAATTAAACCCTCGATTGGAATAAGATCTTTACAAGATAATCTCAAGGTGGTATCCACTGAATTAACAGAACTAACTATATTTTGAGGACCTAAATGTCCGTCACTTACCTCTGACCTAGAAAACTCTAACTTTTGACTATTCTTCTGAACATCTGATATATCTTCCTCATTTCCACCTAAAGAAATCATAGCTCCAACTTTCATACTCTTAACTGATAAAGAATCAGATGGAGATTGCTTCTCGCTAATAGTATCCACATTCTCATTCCTGGAAAACTTATGATTATTTGAATTAGTACAGCTATTGTTACAACCAACAACAGAATCTACTTTCTCTTCAAAGCATTCTGCAAATGAGGCATCATGCTGAATTTCAGCTGTGTCTGGCTTTGATAGATTGGAAATTTCATCCCCACCTATGGGAACACTCAGGCTTACACTCTGGTCCACAATATCATTCTCAACCACTGAACTAGTCAAACCTGTACAAGTCTGTTTATGAACATCACTCTTACCCTCAATATCACAAACAGTCTTCTCTTTGGATTCAAATAATTCACTGCCAAGGCCCACAGTGGTATTACATGATTTAGTTTCCTCAGAATTTACTAAACCAGAGGTAGCATTTTCTTCTATAGAAAGCAAAACCTCTGGGGATTCCCTAGCAGGATTGTCCTCAAGCAAGAAAGTATCCCTTTTCATATGCAAGTCTGCACTAGAATTAATACTTCCTAAATTCTCCAATAATCTGGTTTCTTCCCCACTTGCAGAATGCAGTAAAGGAGTTGATTCAGCCTTCTTTCTCTTCCATTTGGGTTCACCTAACCTACTTGATTCAGGGACAACTTTTTCTGACACCGTATGTTCAACAAATGCCTCCTCTTTTAAATCTCTGCATTTCGCAGCAACTCCATTTGAACAATGCTGCGAAGCTTTAGCATCAATTGAAACCGTAACTGTACCATCTTCAGGCTCCAAAGGATCAGGCAGACCCTTGGCAAAACTATCTTCTTTCACTGATTCCCTAGATCTTTTTGCTGGCTGTAATTTTGAGGAACTCAAACTAGGGTTTGCAACTTTCTTCATAACTCTCTTCACTGTCTTTTTCTTCCCTGCAACGATTAATGATGGTGGTGCACCAGAAATATTGTTTCCACCTTTGTCTGAAACAGGACCCTCTGAAGATCCCAAAACTCTACCTTTAGCAAGAAAAGCATTGGCCACACCAGAACCAGAATGAGAAATCTTATCATTACATTTACTACGACAAGATGTGATTTTTCCTTTGGATTGTTTTAAGACCTTGTCAGAACTGGGTACATCATTTGGAACACCTGTTAAACTATCCAACTTTTCACCACTATCATTGGAATTTGCAAGTGATGAACTTGAAAAATCCTTAGTTAGTGCCAGTACTTCCCTCATTTTACTCTTCCTAGGTGTCAAATTTGTAGAAGGAATGCGCCCAGAATTAGGAGGAGTTACTATCGCCTTGGCTACAAGGGAATTGGACTTGAAAGATACATCAAGTTGGACAGGGCTTCCTTCTCTCACTTCCTCTACCATCATTTGATTCAAATGGAGATTCTGATCTTTCCCCCGAAAAGTGTTAGACTTGGTGTCATCAATATAACCCAAATAGTGCATTCTATCGCCCTCTCTATTCCTATGATTAGGTTTCTGAATCCTAAGCAAAGCACTCTTCTTTGGCACTTGCTTCCTTGGTGTCCGATTAAAGTCGTGACTACCCTCTCTACTTCCTTTACTGCTTAGCATTTCCAACTCTTCGTTCCTATAATGCTCACGTCTCCCACGATTCCCATTACAATCATCAATTTCGTTAACCAAAAACTCCCGCGCATCTCGCATCGCCTCTATATCATGTAACCTTCTCTGATTTTCAGTCACCTCGTCATGATGATAGGGTAAGCCGTGCCTATTCTCATAAGTCCCCGAACTCGAACCGAAATCCCTAGAAGTAGAACCGTGATTAAAATCATTTGATGTCCGGAAATCCCTAGAAGATCTATCAGCACTCCATCCAAATTGACCACGACGATGACAATCCTCCACACGAAAACCACGCTCCTCTGTGATCCTAGAATTCCCATCCATTTCACGCCTAATCTTCCCCATCGGAGACAAAGGCTCGCGGTCCAATTGAAGGCGATAAGATTGAGGGTCAAGATCGACGGGAGGGTATGTCCAACCGTCGGCGGAAACCCTAGGCGACATTTCACGGCAATTCGAGCGGTTATGCCGAACCAATTCCGGAACTCGACGAGGAAATTCATCAGTGAAGGATTGGGGATGCAAAATCCCGGGCGATCGGGGAGGGTTGCTGAAGTCGGGGCGAGGTCGGAGGCGATAATCAAGATTGACGGCGTCAGAACTGTACCTTAAATGGGGAGGCCGGTGATGATGGTGGCCAAACGGAGGAGGGGGAGGAGATGGTTGGGCGAGGAGAGTAGGGCTTGGGATAGGGTTAGGGCGGTGTTGGGGGACAAAGAAGTTAGGGCTTTCCGGAAAAGGGTGATGCGGAGGCGGAGGAGGCGGGGGGCGGGGCTGGTAGTACCGGGCATGTTGGTGAAGGTAAGAAGGGCGAGGGTCCATTTCCCGCCTTCGGGTTCGTAAGTAGTGATCGGCGATTTGATCTTTGTGATCGCCTGCTACAGTCTTTCTGGTTTCTTCTTATGGGGTATGCGTTTGTTTGTTTGTGATTTTGACTTTTAACGCTTACATGGTGCGGGAGCCGTGACTTTCTGTTTAACTCCCAAGTACGAATCGGACAGGCATCCATTTTCATACCATGTTTTAGCTCTCAGCTGTGGTTCTAATCCAATCCATATAATGAGCCCAAGAACATTTCATGTGTCACTGTCGTCTAATACAGAGTACCGCATTAGCCTGCTCTTTAGACCGATATCGTGTGTTCCCGCGACATCTAAGCAATCCTATCCATCCAATTTATTGTAATGAATGAGTGGCACAGGCTAGAGGGATCCCTACTCTTCAATGCCTATAAAAATTAGAGTTACAACCTTATGTATTGATATTAACCCAACGGGGCCATGCTACCCCTACAGCGTCCGCAAATAAAAGTTCATACATTGGTCTATGACTATGCAGCAATTCACGAATACCGAGTGGCAATTGATGAGCAAAATTTGCTGACTGTCAGCACAACAGTTATAAACATGTGTCAACTTGACCACCCGCTCCCGTTGTAGCCAGCAAAATATAGATTCAATCTGGGGGTCCTGTGGTGGGCCACTTTCGATTCTTTCCTGAATTGCTCCCACCACCAATTTAGAATCACATTCTACTGGCACTCGACGTTGGCCCATTTCCCATGCAATTTGCAGACCAGTGAAGATCCCCCAAGCTTCCGCTTGGAAAATGGTACAAGCACATAAGTTGTGCGCATAACCACAGAGCCATTTGTCTTGTCATCGCGAATTAAACCACCTGTTGTTGCTCGTCCAGTGGCGCTTTGGAGAGCGCCTTACATGTTTAACTGGACCCAACCTGTATCGGAAGAGTTCAGATTTTTGTACCCAAAAAAGGATATAACTCCTATACCCCTTCAATCTTAACCACTATCGCAGAGTTGTTTACAGATGCTTTCATGTTCGTGAATAACAATATTTGGCAAGTGATATCGAAAAAGGAGGCCCACCACTTAGGAGTCACGCCCGACCCGGCTGGAGGTTGAAGATGACCCAAATTTTTTTTAATTTTAAATTTTTATTAATATTAATTATGTTAATATTAATTATTAATTGGGTTAATTAGGACCTAACCCATTCTTTTATGATTTTAATTATAAAATCATTTTGGGTATTAATATTTTGTGACACTATAATGGGTATGTCTTATGTTAGTTTTTTAATTATGACATGCATTTTATAATTATTTATTATTTGCACAATTAAAATAATTTGTGCATTATTTTTGTATGTATAAATTGGTGATTATTATACATGCAAAATTAATTTAAATAATTTGTGCATGATTTTTGTATGTATAAGTTTGTGCTTATTGTACATGCAAAATTAATTTACATAAGTTGTGAATTATTATGTGATTATTTGCATTATTTATTACTTGATGCAAATATTTAGGCTTTAATTTCAAGCTTACAATAAGGTTAGTGATCATATGATTTTAATTATTTGGGAGTAGCCACAACATCTCAAATTAATTATAATTATATATTTAGTTGTAAGATCACATTAATACATTAATTGTAATTAATCGTACGTGATATGATAAAATCTACCCACAGGAATTTTATTATATTTGT
>JAOTAY010000002.1:6877401-6899600 GCA_025629805.1 Erythroxylum baracoense | reverse complement strand
GGTCCCTTTTTGATATTCATTTTATTTGGCCATCCTCACCTATTTCTGTTATTTTGTCTCATGCAGATCAGATCCACCAGTCCACCGCTTGGCAAAGCAACTTTATAACCGGACAGCCCCAACGCCACATGCAACTCATAGGATGGAGCGCACCTCCACTCGAGTGGGTCAAGTTGAATACAGATGGAGCTTGTGATCGTTCCTCCTCCTCGGCTTCAGCTGGTGGCCTCCTCAGAGACAGTTCTGGCAATTGGCTTGGCGGGTTTATCCAAAATCTTGACTGGTGCTCTTCGGTGTCTGCGGAACTCTGGGGAGTATTTACAGGACTCACGCTCACGTGGACTCTAGGGTATCGTCGGATTGAACTGAAAGTCGACTTGGTTGTGGCCATCCAACTCCTCTCTTCCTCGGCCAGCAGATCCTTGATCTATAACTCCATTATTCAAGAGATTCACGAACTGTTATCGCAGAACTAGATGGTAGTCCATTGTCACATCTACCGTGAAAGGAACCGCTGCGCGGACTGACTAGCGAGATATGCTGCACATTTTGCGATTAACACTACTTATTTTGATCTTCCACTCATTGAGTGTCATGTACTCCTCCTGGAGGATATGTCGAAAGTTTGCTTCCCCATACACATCGTATAATTTGATTCTTTTTTCCTCTTATATATATATATATATAATTCATCTATCCAATAAACAGAACCCAAAAAGAAAATAGGGGCAATAATTGAGAGCAGAAGAGATCTGTTCCGCACGAAATGCCGCCCCAAACATTTCCGCCATAATTGGTGACAGCAGCATGTTTAAAGACACTTGGACCTGACATGTGATGATTAGACTATACGAACGAGTGACCTGATTTTTTCATTGCTAGAAACAAAAATTGATTAGGGCAGAGATGTCAAACTCAGCTTGGCCGCCTATTACTTTACTCTTATAATAATAATCATTAATTAACAACTCGCTTAACCTTTTATCAGACTCTTCAATCAAGCGTCCCTAAAACGCCTGCCTGTGTCTATTAAGTTAGGTGTTGAAACGCTAACAACCAAGTTTGCTCAAGATCACAAGATTAGAACCCTTTGTTCAACATAAACAACAGCTTCCTTGTATCACTTCTCGTTCACATCTAGCCAATGGATTAATTTCCCGCTTTAAATATACACCGACAGAGTCGTGCAAATCTGGTATACAAATCTCATAGTTTCATCCTTCATCTCCCAATTCAACAATCCCAACGCTAAATAAATTTCTTTGCCTCCATAATGATGTAACTGATTCGCCTTAAAACTATATACATGGTTTCCGTTTCCAATCCAACTACATCCAGTCGCCGTATTATCCATCCTTTGTCGCATCATTTTCCTCACTCTAATCATACCCTCCCAATTGCCCCTCATCTCATATGCACGAGACAATACAATAAACGCCAAAGATGATTCTGGTTCCAAGTCCATCAACCTCCTTGCTGCACTCTCAGTAAGCCTAGAGTCTCCGTACGTTACACAAGCGTGTAGTAAAGATTCCCAAATTACAGGACCAGGTTCACAAGGCATTGTTTTTATAACATCCACTGCTTGATGAAGCCTTCCACGTCGACACATTAAGTCCACAAGACAAGCATAATGTTCATTGCCTGGTTTAATGCCGTAATTTTCTTCCATTGCTGAAAAAATAGCAACACCTTCTTTAACCAAGCCTCCATAGTTGCACGCTAAAAGAACTCCAGTAACTGTTATATGATCTGGATGAGGGTGACCTCTCCTCAGTAGTTTCTCAAAAGTGTGCAGGGCTTCAAATACCCGCCCATTCTCTGCCAAACCCTTAATCATGGTATTCCAGGATATTAAATCCTTTTCAATTATTTTGTTAAAAATTTCGATGGCCAGATCTATATGCCCAAATTCAGAGTACATCTCAACAAGTGCGCTGGCAACAACAGCTTGCAACTCAAAACCTAATTTGACCGCCAAGCCATGGACCTGCATTCCCTGCTCCACCGGTAGAATTGGTATAGAGCTTATTATACAACTGAGAGTGAACTCTGTTGGCCTAATTCCATTCTTCACAGTAAACACAAAAAGATGGAGGGCGTTCTCCCAAAATCCATGCAACGCATAGCTCGAAATCATTGAATTGCAAAGTGCAGAATTCCAATGATCTAATTCTTCAAAGACCCGAACTGAATCTTCTAATCTGTTGCATTTGGAAAATAAATCAATTGCGGCACTTGAAACTATGGAATTACAAATAAACCCCAACTTAACAGAGAAAGCAAAAATCTGCATACCCTTGTTCAAATTTCGCAAATTAGAACAGCAAGTGATTAATGTAGAGCATGTAAACTCATCGGGCAAATAACCGTGGGATCGCATGAAGCAAAATTGATCCAATGCCAATTCATAACACCCCGACATACGGAAACCCGCAATCAACGAATTCCAAGATATAACATCCAATTCCTCCATCGTCAAAAACACCCCAAAAGCGTAATGAACGAGGCCGATCTTAGCATAGACGTCAATTAAAGAATTTCCAAGGATCAAACTGGATACATTAAACCCACTACGAATAATTTTACCATGCAGTTCCTTACTATGACGAGCACAAGACACAACGGATGTCAAAATAGAGTACGTATACACACTCGGCTCTAAACCCATATTTTGCATTTCTCTAAAAGTTCCCAACGCATGATCGAAGTACCCGCACGACCTATACCCCGAAATCATCGAGTTCCAACTAACAACATCTCGTTCGGGCATTTCATCGAACGAACAACGCGCAATGTGAAAGCGACCATGATTCAACAAGCCCCTTAGTAGAATGTTCCAAGACACAACATTTTTGTCAGTTATGTCTGCAAACACCTTCAAAGCATCGTCAATGGAACTAAACCGTGAGTACAAATCAAGACAGCGTGTACCTAGATGAGTATGTCTGTTAAAACCGACTTTAATCAACTGGGCATGGACACCTTGGGCAAGATTCAATAATTTTAGAGAGACGCAGTCATCCAAAAGGCGGCTGTAATAGGAGAGTGAGATAACAGCAACTTTAGGAGTTGGGTTTAAGAAAGGGTACATACAAAATGATGCCTAATGAAATGGTACAAGTTTGGTTTGTTCTACGAATTAAGTGTCTGAAACACATGGAAGGGTGAGGCTGGCGTGCAGTGGTGTGGGGGGCCGAGGAAGTATGTCTTGTCGCCGTTTACAGCGGAGGATTGGTGTCTTGTGTCCACTTGAAAGCAGTGGAGGATGGGTTCGTTTGAAAGAGGTTCATAGAACGTGTAACGTTGTTAAGATTAATAATAGCTCTACTTTTATTTTTATTTTTTTCAAATTCTTTAAAAAATAAAAATATTTGTTTTTTCTCCAATTTTCTAAAATTATAAAAATCATAAAAATTATTTTTATTTCCTGTTTCTTTTTTCATAATTTAATTCACTGTTTTTATATATTATAAATAAATATATTTTTATTTTTATTTAAAAGAAAATTAAAAATTAAAACTGTAACAAAAAATAAAAGTGAACTAAACGATCTTAAATGAGTCACCATTTTGCCATTAACCAAAAATGTTATAAAGATGTGATTTTTTTTCTTTTTTCCGACCATCTTCAATAAATTTGTAAAAGTACTTGCAACGTATACTTGACCACAATGGATGAATGTAATTTTTGCTCTTTAAGTTTCTATTAAAATTTAAGTTTGAATTTAACGTGTAAAAAAGTATAATTTTTTAATTGGTAGAATTATTTCATTTTTATTAGATTTGTAAAAGAATTATTAAGAAACTTATATTATATTTATATATTGTATTAATATTTCAAAAGGCATATAAAATAATTTTAAATTAATGAAATTAGCAAGATATTGTTATTTTTGGTAGATTTTAAAAAAAATTATTAAGGAAGTCATGTTAAACATGTATCCTATATCTTTCTTTTGGAAACTAAAAGGACTTTATTTCTAAGAAATGATAAATGAAACGTTGACATTTAACAAAGGTTAACTTAAACAAATTATGGCACAGTATAGAGACTAATAGAAAACATCAAACCCCGACATTTCTTCCATCAAGTAGTCTTGTACCTCTCCTCAGGGGCACCAGCCTAGCTTCTCAAATGCTCTTTCAAATGCGTAGACTCAACAAAGAGGTTCGAGGCATTTCACTGTTGGAGAATCTGTGAATAGTTGCATAAATAATTTCTCAAGGATACCTGATTGAATTTAAACCCTTCTCGTTGTGGAATGGATTGTTATCAAGGATGGATTGTATAATAGGACATGATACATCAGGCACATATGAAATAAACTGACGATTGAGCTCCTTTCTTCCACTGCTTTGCTTTTCCTTTCGAGGATTATCTTGAGTGTGAGAGTCTGGGACTAGTTGCTGGCAAGTCCCTTCATAGGGGAGGACCAAGTTCTCCTTATAAGTTTGTTGTTGAGTCCTTTGATGATAATCAGCTCTCTTAGTCTATTGACTAAGAAATTGAGCAGACCCTGTGGTTCTTGTTGGGTGTTTACGATCCTTCTTTAATTATGCTCAGCCCAAATTTCATACAGAGCCCCATTAAAACTTAGCCTGGAAATTCTAGAATCAGTGACGTTCTAAGTGGTTAGGTGAGCATAGCCATAGAATTGCATCCACTAGGTTGGTAAGGGTGAAGAGAGTTACAAATTAGGAATAGCTTCCTCTAGATATGGATTGAGCAGGGACGGTTGAAAATAAGGTGGTCTATGGTTTCAGATGAAGTTTGACGTAGGAGGCATTCGGATGATTCTATCTAGTGAAGGTTGTCCATATGCAAAGGTCTATTCCTTAGGGCCATCCAAGCTATAACAGAAAATTTAGGAAAATGCCCATTGAACCAGAGTAGCTTGTACCAAATAACCTCCTATTCTGCATAACATGCAAGATTTGTTTATAAAGCCCTTGTGGGGGCTTCTAAGCCAAGCAATTTTGTCCATGTTAAAGAAGTTAGGCTGGTAGTTTGGAAAGCTATTAAGGAAGTTTGTAATGCTTCTTGGGGGGCTGATCCATTGATTATCTCTAATTAGGACCTTGAACTTGGCATTTGAGGGAAGCGCATGTCCCAAGAATGGGAAGGATAGTAGGAGATGTAGGAAACCTAAATATGACCAATTGTTAAACCATAGGATATTTAGATCTCCATCTCCTATAATATGTTCACTTCCTTGGCCATCCGTAGCTTCAGTAGGAGTTTGATTGTTAAGGAGGTACTAAAGTTGGCCTTGATAGCCCATAAGCTAGAGCCCTTTTAAGTACTCTTCATGCATCCTTTTAACTGAAGATTTTCTTCACCATTAAAGAAGCCTCATATCCTCTTAGCCATAGAGGTTTTATCAGTAGCTCTGATAGGCCTTATCTTTTGTACCCCTTAAGATTTAGGTAGGCATATTACCTTCCATTGGACCTTTGGGATTGCTAGCTCCTATTCCACTGCATAAGAAATTCCTTAGTAACTTCTCTATATCCTTGATAATTTTGATGGGGTAAAGCCATATAAGAGCTCTAGTAAATGTGGACATTGTTAAGAATTGAGGAGGTTAGTAAGATTATGCCTGCGTAAGAGAGATCCTTATAAATCCAAATAGTAGTTCTTTGGAGAATGACATCCGACAAAGGCTTATAATCATAGTTATAGATATTTGAAAGGAGTCTTACTATGTTTAAGACCAGAAAGTTGTACCAGGTTTTACTTTGTTGGAGGCGGGACACTAGAAATGAAGATATAGCTTTTATTCTGATTGATATCGAGACCTAGTATATTGCTAAATAATTGGAGACATTCCAATAGTAGCTGAATAGAGTCACAGTCTGCACCACAAAATAGTAGTAAATCATCCACAAATGAGAGGTTGAAAAGTTTTATTTTCTCGCACTTCCAATGACATTTGAATGGACTTCTTAAGTCAATTTTGTGAGCAATTAATCTCGTGAGGACTTTGATTGCCAAGGTGAAGAGATAAGGGGATACGAGATCCTCTTATCTGATTCATCTAACCCTTTTAAAAGTTTTAATATTTATAAAATATAAAATAAATTTTATTTTTAATGATTATGTTACTTTTACTCGATTTATTGAAAAAATAAAGAACACATATTCTTTAATGTGAATTTTTAAAAAATTAAAATATCAATTAATTCCAAAATAGTTTTCTTAGAAGATACCATATCTTGATTGCTTCTTGCTCATTCTTGGCTGAGTATCGGCAGATGCTACTTCCTCAAGGAGGATAATTTCTAACTCCAACACATATATTGCTTATGGCCCCTGCTAGTGGTGGTGATGAGCAATGGTCTTATTGTTGTGCTTGATAATCCAAAGTTTAGCTGCTGCTTTGTTTTAATTAATTTCCTTAGTAGTATGTCTTATGGTCGTCGATTTAAACCATGTTATTATTAGTTTTTCTTTTTCATTTCCCATTTCCATTAAAAAGCACAAGATTTTATAGACATCTTTTAATAATTTTTTTTACCAACTCAGCAAAATTTTAATTTTGCTGTAGATTTATTTTGTACGTTTTTTTAAAACGTTAATCTTTTAAGAATTTTATGAGAATCGTTAATTTTTAAAAATATTAGTATTTTATGTTATTACAAATTTTAATACAGATATTAAGGAAAAAAAATCTTATTACTTAAATGTAAGATTAAGAATGCACAATTTATTCTAAAGATTAGCATTATAAGCAGAACCGGCTCTGAGCAAGGGCAGCCTGAGTACTCGCCCTGGGCCCATCCTCGTAAACAGTAAAATATGACCCATTTTTATTCTTATAAAAAATAAAATGAAATAAAATAGGACTCATTTTTACTCTCATACAAAATGAAATGAAATAAAATAGGATTTACTCTTGACATTGTAAAGAACAACAAAAAAACTCATATTTTACTTCTTTTTATTCTTTATAAGATCTCAAAAATAGGCAAAAAAGAGTGATCCATTTTTTTACTTTACTCAAGATCTATAAAATATTAGGAACGACCCTGATTATAAGTTCTAAATTTAATTTAGGAGATTTAAGATTTTTCCTAAACTAATTGACATCCAAATTTTTGGGGTCCAACATATATGAGTAACATGAATTTCTCAATAATTTTTTCATCAAATCATCAAAACTTAAGTTTTGTCAATTTGAGAGTTATTTTTGTACTTCTTAAAAACTTAATCTTATAAAAAAATTGAAAATCATTAATGTTTTAAAATATTTTTATACTCAAGTGGAGTATAATATCATCCCTTCACAAATTCAAAGTATGACTTGAAAGCTAGATTGAATTGCTAGATAAATGTAGAATGATTATAATGTTTTAATTGATTTATGTTTCTTTTATTAATTAGAATAACTTAATGTAATTTTATACTTTATAGAATTTTATTATATATAATTGATGTCAAATGTCTTTAACTATACAAATATTCATATATTTTATTTCTAAGTATAGTAAGAATTAATTAATTTAAGAATATAATTTGATCTATTAAAAATAATTAACATAAGAATATAATTAAACAAATTGAAACGGGATAATAAAATGAAGTATGTTTATGTTTCTAGTTTTTATTACAAATTTTGACCAAACAAACTTTTGTTTTTAATTTGTTTATTACAAATCTAAATTAAACAAGTTTTTATTTTTTAATTAAAAAAGAAACCAAAATTAAAAACTAAAATTATAAATTACAAAAAAAAATGAAAACTAACGGTCCCTTAAAACCAAAAAAAAAATGTTATTACTAAAATAAGATAAAGAATGCAAAATTTGTTCTAAAATTAGGATTATAATTTTTTAAAAGCAACCTATTCTTAATTGTTTTCAATATAAATTGATGGTATCAAATAACAATGCTGAACTATATAGAAAATTTTAAGACTGTCCATTAAAGAAACAAAATTTCTTTAATCGCTTACCAAAGCGTTAACTTCCAATCCCCGCTACATTCTTTACGCATACGTTCGTAATAACGTAGATGCCTTTGGTTTAAATAATGGAATAATAATGAATAGAATAGTTATTTTTTAGAATAAAAAATAAATAATATAATAAAATAAGTATTATTTTATTTGATTGAAGGAATATAATAGATAAACAATTCCTATGTCAATATTTAATTTGAAAATATAAGCTTAGAATTATAAATGAATAACTAATAAAAAGACCAAAATATCCTTATCCTTATGATTATGATTATAATTATGATTATGACGATGATGATGATGATTATTATTAATTTTTTACTTTATTATTATTATTATTAAATTTCTTATTATTATTATTAATTTTATTATTATTAAATTCCTTCTTATTATTATTAATTTTCTTCTTATTATTATTAATTTTATTATTCTTTTTATTATTAATTATTATTATTATTATTAATTTTCTACTTACTTTTATAAATTATTATTATTATTATTATTAAATTCCATATTATTATTAATTTTATTATTCTTCTTCTTAATATTAATATTATTACTATTATTATTTTTTATTTTTTATTTTTATTCTTCTTCTTCTTCTTCTTATTATTATTATTATTAATTTTCTACTTATTATTATTCTTATTTTTTATTTTTATTAATTATATTTTATGTATGTTATTATTATTAATATGAATAAAAGAGTCTTCAACAAATAACTCTATTCTTATAATAACTAAGGACACCTTTTGATAATCTTTAGCTATTCCTAAAAGTTGAAGAATATCTAATAGTGGGATTAGATATTCTGATATTTTTATACTAGGAATAAAATTCTATTCCTACCCTGTTTGGTTAGCGAAAAAGTAAAGTAAATTTAGAATCTGATTTTTCGAAAAATAAATCTATGTAAAATAAAGATATTCACATGTTTGGATACTTATAAGAATTCTAATAGAAAAATTGAGTGGATTTTTATTATAGTGTTTAGTATATAACAGTATTTCATATAATGTAATTTAATTTTGAAATGTATTTCCAATTATATCCCTACAAATCAAATAAAAATTAAAATCGTTAAATAATTTTAATTTGCAATACAAGTTATATTATTAAATGTTAATTTTTTTCATTCATGATATTTTAATTATATAATACTATTATATCATAAATATAGTATTGAAAAAACCTCAACCGAGTACAAAGATAAATCTTAAATTTCAAATTAAATATTTTTTAACATTAAAAATAAAAATACAAATAGTGTATTATTATTAAATTTATTATTCTTATTAAATTTATTATTCTTAATATTATTAACTATTATTATTAATTTTCTACTTATTATTAATTTTATTATTACTAAATTTATTATTTTTATCAATTACATTTAATTTTATTATTAAATGTATATTTATTATTATTATTATTATTATTCCTATTATTACTAGTAAATTTATTATTCTTATTAATTTTATTATTATTATTATTTTCTACTTATTATTATTCTTATTATAATTAATTTTATTTATTTATTATTATTATGAAATTCTTTATTATTATTAATTTTCTTCTTCTTCTTAATTATAATAATAATAAAAAATGTAATTGATAAAAATAATAAATTTGGTAATAATAAAATTAATAATAAGTAGAAAATTAATAATATTAAGAATAATAAAACAATATTATATGATTAAAATATTAGAAATGAAAATTTAACATTTAATAATATAACCTGTTTTACAAATTAATATTATTTAACGATTTCAATTTTTATTCGATAGGGATATAAATAGAAACACAAGTCAAAATTAAATTACATTCCATTAAATACTGATACATTTCAAACACTATAATAAGAATTCACCCAACTTTCCTATTAGAATTCTTATAAATATCCAAACATATAAATATTTTTACTTTCTATAAATTTATTTTTCGAGGAATTAAATTCCAAAGTGCTACTACTTTTCTTAGATTGAGAAAGTTTTTACTTTCCTAACTATTAAAAAAATGAACCAAATATAATATAAATTTTAGGAAAAAAATTACTTTCCTAAGCAAGAATCCATGTCAACCAAACAAGAAGAGTTTTTATAGAGTATATTTCTTATTTCTGTCTGGACTAAATCTTTTAGACGTTATACTTAATTAGGATTGTTAATTTATCCTTATGCCTATTTAAAGGTTGTTATGGTTAATAAAGAGGCAAACAAACTTCTATGAAAATAAACATAACCGTCAGGCTAAAAAATAGCAATTGCTGTAAGTGACCTTGTCGAGAATATGTCTCTTCCTTATATCATCGTATATTTTTTAGAGTCTGTTTAGTTGAATATTAATTAATAGAACGGAATGGAACAGAATGAAACGGAAGAGAAAGATTTATAATAGAATGGAATGTATTATAATGAAAAGTTGTTTGGGAAGGATGAAAGGATTTATAATGTAACATAGTAAAACATTGTTTAAAAAATGAATAGAATGAAATGTAATGTATAATAAATAATTATTATACTCCTGATTAACGTTATGATTTTAAAACAGAAATTATGTCCAATTAAAAAATTACGCATAACCGTAAAAAATAATTTTTTTATATTTTATATTTTAAAATAATAAAAATTTTATTATTTTATTATTAATTATATACAATTTATTATTAATTATATAAAATTATTATTAAATATTTAATAAATTTTATTCTATTATATGTGATTTATATTTAAAAATTATTTATTTGTATTTTTATTTATATAGAAATATATACAAATAATTAAAGAATAATTTTTTATATATTTTTTCTTTTCATTAATAAAAATTTTATTATTTTATTATTAATTATATACAATTTTTATTAATAATATAAAATATTTTTATTAGAGTAAGGAGAAATAATATAAAAATATTATTAACTATATACAAGGGTTAGGGTTAGAAGAAATAATTGGTATTAAGAAAAATTATTGAGAGTATATTAGGTAGTATGTATTTATTAGTTTACATTCTATCCTAAACTCCTAAATCGGAGGTTTCATATTTTCACTGTTTAGGATGGAATGTAACGTAACATGAACTCCTCCGCTTCCATTCTATTCTATTATAAAACTCTCAACAAAACAATAAAAGTGTGCTACGTTACATTTTGTTCCATTCCAAACCCTCCAACCAAACAGAACCTTAAATTAGATATAGCACTCAAAAACCTTCAAAAACAGAGTTCTGCACAACATCCAAAACTGCACCATCAAATGAATCAATAGAATAGCAAACATAAACATGTTTAAGTGGATTGCTTATGGCTTGAGATATTTTAAATGTAACTTCTTCTTCTTCGACCTTAAGCCCCAATTTTTTCGGTGTTGAATAGATTTAATCCTCAGTCTCTCTCTATTATGTTTGTTTCGTTTCCTTTTTTTTTTAAGTTACAAAGAGCAAAAGTGATTCCATCATATGTATATGTCATCCTAGTTTGGTTCAAAATGGACAATTGCTTGGTCTTAACCACTAAATTTAAGCAAGGAAGGAATAATATTTTGTTCAGTGAGTTTTTTTGAATTATATGTTTTGCACGTGCAACTAATAAAGAGTGAGATATTATGCTAAGAATGATGAGATACTCATGATTCAAAATCATTGAAGCCATTGCAGAGTTGAGGAAGAGTCGTAAGATACATGTTAAGTGCAGACACATGGTGGCTAGTAGAAACTACGAGGCAGTTAAACTTGATATAAAGAGATATGTTTAACCGAGATGATTACTCTTCAATTTGGAAATCGCAAATGGAATATTGAAACTGATGCTAGAGATAGTGTTAACATCGATGAGAGTACTCCACAGGGGTTCTGTTGGAACATATCCTTAAATATATACTACTGTAACATCCGTTACATATGTTATATACTTTAACACTTGTAATCAAATTGAGAAGAGGAGAAACAATAACAATACACAGAACATGCCCGAGCCTTTTTTAGTTAAAAGTTAAAGATGAAGTCGTAGACATGGTAGAAGAGGAGGTGGTAAGTTCAATTCTCATGGTAAAGGATTCGCACTAACTGGTCATTATAATAGAGTTAAAAATACAAAATTTAACCTAAATCAAAATCAAAATTAAAGTACGAAGAAGTTAGGCCACTCAAGTAATTAAGGACGAAATAATCAAGAGCAACTGTAATAATAAAACAACATCATCAATAGGCCACCTTGTCAAATTTATGGTAAGACTAATCATCTTAGTCCTGATTGTTCATACACGTTTAATGATTTATATCAATATGAAATTTTAACTCAAGCACTTGTTGCTCTTAACCAAAGTTGTGAATATCGTACCGGCCCTGGCACTAGATTGAGTTTTTATACAGTTAATACCGAGTACCGTTTTGTATAATTTTTAAATTTATAAAATATTCTCCTATTTTTTAAAATTGCAAAATAGTCCCTTGTCTTATTATACTGTATACTTTATAAGTTTACATCAACTTTGTCTCTAAAAATCATAATAATAAAAATAACCACAATTAATATGAAATAAAAATAATTTTCAAATATTTCTCATATCAATAATTACCACAATTAATATAAAAATAGACAATCATCATCATACAAATATAAAATTAAGAACGGTACAAAGTATTTAAAATATTACAATTTTAACATATAATAAATAATAATTACATCAAATAAAAAGAACAATAAATATTATTAGCTCTCAAACTATTACAATTTATAACAATAGTTTGTGATGAGAAAACAACTAAGTAAAAGTGAAACCTAAAACAAAAACATGATAAGTACATTGCATATATATAATATAACATATACATCAAATATAAGTAAAATTAAAAGAAGAGGAAAAACAAAAACCTAGAACTTCATTCAATTGTCTATGGGAGGATACCCGCTATAACTGCACTGACCCTAATTATTATTTGGTACAAAATCCTCATCATTGAGAGAAGCCTTATCAATATCATGATTCAAATTCAATGTACCAAATGAAATGTCAATACTTTCCTAAAAAAAATTACCTTTCAAATCATTAACATCCACCGAACCCGATTTGCTCAGAAACTCAATTCGCCAAAAGATCGATATTATCAATGAAAATTGGATCTGTTAAGCTACTTGTGCTATTAAAAGTCCTAGTAAACAATAAAATTTAATTATTAGAAAATTATAAGAAACTATATGAAAATTAATAATGATAATAACATATCTTTTCCAAAACTTTAATTTGTAATGAACGAAGACCAAGTGATTCAATCTCTTGTGCTTCAATCTATTCCTTTTTTTAGAATGGATGAATTCAAATGTGCTCCAGTTTCGTTCACTGCCTATTGTATTCACACATTGACTTAAAATTTGAATTACAAATCTTTGCAATTATGGAAAACCACTTCCGAATTAACCCCACCAAAAACTGTAAATCGTAAGATAACAAAACTAGCATTATAAACAAAATAAAGTGTTAATTAATTTTCATCAAGTAAGAAAAAGGAAACAACTAATACCTGGAAAAGTTTTGATCTTTGTCGAATAACAATTAACATTCCAAAATCCTCATAAGACTTCTTATAAAGCTCAATTTGTGAGCTTAAGAGATCTTGCATCATATCATGGGCAATAATTGTTGTAATAGTGAATAACATTCTCTTATTAACTTCAACTTTCTTTGTAAAGTCTAGTCATAAATAGATACTAAGATTCAAAAACGCTCCAACTGCAAATAATGAAGAAGAAAGTTGCCTTTCCTATCTTTCATTAATGACTGTAAGATACAGTGTATATAAAGAAGGTCTATGTTTCATATTAGCTTTGATTGCTTCCCTCGCCCTCTCCATGGCGTTAAAAAAACCATTGTTCCCTTTTCCTCACTATCAGCCAAGATAAGCACTCTCACCAAGACACACAAACTCGGATAACAAATTGACATTGAGACGAAAATTTACTTTCTTCTAGTATGATTGTGGAAACCTCCAATCCAGCATTAGATCTAACATGTTGAGATACAACTCACTTATCACTTGTAAACATTTGTCTTTACTCTTCCTTCATTGTAACAAGACATTGAAGTGATAAGAAATTCGTTGCAACTCTTATCACAGCAGGATGACACAAATTCCTACTGTTGTTGAATTCCTTTCTCATTAAATTCAACACTCATGCAAGGTTATAGATGAACTTGGTCACCTTTTTAGCTTTCTGCGTAGTTTCATCAATAATAGGAAAATACCTAGAATCCTCTATATTATCCAGCATTAAGTCAATGCAATGTACAACATAAGGAGTCTAAAAAAGACAGTTATACTTATTTTGTAACCTTCTTCCTGTCACTTTATAAGCGGAATCATTGTCAGTAATGAACTGAACAATGTTTTCTCTCCCTACCTCATCTATAATTTCATCAAATATCTCAAATAAAATATCAGCATTCCTAATAAGGCCAAATTCATCAATAGACTTCAAAAACACTGAGCCATTTGTAGAATAAACCAAAAAATTTATAATAGGCTCATGTCTCATATTTGTCCAACCATCACACATGATTGAACACATATAAGTAGCCCAATCCACTCTTCTTTATCCCAAATAACTATTAATTTCAGAAACTAAGAAACTAAAAAATTTACCTCTATAGTCATCAATCAAAGGAAATTTATGTCCCAGATCGTAAGAGGTTATAGCATCCACCATAGGCTGATAATAGTAAGACTGAGAAGCATTTAATGTTACACTTGTATCACACCACTATCTAGCCATTGCTATATGTAAATTGTGAGCCACGTCTCTTGATTGCATGACACTATGAATTAAAGGTTGGGCTTCAAGAATTGTTCATGATGCAAAAAAATTAGTCATCTATGGCCTCTGCTTTCTTCTTTTCTTAACATCAGGTCCAAGTGTAACATTCACTTCTTACTGAGCTTGGGATGGAATACTACTACTATCACTATCACCTTCAACATTTCCACTATCATCATGAAAACTAGTGAACGAACTGCTACTACCAATTTCATAATTCAATCTCTCTCTTCTATCTTTTTCATGTTGATGTTCTTTAAGCAAAATTTTCATTTGCCATTTCTCATTATGACTTACTTTTTTATAGGCTTCCACATCTCTTTTAACTCCAACTAAATCCTTCTTTGATCGAGTGATTCCTCCACCTTTCAAATGTTTGTTACAAAACAAGCAAATAGTATGGTTCCTCATACCAGAGACTAATGCAGCATGAGCCCATACTGGATTATTGTTTCTTCCTGAAGCAGTTTGATCATAAATACTTAAACTTTCTTCCATTTATCTGTAAAAATAAATGAATACATATATCAAAATAAAGAACACATAATTTCAATTATTCAACATACATAATTACACAAAACATACATAAACCATTTCCATTTCTATTTCCAACAATTTTGAAATAATTTCAATTCAACCTTTACAAAACATATATAAACAATTTTAATTTCTAATAATTTCCAACAATTCCACTTCTAACAATTTTGAACAATCCCAATTCCAAGTTTCAAACATAACAAAATATTCATAAGCAATTTCCATTTCTAAATTTACAACAATTTCATTTCCAACAACCAACAATTTCAACTATCACAATTGCACAATTCACAATTCACAATTCACAAAATAATGAAATATACATAAACAATTTGCATTTCTATCAATTTCCATTTCGAAATTCCAACAATTTCTAACAATTTCATTTTAAACAATTTTCAACAATTTCCATTCAACTATTACAAAACATACATAAATAATTTCCATTTCTAAATTTCCAGCAACTTCATTTCCAACAACTAACAATTTCAAGTTTTCAATCATCACAAATTCACAATTCACAAAATAATAAAATATACATAAACAATTTGCATTTCTAACAATTTCAAATTCTTACAATTTTTAACAATTTTTAACAATTTCAATTCAACCATTACAAAACATACGTAAACAATTTCATTTCCAATAATTTACAACTATTTTCATCACAAAACATACATAAATAACCAAATATAATGCAATTGTTTTTCAAATTTCAGAGCAAAAAGCACACCCAAAAAATCAGAAATCCAATTTAATGTCTGGTTAGGTCGAGTTTAAATCTGGATCTATTTCAAATTTGGCAATTCTGGGGTGACTACATGATTGTGACCGGTTCGGTGGTGGTCAGGCTATTGTCATCATGCGGTGGTAGTCACCGGACGACCGGAGAGGGACTGTGGCAACGGTGAAGAAGAGAGAGCATGAGAATGTGAGAGAGAACAAAAACAAAAGAGAAGGAGAGAACGTCGCTCGGGGGGTTAAAAAATTCTAACTTTTGCAATAAGTCCTTACATTTTTAAAATTTCTGATACTGACCGGTATCAAACAAAACAAGCTGGTAGCAACAGGTAGTACCAAAATATCTTTTTTGGCCGGTACAATACGGAATGAAATTCGTAACTATGCTCTTAACCTAAACAATAAAAATGATTCATCTTTCTATGTTGCCTCTGGTGCTACCCCTCATGATAAAAGATGCAGGTATGTTGTCCTCTAGAGAAAACTATAATGAAAATGATATGACATATATGTTGGAGATGGAAATGTTTTTCCTATCTCACGTATAAGAAGTGTTCATGTTTCTACTAATGAGGAAAATATTAAACAAAATAAGGTTCTTGCGATACTAGAACCAAAAAAGAGTTTACTTTCTATCGGTAAATATACAAGTGATGACTCATACTTTCGAGTTTAGTAAGAAAGGACAACTATATACTTTTGATGGTGTTTTTCATGAAGTTTTGGATGCAACAAGGAACAACAGCATTTCATCGTTTATTTGGCATCAATAACTTGGACATCCTAATACTAAGCTATTATCTTTGTTAAAGGAGAAAGACGTTATTAATGTTTAAAACTAGACTAACAATAATGTTTGTATTAGTCAGAAAGAAAAAGTTGTATGCTTCCATTTAAGAGAAACGGTGAAGCTTCAAAATGTGCATTATGATCTTTGGGGATCTGCCCTGTTACCTTAATACAATGCTTCCAATTCAATGTAGTTTTCATTGACAACATTTTCAACTTCAACTATTCAAGAATCAAAAACTATAGAAAACTGCTTTGAAAGATCCATGTCGGGTAGCAGTCATGCGTGAAGAATTGCATGCCTTCAGAGAACAAGACATGGAATCTTATTCCTCATCCATCTGCAGGTATTAATATTTTAGGATCCAAATGGGTTCATAAGCTTAAAACAAAAGAAGACGGCAGCATTGATCAATTCAGAGCAAGGTTAATCGCCAAAGGGTTTACGCAAGTTTCTGGACTTGATTATGATGAAGTGATTACTCCTGTTGTGATGTTGACTACAATTTAATTAATTAGTCATCGTTGTAACGCTCTCTTTCAATCGGCACATGAAATAAATTAATATAAAGAACGCCTTTCTGCATAACAACCTCAAAGATATAAATCAATTTACGGGAGTTGTTTTTCTTAGCCGATGCAAACATATTACTAATTTGTTGTATAAACTAAAGATACTTGATAGTGTCCCCTTCGAAACACTCATATATGTGGAAGATAAACCAACTTCTGGCAGCGTTGATCCGGTGAATGCCACTCTTTGTTGAACATCACTCATATCTGTTGTTCATGTTGTAAATTGGGTTTGACAAATTTTCAATAAATGCTTTCAGTGACTCTAATTAATCAAGTTATCCCACTAATCACAGAAGCAACCAATGACGTCTTGATCCAGTTTAGAGGCCAAATATTAATGTATGGCATCAACAACTGCTGAACTTACTGCACTTAGTTTTATTCTTTGAGACATTGATGTCTCCCTTTCACAAGAATTGTAGGCATAGGATTGTTGTAATGTTGATAAGTGTTAGGTACACATTTCATCCCAGTAAACTAACTTTTATTGGTAAGACTTCCTATTTCTGTATGATTTGCCCATAATACGGTTGGTGGGGCTCCAAGTTCATAGTTATTATAGAAAGACAGCTCGAAAAAAATTCCAGTAATGAATTGTAAGTTATGCTATTATTAGCTTCCGACTAGTGTGTATATCAATTATCTGTAGGAGAAGAGATCAGAATTTCAGTTCATATAAATGAAAATATCAAAATATTATATTTATAATGGTTTCTAATTTATTTAAATTACATAATTAAGTATTTATTACAGAAAGTCTCAAATAAAACGGTAATAGAAAAGTGGGAAGTGCGCTAGTGCTACAGCGAAGCACAACTTAATCCCAACTGACTACGGTGGTTAAGCAGTTAGCATCTGTGTTCTGTCCTCTCTGAAACTTGAAAGCCACTATTTAAACTATTGTTTGCCTTTTCCTTGGAACTTCTTCTCTGGTGTGTCACCACTTCTCTTTTGGCCTTTTCAAGCAACTTTTTTTATCTGTCGCTTTAAGTAAGGGGTATTTATTTTGTTATGCGGGGTTGGACTTGGAGTTGGAGTGCCCTTTCTGTCATGTGTACGCGCGAATCTCAAACAGCAGAGTAAAAGAAGTCACTCAGACCACTTTGTCTCCTGTAACTTTCCAGTCTTGTCTTCTGGGTAAGTCCCTTCATTCAACAGGCGGTGGTCTTAAATTGGTTACTTATTTGTTGGATTTGATTGTAGATGATGAAAAAGTTCCTTCTTTCGACTGCCTTTTTTATTGAACTTGTTCTCTTGAATTTCCTTCTTTCTTGTTTATTCAACATATTTAAGCGTTTAATCCAATGGCAGTTCTGCAAGTTTTGGATGGGTCGACAGTTTACATGAATTCGGTTGTTTGTTTTTTGATGATCTTCTCCATCAATGTGCGTTTAATCCCCATAACTGCAATTTTTTTGTCGTAGGAGTCTAAGCAAGCGAAGATAATGAGATTTAGCTTGTGCGCAGATTATGAATTGCTCAAAGTAGAATCTTCCCAAGTGACTATAGCCCATTTGTTGATTTTTGTCACTAGTCTATCGAATAAGTCCTTGGTCCAATCCTTTTCACTTTTGAAGTCACCTCATTTGATTCAATGGGGGAAACAAAGAGTTCTTACTTACCTGGAAGCCTTCAGGTTTTTGTAAGGCTGGGTAGCTACTTTTCGTTTTGTCAAACAATTGATGCATACAAGGATACTTTCTGCCTAGTACTGAGTGCATAACTTGCCATGTAGAATGTGTCTTCCCTTTTAGTATCAGCTGTCTTACTTCCTGCAAAAGGACTTGCCAAATCATGGTTAGATGAATCAACCTATTTACATGTGTTGAAATGATAATCCTTTCAATTTTAGGCTTCTTAAGACCTTTATGGTCATGTAAGCATTTATTAGAGCTTCTGTACCAGTTGAAGGATATAGAATTCATCTCCAGAAGGAAAATTTTACCAGCCACTAAATAAATGCATGAAAACAAAGTTCAATCTTTTAATTATGAACATTAAAATATTGTAGAAACAATGATTTTTCATATTTTCGGTGGGCTTTGTTGTATCTGGTGGATTCCTTCCATGGATCTGTCTATGATCACAGTGATAAATTTACCCTAGGAGGATGGCAGTAAGAGGGTTAAACCTCACAATTCATGTACATTTTTTTTTGTTTTCCACATCTCTTGAAATGTGGTTTTCATAGATAAATTTGGATTCTTATGACTATTTGTCTTGACTTCATTAATCTCTCGCACCGGATACCAGCTTCAATCTATTCGTTTCAACATTGTGTACAATAAAGGATGATGATCATCTCTCTGTTTCCGAACAGGAAATGCTCTCTTGTAACAATGTCTAGTTTCAAGACAATTCAAAATCAAAGTGAAAGCTCTTAACTTTGCAGGCTGTAATAGCCCTTTGGTTTCTGCTAATTGAATCATGCAGCTATATCACCATCCATACAATGTGGACAGTCAGAGGGTACGGCTAGCTTTGGAAGAGAAGGGCATCGACTACACATCTCACCATGTCAATCCCATAACAGCTAAGAACATGGATGCCTCATTCTTCAGAATAAATCCAAGTGCAAAAATCCCTGTATTTCAGAATGGCGCCCATATCATGTTCGACACTGTCGAGATAATCCTGTATGTCTAATCTTCATTTTATAGTTTCCCTTTCTCTTTCAATTTAGGTTGATTCGTGAATCTACTTAAGTCACATAAAGGATGGCAACTCAATGGTTACATTTGAAGTAACTTAATATGATAATCCCTTTTTTTGTATCTAAAGCATCTCATTTAGTGACAAGGCAAGGTTTTGAACCCCAAAAGAATTTGTAGGTACATAGAGAGAATTGCAGTTGTGTCTTCTGGTGCTGATCAGACATCCTTTAGCAGCAGAGAAGTTGTAGAATGGATGCATAAGATACAAGCATGGAAACCCAAGTTTTTTACACTTTCCCATGTACCAGAAAAGTACCGGCATGATGCTTCCAAGTTCATAAGGCGAGTGGTGATGGCTCGAATGGCGGAATCACCTGATCTAGCAAGTGCATACCACAAGAAGCTAAGAGAGGCATATGAAACTGAAGACAAGCTAAAAGACCCCGAAGTTTTGGAACGAAGCAAGGAACATCTTGTTAGTCTTCTTAATGAAGTTGAAACTAAACTCAATGAAACAACATATTTAGCTGGGGAAGAGTTCTCAATGGCAGATATTATGCTTATTCCAGTTCTTGCTCGCTTGATGCTCCTGGATATGGAAAAACAATATATAGCTAGTAGACCAAGCATCGCTCGGTACTGGAGTTTGGTGCAGCAGAGACCTAGTTACCAAAATGTGATTGGGAAGTACTTTAATGGGTGGAGGAAATACAAGACATTGCTGAGAACCTGGTGCTTTATTCGATTTAGAAGTTTGTTCAAGAGATATTGAAAAAGATTGCTAAAGTGTACATTGAGAACAGATGAAAATACAAGTAACTACTTTCCTTATTTTCTTTTAGGGATTTTAATGTTTTTATAAGAAGGGGTTGTACAATGATGCTTGAGCTTGAATAGTTGGGGTTGGATATGTTCACATTGTGTAATTGAGGGTGGGGATATTTTCAAATCGTGTAATTGATCTTTTGGTGAGAATTAAAATAAAGAATATATTTCCAAGCCATGTAGAAAACAGTGAAGCTAACTTCAAGTTCAGTCAGATGTTGTTGCTAACTTCATTGCTTATAGCATAAATAAGGTGTATATCCAAACGTGTACTCAAAATCGTGCCAATACAAGAAATATTCCCAAGATATTTGCGATAATTTAAATTCCAATTGATCAAGAATAAGTTTATATTTTCTGTAGCCAGCAAAGGGCTTTCATATTTTATTCCATCAATTGTATAATCTCTTGAATGAGAACACAGTTAGTTACCTAACCTCTTTGGGATGTAAACAAACGGGGGTGAATATCCAAGTGATCCTATTGCCACAATGGAGTACGCAGTTTCACTGCAGCCATAGAAATTGGGCGTAAGCGCTGGAACGTTGAAAATCAATAAATTTTCCATTCCAAAAATGGGAAAATGAAAATGCAATAGCTATTCAGAGTGTCCTAAAAGCAACGCTCATGTAGGTGCTCTGCTGTGCTGATTATAATAATTGCCGCCTTTTGCCATTCTAAAGTTTACATGCTGTGAACAGGATGAATTTCTTTGTTAATTTGCATTATTTCCTATATCTGAGCTGCATATTCCACGTTGGATTGTTCGCTATGGATCCCCATCCATTTCTTTTGCGAACCCAAGGAGGCACCATAGATGCCTTATCCCACTTGTGCCGTCTAAAGGACCTCCTTCCCAAGTCATATGAATGTCCCCTTGCATGTTTGATGAACATTTGTGAAAACGATCTAAAAGAGGGGGTTGAATAGATCTTTTAATCTTTTTGCGAAGTGCTATAAAACAGAGAATGAAAACACACGAAACAAACAAAAACAAATCAACTGTAAGGTGTAGCTTGAGCCGGAAGTCAAGTTGATTGTAAAAGTTCACACTAAACTAAAAAGTGTGAATTAAAGAGCTTTGACAAAATCCTAAATGGGAGCTTAGGCAGAGGACGTAGGTCTTAGCACCGAACCTCTATAAATATTGTGTTCATCTCTTCTCTAATCTTTTACATTTCGATTTATTTTTGTTTGTTTCGTGTGTTTTAATTCTCTGTTTTATAGCACTTCGCGAAAAGATTAAAAGATCTATTCAACCCCCCCTTCCCCCCCCTTCTAGATCGTTTTCAATTGGTATCAG
>JAOTAY010000002.1:6860934-6872946 GCA_025629805.1 Erythroxylum baracoense | reverse complement strand
AATATTATGTCAGATCTCGACAGACAATAATTATCACCCCGCCAACCCTGATGGCGGGGTGTACCATAACCACGGGATCCCTGTCAGATGCGTGAATATTATGTAATATCTCGGCAGACAATAATTATCACCCCTAACCCTGATGGCTGGGTGTACCATAACCATGGGATCCCTGTCAGATGCGTGAATATTATGTCATATCTCGACAGACAATAATTATCACCCCGCCAGCCCTGATGATGGAGTGTCCATAACCACGGGATCCCTGTCCGACGCGTGAATATTATGTCACATCTTGACAGGCCAATAATTATCACCCCGCCAACCCTGATGGCGGGATATACCATAACCACAGGATCCCTGTCAGACGCGTGAATATTATGTCATATCTCGGTAGACCAATAATTATCACCTTGCCAACCCTGATAGCAGGGTGTACCATATTTACGGGATCAGACCAATAATTATCACCCCGCCAACTTTGATGGCAAGCTGAACAACTATATAATAAGGGTTTGAACGATACATCTCGGCTGCTGAAATCTTCAACTTATTTTCAAATCTTCAATTCCACACAATGGCCTCTTCTTCACAAAGACCAATTTGATTTTGCTTTTATTGGAGGGGAGAAATATGTTATGACCCTCAGGGTTTTGTGTTCTACAATCCCTAACATCCATAAACAACACTAGCAGTTAGGCGAAAGATCAATTTCATTGAGTTGGTGGCCAAAATATACAAGTTGATACAGCTCGACCAGAATGCATACATGCTAAAATTAAGTATGCGAAATCCACAAACCGGTTGGACAATGCGACTGATGGACGATGATGATCTGCAACTCATTTTTGACTTTGCAGAGCAGATGCCAAAGTTTGAAGCAGAAATTTATATCGAGACGGAGGAAATTCGTTTTCACAAACTAGCTCATTCTCTCGTAATTTTTAGTTAAATTTTAATTTAATTTTTTATTAAAATAGTAGTAATATAATTAAATTTGAAGTTTAAATTTAAATTTAAAAAGAAAAAAACTTGTCACGATTTTATTTTTGTCTTTTATTTTTAATTTTTTGAATAAAATTAAAATAAAAATGATAAAAATAAAAAACAAAATTTGTATCATTTTTCAATTTTTGTTTATTAAAAATATTTGATAAAATTAGTTGTTTATGTATAAAATTTTATAATTTATAAATTAATTAAACAATTTTAATAAATTAATCAATTAAAATAAATTATTAAAATCAAAACAAATTATTCTACGTATAAAATATATTGTATAATTTATTTACAATATAAAAAACTTTATCGTACGTATACAAAATTTTTAATATTGCATAAATATGCATGAGTGTTAATATAATAATAATATTATTATTATTAATTAATTTTTAATTTAATTTAATATTTTTCTATAATTTATAAATTAATTAAATAATTTTAATAAATTAATCAAATTTAAAATTTAAATTTTTATTTTAAAATTTAAATTTTTATCTTAAAAATTTTGTTTAAAAAATTAAAATTAAAATAATGAAAAAAACAAAAATTGAAAAATTGACAAAAATTTTATTTTTATTTTTATCATTTTAATTTTAATTTTATTAAAAAAATTAAGAAAAATTAAAAAAACAAAATTTGGAAAATTTTGTCACGGGCATGCCCCTGACACAAGTTTTTTTCTTTTTAATTTTAATATTTTATAAAATTAATAATAGCATAATTAAAATTAAATTTTAATTTTAATTTAATTTTTTATTAAAGTGATAATTAAAATTAATTTTTTATTATAATAATAGTAGTATAATTAAATTTAAAGTCAAAAGCATAACTTATGCACCGTGATACTACTTAAGAGTGACGAGTGATCGCTTAAACTTTTTAGTAGAAACACGTCGTATTTTAATTAGACATAGTATAGAAAATCTGGACTCAAAAAGGACAATGCTAACGTAAAGAATTTCTGAAAAGTAGAAAACGATCCAAAGAAGACCATGTAAGGGAAAGAATTCCTGACAAGTAGTAAACCATCTATAGAAGACAATGGTAACAGAAAGAATTTGCATCGCTAATTGCCTCTCTTTTGACCATTGGCAACAAAAAAAGATGGGCCAGCATTTCATTTTATTTTATCACGGGGCAGCGGGTGGATGCAACTAGGTGGTTGTAAGTTGGGATGGGAATTTTTTGCAACTTAAATTTAGTTATTTTAATGGACTTGATTATGGCTCAGACTGACCGAAAATTTATTATTCTAAACAAATTAATATCGTTTTATTTAAAAAAGTTGAGTCTTGAATAAAGATAAGTTTATGGAACCCAAATTTATATATAATTAAAAAAATTACTTTATATTTTGAATTTTAAAAAAATTATTTTTAAAAAAAATTGGCAAATTCTGGCCATTCCATCCCTAGTTGGAAGCCAAGCTTTACAGCTAAGAAAGTACAGAATCTATGTTCACATTTCCAGGAATGTCATTTAATGCACAGCAAGGAGAAATACTCAAATGCTAGTGAAATCTTTTCTCCAGTCTTATGCAGATTCTAAAAGAAAAGAGAAATAAAAACATTAAAGGATCAATCTTTGCACCAACCACGTGAAGGGAAGAAAAAAAGAAAAGTGGAGAATGTCAATTAATCACACATCAGGTTTAGCATTCACTATACAAAAACTGGAAAAACATTCTAACCTTTCCATTCCAGGACAGGGTGAGGGAGGACCTCCATTGATATGCTCAGTTGTAAGTATCTCCCAAGCTACCAAGTACTCTAAAACCTGCACAATAAATCTGACACCTTTTCACATACAGAACATGTTTAAATATCACTACATCCAAGGGTATGATTAAGGATCACACTTATAAAACGGGTTCTAGTATGTCCACCTTTAGAAAGTTTGCGGAGGATTGGGATCTTTTTGAACTCTCTCCTGTACTGCTTCATCATGTTGTGAAGCATTCGCAAACCTAAAGAAAAACATAAGAAGATATTAAGCAAGTGATAAACATCTTTTCACCTAATGAAGTGTGATCAACCAATGAGCAAAACACCAAAGGAAACTTACCATTTTTGTTGACCACATCCACCAGCACAACTTTTGATTTGGTCTTTAGAAGTGCATCAAGGATCATTGAAAGCTCACGATTGCTGTAGAATAAAAACTAGGCTTTAAGTTAAAGCACCATAAAATCATAGCAAAGAGCTACACCACCTGAGAGGGGGTATGCAGAAAGAAAGAGAAAATGTTGCCCCCCATGAGGAGCCACAGTCATATGAAGTAAGATATAAAGTGAGAAGCAGCAGCTTTAAGTAACCCTTAGGGGCATCCTGGATTTTTTAAGAAAAAAATTTCTAATATCAAATATTGAAACCATGTGCATTAATAAGCATTCTGGCTTTGAATAGTCACGGGCATGCAATAAGTAAAATTCAAAAGAGAAAGAGACGCTTCTCGTCAGAGTGAAAAAGTTAAAGCCTTTTGTGTTCTTTCAGTCAATCAAATCAATATTACGCATTTTATTGGAGAAGGAAAATATTAATCCGTACTTTCCGTCTGCAAATTCCGCCATCAGCATCCAGCAACTCATTGAGTTTCTCCTTAGATCATACTAACTAGGAAATAATTCAAATGAAATCCTCCGTGCCATTTTCCTGCTTCAAGTCTCGAAATAATTTGCGCGAATCACTATTCATGGCAACACAAACGAAAGAAGGTCCTAACCTGCCTCAAGGCGGCCATCAGATGTAACTTCCACTAATTTTTTTGGCCTTGTGGAAAGAGTGCGAGATTTGTGCGACATAATTTGCACTTTGTCCATATTTGGAACATTACTAGTAGATTTTCCTCTCTTAACAATGTTTGACTGATTTGAAGTTTTAATAAGAAAACGAGATTTCACAAATTCTTGCTTTTCTACAGACATTTTAGATTTGGATTTCTTGTCAGCAATGGTAGGCGATGCTTCCAACCTTTTAAGGGGGGAGGTAGTTTTGCTTGTAGTCTTATTCATGAAGATGGTTTCACCATTTGAGATAGGTTATGAATTTAACCCTTTTACATCTTTAGATTTGTGTCTTTTGCCATTACATGAGTTATCTAGCAAAGATGGTAAACACAAGGCTAAATTGGTGAAGAGCATTCATAAAAAAGCAAGGCAGCAAATAAAGAAGCGGAATGAAGCAAATGCACAAGAGCTAATCAAGGGCGCAAGTTGTTGAGGTTTGAGCCTGGAGATTAAGTTTGGGGGCATTTCAGGAAGGAGAAGTTTCCCAAGCAAAGGAAATCCAAGTTGGATCATAAAGGCGATGAGCCATTCCAAGTACTCGAGAGAATTAATGATAATGCCTACATAATTGATTTGCTAGGTAAGTATCAAGTGTCCGCTACTTTTAATGTTGCTGATCTGTCTCCCTTTACTAATGTAGGGTCTGATTCGAGGACGAATCCTTTTGAGGAGAGAGGGGATGATACAACTAGCCTTCGCAATAGAATTCCATGCCTTACACATCAACCTGACAAGCTACACATGCCAAGTGGTCTAATTACAACGCAACAAGCTTCAAAGCTTAAACAAGCAATGCAAGCTTTTGTTATAACCTAAATCACAAGTCTAAGTATATGAGGAGGCCGAAACATCTATAGAAGAACACCAAGGCACACCCAAACTTGTGACTTTATTAGAGGAGGCATTGGAAGAGGCTAGCACTTAGCCATTTATGCCCATTTTTGATAATTTAGGCTTATTATTTATTATCTTTTATTTTAGGCCCAAAGACTTATTTATGGGTTGTTCTTTTAGTTAGTAGCATGTGCTTTGTTTGTCTGGGTTATTTTGAGACTTATTTATTTTAATGTGTTTAGCCCATTTCTAAAAGTATTTGGATCCGATTATGTTCAATGGGCTAAATGCTCCTAGATTTGTTAGGATTGGCCTATTTTTCATTAAATAGCTTGCAAACTCATTCCTATTAAGGATAGGACTTGGTCAAGGTATTTATACCTTATTATATTTTTGTAACCCTAGAATTCGATGATTAAAAAATTTTCAAAATTGAGTTCTTCGAGTGAAACGTCAATGTCTTTATGGTTACTTCAAGAAATTGATTTACATTAATAAATGAGTACTTGCAATGTAAATTGATTTCTGATTTCTTTAAAATTGGATCTCAAACTTAAAATTTGAGATTTGATATAACATATTCTTATAATAGAAAGATTAGAGTTTTGGTTTAATAAAATTAAAAAGTTTCAAGAATCTTTTTTTTCTTGGAGTTTCCGTATTACAGTATCATTTCCTGACACAATAATTCGTGCCAGAAAATTGGACCATTGAGATACCGTATTCACAAGACTGTCTGAAAAGTTAAAAATAAAGCAATAAAAGCATTAACACCAATAGACAATACACTGTACCAAAGAAAAGATAGAGCACCTGCAGATTCATATTCTTTGGGATAGTAATCACACTTGTCTCTGAATTTTTTCTGGTTCACTGTCTTCGGTTCAACTTCTCCCTCTGTATACCTGTTTCCTTTTCTGCTTCTGGCAGAACCAGACACTTCTCTCTTTTTCAATCCAATAGATTTTTTTGGAGGTCGTTGCCCCTTCTGTTTATTTGAAGTAAGCAGAATCTTTGAATCCAAGAGTTTGTCATCGCACTGGCAGTTGACAGTTTTAGCTTTAGTACTGATATCCACCTTCAAAATATCACACAAGAGACCAAGTTCAGTCCCTCTTGACAGTGTTAACCGTGGATGCTCACTGCTTGATGAGTTGCTTGAACTGTTCGGGCTAGTGCATGAAGTGAGAATTTCGCTAGAGTAAAAGTCTCCACTCTCTTTCTGCTGGTCCTCAAGTTTCTCTTCAGGCTCAGCTCTGTTTTTGTTTGCTGCACCTTGACAAACGTCTTTCTTGCAGCACTGACTAGCCTGGGAAAGTGCATCTCTCTTTTTTGCTCTCTCACCACCAGTAGCAAAAGCTTTGGAATTCGACATAGCTTCAGAACCAACTTGGACTTTAATAGCTTCAGAATCTGGGGAAGTTCCCAAATCTCTATAACTATTCTCAAGTGTTGATCCCTGTGCGCCAACTTCTACATGAGAGGGAACCACGATATAATCCCGATAAGTATGCCCAGATAATTTCTCATGAACCGTCATGTTGTCCAAGTCTTCATGTGCAAGATGAGCATCCACAACAGCAGTGTATGATTTTTCCTCTAGCTTATTGTCAAAACTCTGAAGGTGCTTCTCAGACCTCTCTTCTTCCAATTTATCTTCATAACAATCAATTAAATTTGGACGATGAAAGTCAGTTTTCTCGCGTGGCTCATTTGAAGACATGCTAACACCAGGATCAGCAAATGCTGAGGTATCATTTACACGTCGGACAAAAATGCAAGGAATATTTTGTCCAAAATCTTCCCCCGCTTTTAACTTTCAAGCGAATGCGATTTCCTGAAGCAGGGGGGTTTTCCCTGGACCTCCGTGAGCTTCCCCCAGCCTGACTTCTATTATGTTTTTTACTTCCTCGACGAGCCTTTGTTTTAGATGATCCATGAGCCTGACTTTGATCAGGTTCCAACACATTACCCAGTCCAAAGATTTGCGTATTGCTCCCAAATACACCCCAGGTAGAGATACGAGCAGGTTTTGAGAAAGAACAACTCTTTTTTCTTGCCGTATTAGTTAGGATTTCAATGACCACGTGATTTTGAGGCCTTGGTTTTGTTCCTAGACCTCCTTGAATGAAATATTTTCTTGCATGATTTGCGTTCTCGGCTGCTCTTTCGAGAAGATGATGAGCCAATGTCAAGAAAGTATTTTTCAGATGTATGAAAATGAGTGCCCTGGTCTATTCCTTCATCTTCTATCCCCCTAGAGCAATCATCTACACTGCTAGAATCGATGGATCCAAAAGCACCAATTCCAAAAGGAAGCAGTACACTTAATTTGTTAGAAGCTTTCTTCTCTAAATCACCAAAGCACTGACCTGACTGCAAAGAAAACAATTTCTCAGCAGAACAGTCGGGATCCATTTCAGGCAAACTTACATCTTTACCATTGAATCATTGATGCTTTGGTCTACATGTATTGTTTGCCTGCAATTTTCCAACTTTACATAGGCTCCGAAATCAGTTTTTTCCTCCACAACCTCTGAGGTGCTTTCTGTTAAAGGCCTATCAACATTACCATAATCCTTTTGCCCATTCATCTGGACATAATCGCTTACTGAATCACATCCTATCAGATTCTCCACAAGCCTGTCGCAAGGTTGCAAAGGAAATACTTTGATACATCTATGAGCACCACTTTGCATCTCATTATTTTCTGCAGAGAGATAATCAACCACCTCTTCTCCATTATGAATATTCTGCCAATTTTGACTAGTAATTAAATGATCAACATCTGATGATTTTTCTGCCATTTCATCATGGTGAGCTGATATCTCAGTGCATATATCCTTAGGTAAAGGATCCCCATCCTTGGCTGCACCACTGTTAATATCTGAGCCATCGATAACTTAGCGCCCAAAGAAAGGAAAAGTCACTGAATCAGAGGTTGATGTACGGTCCGACGAAGACATTATATAGTTGTCTGGAATAGCCAATATCTTGTCTAGGAGATCACCTTCCTTTTTCACTATTTCTACACATCCTTTTCCAGAACAAGAATTAACAGGCTTGGCAGCCTCATGACCATCCAGCCTAATATTCTTTTCTACTGAATCAGTCATAGGCAAAATATCTAGAGACTTTTCCAAACCCCGACAAGCCAGAAATCGGTTGGTGGCAATAGTCCCTTCTCCAGCTATGGAATCCCCCTCCACTCCCACAACCTCCATCATACTACTGAAAGAGGGACAACAGAAAGCACGATCGTCATTCTTATAATCTTGTCTCCCAAACTTCCTCATTTGGCATGTAACAGACAGCATTCCGCAATTTATAGAAGATGATATTTGGCTGGGATTATCTGTTTCTACCCTATCAACAGTTGTCTGTTCCATTTCCACCTTAACGGTTTCAACCGAAGCAGTATCTTCTTCTTGCTTGTACTGTTTAACATCATTTTCATGTGAAGCATCCCCTAACATATATTCTGCAGGCATTTCAAAACCTGGTAAAGCTATTATTTTGTCACAGTTATGAGAATCTACAGTAGCTGCAGCATCAGATTTCTCTTCCACCACTTCTTGCGCACTGATTTCTATATCATTCATCTGCCTATCCTGTCGACTGCAATATGTAGTCATCAATTCTGAAGACCTCTCACAGTTCTCCAGCTCATCATTCTTACCTGAAGAACTTACCTTTTCCACAGACAATTCATCATCAGTTTCCACGTTGTCATAATCAGTTCCCTGTTGCCTCCCATCAGTAAAATAACCCCCATTAAGTCCACATTTATCCTCCAACCCTTTCCCCACCACCAAATCAACCACACTTTGACTCTCACTAGCCAACACATCATTCATGTCAACAGATGCAGTTTCCACAACTTCAGACAACTCGACACAATCAGCATTACAACTTTGAGCTAACTCTGAATGCCCATCACTCACACCGCAGGAGCCCACACTACAATCCGTAAGATTACAACTACCATCCAGACACGGCAAAGGCTCGAGATCAGGATCCCGGCAAACTTCTGAGCAGCATTCTTGGTCAGAGACAGCCTGATACAAAGGTTCGTGGACCTTTACAGAATTCTCACACCAACTCATCATTGCTCCAACTTTCATATAACAAATTAAAGATTACCTATTACATAAAGCAAAACAAATTTGCCAATTTCGCACCAACCCAACACAATGTGCCACCCTGATCACCAAAAATCAATTGAAACCTACCGTCCTATTAATCCACCACATTGAGACCAAACGCAAGAAGCAACGTACCTGGGTCAAAGCTGCCAGAGAATCCACACACCCCATGAGGAATCAATAATGGTTCTTTCCAAGTTGGAAAATCTATTCTGTTTTCCTTAATCGCGTCGTCTAAAGAAGAAGAAGAAGAAGAAGAAGAAGAATCAGAAACCGAAACATGAGAAAGGAAATGTTTTTTTCTTCTTATTGAAAATATTAACGTAAATTGGTGGGAATGGTTTCAGGGCCCCACGTCACAGTGGTATGTAGGAGGAGTAAAACTAACTCCTCCTGGGGCTTTTGGCCCCATCTTGCCACGTGGCACGTATTACAAGCGTTTTTTATTTTATTTGTTGCCTTTATTTTAGTGCCCACGTCAAGACAAGATTACTTAATAACTATTAAATTTAATTAATTAGCTGCTGATTGGACTGTGTTTAATTACAATGATTGAATTGATGGCTAGCCTTCTAGACGTCATTACTCGTCGGTTTTAATTGGATAGTAAGGTTTGTCATTTCGACTAGTTAAGGAACTACTCGGCAATATACACAGTACGTACTACCTACATTTTCTCATGCATATATATATCGCTCACTATTTAATAAATGATTTTTATAAAAATGTCTCTATATTCCTTATAATTGATGTCTTATAAAATGAAAGCATTTGATATGTCTCGGGGCCATATAATTTTACTTCTAGTTTTTGGTTATGATTTTTAACGATTGTCTTTTTAAATAAAAATCAAAAACTTGTTTAATTGCTAATATCATTGTATTTACATTTTTATTACTGGTGATAATTAAATATTAGATAAATTTAAATATTATTTAAATTTATAAATTAATTAAGTAAATATTTTATTTTAATATATTTTATATTATATTTATTAATAATTATTAATAAAGATCTCCAACATTTTTTTCAAATAAATAATTTAATAAGTAAACAAGTATTTATAACTAATATTTATTTAAGTATTAAAATAATTTAATTTTAAATTTATACATAATTATTAAATTAAAGATATTTTATTTTTTATAAATAAAATTTTGAAGTAGTTATAAAAATCACAATGAGATAATTAATTTAATTATATTAATCATAAATTTTATCCATAATTAATATTAAACAATTAAATATTATATTTAATTGATGATAAATCAAATTATGACAAAAAATGAAAACAAAAAATAAAAATCAGTTTTTTGATTTTCATATTTTTGAAAAATTAAAAGAAACCAAAATAAAAATAAAAATAGAAACTCAATTAAGTATTTTTTTTATATTTGAAAATATAAATAAAAATCAAAAACTAAAATAGAAACAAAAACATGGAATATGATTTATTTTGTACTATTTTTTTATACTCTTAGTTTGTTTTTTTAAGGTTACTCTTAGTGCTTTATAATTCAACATCTATATATATATATATTTCAAAGGAATATAAATTTTGTTCTAAGTTGTATCTTTATAAACAATTACATTGGTGTTTGAAATAATATGAGGATTCACTTATTATTTATATAGTTGTAAGATGATTTAGTTTCAAGATAGGACTTCAGATGGATCGAAAACAACCTCTTTATTAAATAAGAGTGATGTTACGTATTATCGGATTTCTGCATACTTTGTATTTAAGCGGGACTTCAACTGAGTATTAATAATAACAACGCAGATGATAGGATTTTTGATAGATATTTAGTTATTTGCCAACCATGTGGTAATTAGATAAATTTTAAAAATCATTCTTTTAATACAACAGTATTTAATGAATAAATTAAAATTTTAGTAAAATGGCATACCACATCAATGTTAAAAAATAATAAATTTTCTTGTAATTTAAATTGGAAATAGAGTAAATAAAGAATACACTGTACATAATAATTTATATAAAACTAGTTTCAAGATTCTGCCTTGAATCAAACACTTTTATTAAGTATTGAATGTATAACTAACTTTTGCTTTCCCACGTCGACTCCTTTGTCAGTGCTTTTTTATTTGGTTTACTAGTTTTATAATTATTCGCTTCTATCACAAATACGTGGCATTATAGTGTAATTATATTTATTAAAATTATAGGATTTGAGATAAGTATATTTCGGTAGTTGTAGTTAATTAGCATGAAAATAAATTAAGAGTATAAAATGATAAATTTACACATTTATAGTTAGAATTGTATATAATACAAGAGGAAAGGACTTAAAGTTAAATGTCATTTAGAATAATATCATATTAAATCACATATTTTGTGCCAGTGTATTATTAGGACTTTTGTAATTTGAATATATTAAAACCATGCTTTTGTTTGGATCTATTTAATAGGTTTATATTATAAAATTATTATATTATCATTTTAAATACAAAACAAGAAAAGTTTTGTATTATAAATGCTTTTGCAAAGGCAATTCAAAGTCTTAATATAAATTGGTTAACAAAGTTTAAGTATTTAATTAAAATATTGGATTAATTGCTAAAAAATTATAAACTTTGCATAATTTTTGGATTATAGTCGGAATTTTAGAAAATAACAATTAAATATTTTAAATTTTAAATTTTCAAAAGATTGTTAATATCTTTTCATTAATAAACTGTCGTAACAAATTTCCTAAGACGAGTAAGATGCCAAGTATAATGGAAATACACGTCATAATTTTATATAATTTAATTAATTAAATATTAAATAAAAAAATGAACAATATGTGGATTACACTACAAGAAAATCGAGAATTAGCGTCGGAATATTACCGACGACACAAATTCCGTCGCCTTTTACCGACGGAAATGGGACAATCCGTCGGTAACAAAAAAATTTTTCCGACGGACAACTAATCCGTCGAAACTATTGTCGGGGAAAATTCGACCCAAAATCTGCAACAGACAATAGCGACGGAATATGCCTCGGCGACGGTAAAAAATGCGGGAATCGTTCCCGCAATTTAATTGCTTCGCCTTTACCGACGGTATTTTATATTCCGTCGGGGATTTATTTACCGGCTAATATTTCCGACGGTCTGAAGTTTCCGTCGGAATTTTGAACACGATACCGACGGAATATTGGCCTACCGTCGGGGAATATTTGCAGTCAACCTTATTTACCGACGGACTCTACAAACCGTCGGTAGCTAACATATTTTAATA
>JAOTAY010000002.1:6823052-6860834 GCA_025629805.1 Erythroxylum baracoense | reverse complement strand
ATATATATTATTAATAAAATTATAAGACGATTTTAATTTAAATATAATGGAAATATTTAATTTTAAAAAATATAAAATAAAATTTTACCGACGGCATAATACAAAATTTCCGTCGCTAAATTTTTGAATATTTCCGACGGAATATATCCTCTTCCGTCGGTAATACAGAGTTCTTTAGCGACGGACACCTTACCGTCGGCACCTTTGTCGACTGTACGATGTCAAATTTACATACGGGTATACTGTGCCTGTCGGTAAATTTAGCGACGGAATATGGTTGACGGTCGGCAACGTTCCCGTTGATATTACCGACGGAGATGCTATTCGGTCGGTAATTTTACCGACGGTAAAAAATGTTTCGTCGGTGAATTTAGCTACGGCCGAATCACCGACGTTTTCTTCCGTCGGTTTATTCCGTCGGTAATGATATTTACCGACGGTATATTGGCTTTTTCCGTCGGTAATTTTCGTATGTAATTAACTATTTTCTTGTAGTGTTAATTATGCTTTCCTAGTACCGTTTCACAAAGCTTACAAATGTATACTGTCCCCGACTCCCCGCAGATGTTGTTTCGTCAAATTCTGCCCTAGAAGTTCACTCAAATTCTCTTCTGTGCAGTCTTTCAATTCTCAAAGACAAGGTTCATCAGGTTCAGTCACTGGTGACAATGCTCATCTCGCCAGTTCAAACCCAATCCGAGTCAACGTCTGCTGCCTTAGACAGCTTGGGAGCTATGATCTAGGAAATTATAGTCACTGCTTCTTCAATGTTGTTCAGTTTTCAGTAGATGTCTATTCATGGCAATTCAGGCAACAATAATATTACTCATGAATTGGACCAGTCTTGTGGTAAGACTACTCAAGATCCTGAGTTGTTACAACAGACCTTCTCCGCCAATACATTAGGTAAAATCGGTCAAGATAAAGACCAAAGCTTTTTCTCTTCTGAAACTTTTAGAGTGGCATGGTGAGAACTATAGTAACTGCAACAACAATAGGGGTGTCCTTGTCATAATAAGGATTAGAGGAGGGAATTTTTTCAAGGAAACAACAATATGATTGAAAGGTTACCAGAGAAATCAATGAAGAACTACGATATAATTGAAGTGGATGCAGCGGATTTACTAGCTAAATACACACACTATTGCCAAGTTTGTGGGAAACGGTATAAGCATGACGCAAATTTGATCAGGATGTGCATGCAGAGATCGTGACGATGAATATAAAACTAGTGCGGCTTTGAGCAAGACCCTGAAGAACAGCAACGAAGGTGAAGTCGGGGACAATGCCGAGGAAATACTGTTGCCCACAGGAGGGATGTAGATGGAACCATAAACATGCCAAGTTTCAGCCATTGAAGTCCATCACATGTGTGAAGAATCATTACAGAAAGGAGTCATTGGCCTAAAATGTATGTGTAAGAGTTGTTTATTTAATATTAATTAATTAAATTTTATAAAACTATAAGATATAATTGATTACATTTGATACTTACTTGGAGACTAAGTTTTATTTATAAAAAATTAAAAATTAAAATATATAATTACTAATAAATTTTAAATTTTTTATAAAAAGTTAACATATTTGATGTCCAAATTGGCTGTTTTCGTGATTCTAATGTGCGAACTTTTAATTACAAATGAACACTCCACGACTCTCCCTCTATATATATTACATATATTAATTGAGAAATAAACCTTTAGATGTGTCTTAAAATTATAAAAATCTATAGTAGAGAATCCCTAAACTGCACTACAAAAACCACCAAGAGTGTTCACATATCCCAAGCCAGTATTGATGCCATTAGCGGTGAATACATGATTGGTAACTATTGAAATGATAATAATCAAAACAGTATCAAAGTCGTTATCTTAATTTATTTATTATAAAAGTGTCTAAAATTACCTTGTTAATGTGTTAAATAAAATGATTTAGCTCAAGACATATATATATAGATAAGCATGAAGGTTTTCAGTATTCGACTACCGTACAAACCATAGCAGATGCTAGCATAACATAAGTTCTCCAGTGCATCATCCTGATCAGAAGGATTGCTGAGTAAATTAAATAAGTCATTGGTTTAGGTGACACTTAATTAATAATAAACACACTAATTAGTACATAGGTTTATAAGGTGACACTTAATTAATAATAAACACACTAACTAGTAATTACGGATTAAGCAGCATCACTACATCCTCTCCTGTAAATTTGGCTGCATTGGCTGCACTCGGAAAGCAAAAGGCATTTGGGAGTTGTAGTCCCTCACACCTTGTTCTTGGTGACGATGATGCCAACTTTCCATCTCTCTCACATTCTCCTCAATTACCATCTGCTTCCTTCTCTGAATATTCAACTCTTTCTCTTGCTGGATATTTGATGTTTCATATATATAAGCTTGGTGTTAATTTTTGTCCACTGATGAAAAGCAAGAAACATAGGTCTGCCCAAAGTGTGACTTCTAATTTTGGTAATAGTCTTAAATAACAAACTCGTAGAATTATAAAGCAATTATATTTCAAGATCATCTGCTATAGATATAATCCGTATAAATGCATGTTTGATATATGATCTTGACTCGAAGCAAGTAGCAAACATATCTATAAGACGAAAAGAATACCAGAATGAAATGGAGGTGTTTATTCTCATCTTCCAAGATCTTGCCCTGAGAAGCATTAAGCAAGCAGCTAGCTTTAGCGGTTAGGCAAAGCAAAAGACTGTCTAATAGAAAAATGCAAATGAGTGTTCTGCAAATCTTCGAGCTTTCTAAAATTTCAGGAAAATGTGTATGTATACTTACATTTCTCTGCTTCATCATGAAGTACTCCATCTGTTATACAGAACAAGGCTTAGATAGAATGGAAAAGAAAACTTTCTTTTTTGTTAAATACCCCACAAAACAAAGAACTTCAACTTGTGGAGTTTCACCGAGAATAATTATTACCTGCTTATCGCGAACGCTGGCAAGGCCAGTTTCAAGGGCCTCTTCTATGGCCATTAACTCCTTGTGGTTCAAAGAAGTGATATCCTCTCCATTCAGGTGCCTGTGAACATACAAGTTCACACATCTGTGAGAGAGAGAGAGGAAGAAGAAGAAGAGAAGAGTGAAAGAGAGAGAGAGATTTACCTGAGCTCAATTTGCATGCCATCGTTCTCTTTCTTGATCCTGTCAATCTCATTGCTGAGGTTCTGTGGGTTGTTTTTAGAGAATATTACACGAAGCAGTGAGATATTGACATAAACATAAAAGAGTAGGGAACACTAAGATTGGAAGCAAATAAGCAGATCTGTCCATATAGCTTGTATTTCTTGATGATTAATGATATAATATTCATCACCAAAAGGAGATGTATATAGAAACCCTAGTGAAGCCTCTTTGAAGGCAGAAGAGAGGAGATCTTGCCAGTGAACTTTTGGTTATTAGACGATGCTTTTATATTTGTTTAAGAGCTGTATATGATCGATCTATCAGTTTCTTCCAACTTTTGCAAATAAAAGGAAGAGCTTAAACAACATATAAATACCAGATCTGTCCACAGATGTTACAATTCAGGCCGTTTTCACTTTTTATTTTCTAACAAAAAACAATAGAAAGAGCATCAAGAGAGAAAGGGAGAGAGAGAAAAGAAGTCCACATCCCATTTGTAGATCTGTTCATAGAATTCAGAGTTCATGTTTCTTTCATATTTTTAGCAAAAAAAATTGATAAATAAAGAACAGGAAATCTTGTGTCACTTTGCATCGAGACATCCCAGATGCTTCAGTACAGAAAACATTGGACAAAAGGGCTGAAACAAAATCGAAGAAGAGAGAAAGCGAAGAAGTGAATCAAAACCCCACCTCATGCTTTGCATCCCACAACTTTTTACCAGACAGCTTATGATATCTATCCAGGAGATTAACCAACCTTCACCATCAAAAACAAACCAAAAAAAATTACCAACAGGAACTTGAGTTATGATAAATTGAAAAAGAGAAGGAAGAACTGAGAGAACAGTGAGATGCACCGAAAGGGAAAGAAAGAGGAGGAAAACATATAAAAATATATACGTTGTAGAGGGGCTGCAGTATTCATGCATCTTCCCAGAACTGGCAAAGATAACAAGAGAAACTTGAGCATCACATAATACTGTGATCTCCTTAGCTTTCTTCATGATCCCGTTTCTCCTCTTAGAGTAGGTAACCTGCCTGTTGCTTAAGTTCTCAATCCTTTTGATCTCAATCTTGCCTCTCCCCATGATCTCTCAACACACACCAAACACTTTTTTTTTTTTTTTGCTTTTCTTCTTCTTCTACTACTCTTACCTTTTCTCGTGTTTCAAATATAAATGTGGAGAACAGATAAAAGGAAGATAAAGATGTTGAAGAGAGCAAAGTAACAGGGAAGCTTACTATTAAGGGTTTGAGGACACATAACTTTCCTTATGGTACAGAACAGAAGGGCATGTTTGTGGGTTATTGACAAAGCCAAGCCAACTGCTATTTTATCTGATGCTTGATTTAGCTTTAGTTGGTCTTGCTTCACCTTGTTAACCACTGGTCTTTTTTAATCTCCCTCCCTCCCCGTAGCCGGTAACAAGCTTGGCATTTAATCAGTAGATGAGCTTATTAGGTTTAGGGAGGTCTTAGGGTTTTAATCTCTCTAGAATTGTGTGGACAACAATGGCAGCTAGGTTGAGTTTGATACGTTAAGAGAAAAAAGAGGAAAGGAACATGGAAGTGTGCATGTCGTACTAGGGAGACTAGGACAGGTGTCATGAAACATAGATATGTTGTTGATGGTCATGTCTAGGGTTTTGGTGTGATGGAACTAAAGACACAATGTGGCATGATTATTACATAGAAAAACAACCTTAACCATCAAATCGAAATGCCCTTGCCTTGCCATGGAATTGTATCTTATGCATAAACGTATTAAATTGATAATGGGTGGAGTGGTGAGTGCTGGTGTGCGAGTGCGTGAAAAGGGAAAAGCGAACCCATGTTTTCTGATGTGCCCCATTGTCTAAGGAAAAGAATATGATTTTCAGAGTCAAAACTGTCAAGATCAATGAACAATAGAGATTGTATAGGGCATTGGGGCTACAACTATGAGTTGCCGTGGCTTAAACAGTAAAACCCTCCCTAACCCTAAACCCAACCCCTCCAAGGCTACAAGGATGATTGATGTGATGTGGTGATGGGGATGCAATTTGTTGCACACCGTATAATCATTTGATACTTCTTTGGAACTTGTTTTTGTTTCTTGTTGAGCATGTAAAGAACTGATGTCTCCCTCTCTCCAAGTTTCTCAAGCCCAACATCTCCCTGTTTTCTGCTTCTCTCTTTTCACTATTAAAACAAGCTGGAACATGAAAACCACTTTGGATTCCACCAGGCATCTCTGGAACCTTGATCTTAACAACATACTACTGTTGCATGCCCTAGCCAAAATTTTCTTCTCTAGACCATCAAATTACAAAGAAATCATCAATACATCAAAACATTAAGGTTAATTATCAATTCATTAATGTAAACTCGTACTCATTCTTCTCAAGTTTAAGTTTTAAATAATCAAAGAACCGGCTTGGTATGTCTTTGGCTTTTTTAGGTTTTTTTTACTTGCACCACTTTCCAGTAACAGGAAACTTTCATTTTTCTCCATTTCCACCAACCTCTCTTGGTCCCTAGCTAGTTGCTGACTCCGTTTTCTAGCTCTTGGCCTGATCAGTTTAATGTAAAAGGGATTCTTGCAATCTGATAAAATTTCTTCGACGAGCACATGTTCATCAGTCCTACGTTGTACATTTAGATTAATTCAATACTCTAATAATTAGTATATTGAAGCTCTAAGTAGTAAAAAATAGTTTTCACCTAACTAATCACTTTTTAATTTAGATTTTAGAGTCTAAACAGCAAATCAAATCACTTTTTAGTTGTTGAATGAAAGAAAGATGATGCAAAACATTCACTTACTGACCTTCACTCAAATTGTTTAAGTATTCACAAACCGAAAAAAAAAAACTAAAAAATGATTGTGGAATTAATGGAAGAGAAAATTTATGCCTAAAATATATTTTAAATATGATACATTATATTTTAAGTTTATAAGTTTACTTAATTTTATAATATTAGTTAAAACTATTAAATTTTAAATTAAATATAAACATTTTAAATTGTATAAATATAATTTACGGTCAACTCACCTCTAATTATAGTTAATTTTGTTAATGCAAACCATAAGTTGAGCTTATTTACGTTCAAATAATTAGTAAAATTTTAATAAATAAAATATTTAATAATTTAAAACTTAAAAAATTTACAATGATCCTCGTATTAATTAATATGCCCTCAGTTTATTTTTTTTGCGCATTCTGACGTGGATAAGCACAACTATACATCAACCAAGCAAATACACAAATTAATCAAGTTTAAAATTTAAAGTTATAATTACAATCAATATGTAAATTTATAATATTTGATTGATATTTTTATATTTTTAATTAGTCCATATATAATAAAATTGAAACAAATTTTAAATTTAAATACAATTTAAAAATAAAAGCTCAACCAATTCACTCACCTTTTACCTCTTCAATTCATTAAATTTATGGTTTGAACTTAGCCAACATTCGTTACTCACCTACAACATTACTAAGGCTATGTTTGATTGGACGTAAGATTTTTAATGAAATGAAATAGTTTATAATGGAATGAAATGTAAATGAACGTAATATTAGAAAATTGTTATTTGGGAGGAATGAAAGGGTTCATAATATAATATAGTCAAATGTTATTTGAAAGAAGAGTTTATAATGTAATATATTGAAAAGTTGTTTATCATTTTACATTCCATTATAAACTCCCTAAATCGGAGGTTTTTTATTTTTACTGTTTATGATAAAATGAAATGTAATATGTAATATGAAACTCTCTTCTTCCATTTCATTTTATTTCATTCAATTCCATTATAAACCCTTATCTCAAACGATAAAATAATATTTCATTTCATTAATAAACCCCAACCAAATATAGCCTAAGGAAAGTATTTAATATTCAATAAAAATATATTTGTTTTAATTTTTTACTTTTGATTTCTTCCACATTTTATAATTTGTAAAAATCATAAAACTAGTTTCATTATTTTTTATTTTTGTTCCTTTTGTCATTAAATACATATTATTTAGTTATTTAATATTGATTAATATTTTAAGATTTATTACTAGTTTAAAGTTTAAAATAAAAATTTAAAATATAAAAATTAATATTTGATAACTATTTAATAAATATATTTTAAAGTTTAAAATATCTTTATATATTTTAAAGTTTAAAATATCTTTATATAATACATAAATTCATTAATAATTTAAATATTTATTAATAAGTGATATCTATAAGAATATTTAATTTATTTATATCTAAAATTTATTTAGTATTTATTTATTACCAATGATAAAAATATAACTAAATTAATATTAAAAATTGAATATTTTTATTTTTATTGAAATAAAATATAAACTAAAACTAAAATTACAGTAAAAATAGAAGTAAACAGAAAAAAGATAATTGAAGTATTTAATTATTTAAATAAGGTGCTCATACCAATTTACTTAATAATTTAATTAATTCACTCTCTATTTCCTAAGTAAGATTTTTTTGTGAAAGATAAATTTTATTTTTAGGTTTGTACGGATTCAAGAGTCCAATCCCAAATGCGAAAACTAGCATATAAATAAGATTTGCAACTTAAAGTGAAAACATAGAGCATCCACATTTCAAGCCTTTGAAATACGCAAGTGAACTAAATAAGGTGAAAACACGAACCAGTTAGAAAATATCAAGTAAGCCCAAGATCTGAGTTATTAAGTCGGGTCAATCAGCAAACGGATCGGGTCTACTAAGACCCGCCTCTTTTTACCCTTTGCCCCTGCTCAAAGTTTTTTCTCGGGAAGAGAACGCAGGAAAATTGAAACGGAAAGAAGTTTCACCTTTTAATTATCCAATTAAACCCATCAAAACCGTTTAGGCCTCCCGCCCAGCTCTACGCCTCGCACGCTTCTATCCGAAGGATGCCTCAAGACACCAAACTATCATCTCGCCCTCTACTCCATTAGGGTTTTCGTTCTCTGACTCTCTGATTCTCGAATTCTCGATTAGTGTGACCTGGAATTGTGAGCCTTTTCAATGGACCAAAGCAGTGCCGGTGACGGAAGCGGCACCGGAGGAGAGCCATCGTCTTCGTCTAGGTTAATGCCGTCGTACATGAAAGTAGGTGACCGGCAAATATTCACCGTGGAGCTTCGACCCGGAGAGACGACGTTTGTGTCTTGGAAGAAGCTCATCAAAGACGCTAATAAGGTCAGTAGCGGATCCGTACACGCCCCGGACCCACCTCCCGTCAACGCCCACCCCAACCTCGAGTCTCGCATCGCCCCTGTAAGCCTCTCTAATCTGACACTATGCATATTTGTATTAGCCATGTGCCTTTGTTTGACTTAATTGTGGAATGAGTTATGATTTCGTCGAGAAATTTGTTAGTTGAATTGTTCCTGAAAGATGTTACCGCTGTTGTTTGACGCTGAATTGGACGGCAGTTTGAATTAGCAAGTTGTTTTTTTTTACTGCTTATTAAATGTAGGAAATTGAGGGGATTTTGCTGGAAGCTGGGAAAAATTTGTATTGATCTAGTCTAGTTTTGTTCAGTATAGAATGATTAATTGTGCTTGACATTCTTTAGGGACAATTGGCTGAAAAAGAAGCTAAGGATGCACCTCCTCCAAATCGTTTCAGTGCTGTGATTGAGAAGATTGAACGACTTTATGGGGTATGTTTGTTGTTTTGCTCGACATTGTATCCTTTTTTGTCTTGATGTGCATTATGCATTCATGTATAAGTTGGACATGAATATGAGAAATGATAACTTAGCGTGTTCTATTTCTAGGCTAAGGATAGTAGTGACGAGGAAGATCTAAAGGATATTCCAGATGATGACCAGTATGATACTGAAGACTCTTTCATCGATGATGCCGAGCTGGTTGGTAATCTTAGTTGTTTGTTTCATCTTTGGAGTTGCTTGTTCGATGGAAATCCTTCCATGTAAAATTGAAATAGTGAATTTGGATGTTGAAGTGGTTTTATTTTGTTCATCAAATTAATGTTTTCTGCAGGATGAATATTTTGAAGTTGATAATTCAGCAATAAAACATGACGGGTTCTTTGTTAATCGGGGAAAGCTTGAACGCATGTGAGTTTTCTTTCACCCTTTTCTGCTGATCACAGATTCATAACATGCTTTATCACATTGTCACTGGATGGTCATTGGTTAGCCCTTGGACTGTACCAATAGAATGACATCGCCTTTCTATGGTTTTAGTTTTTCAATCATGCTCTCTATATACTCTGACATTCAAATGCTTGAGAAAAAACTTCGCAGCAGTCACTTTTCATTGTAAACACTATAACTGAAAGATTGGTGTATTTGCTGCCACAGACATACAATAGCATTAGAGATCTGTGTTTTCCATATGAACAAAGAACAAAGAATCTTTTTGCATAGAATGTACAACTGCATCTTCTTGATTTTGTTATCCATTGGTTCACAAATTTACAAGCTGTGGATTTCAACATACTATTGGTGGAATTGTGTCTCAACCATCTAAATTTTTCTGTTAGTGAACAAAACCCGGACTATCTCATATGAGACCTCATTGACTGCCTAGTTCGGTACAAAACTAGATTTAGTAATAATTAAGCTGAGCAGTTTAAGTTTCCACGTTGCTAGTTGTTATATTTAACAATATTCTTGAAGTTAGATGTTTGATGTGTAAGGGCAAGTGATGTTGTATTTCTAGTTTCATCTGTGGGACTTCAAGACAGTAATCAACAACATGTCATCTTTTTATTTAGTGTACGTACATGTTGTTCATGTAACTTATACTTTTTTTTTTTCTCACTGCTGGAACTGTATATGTTTGTTATTGTTAAGAGTTCAATATCCAATTTGTATCATGGTGTTTATGCTACTTCCTTAGTGAATGAAGCTATACTTCTGATTTTATTTCAAAAAGAACTCATTATTTTAGGCAGTTGCATTTTTTTGTTAGTTTTTGTTTCCTGTCTAATCTCCTTTTTTTTTTTTGCAAGAAGTGAACCTAATGTTGTTCCTACTCAGCAACCAAAGAAGAGGCGAAGGAAAGATATGGTAAAGGCTGCTGGTGAGAATGATGACGGTCAAATGTTATCGAATAAGCAGGCCAAGCTGGGCAAGATTGCAGCTGGTAAGCCAGCATCAACCCCTGGAAAGAGCGCAACTATTCTATCTCAAAATGTGGTTGTCACCAGTGAACATCATGAGGATATGAAATATCAGGGTCCATCAAGTGCACCTGGAATTTCTTCTAAAAAGAAATCTGTTGATGCTAAAATGAGTCCATCTTCAATTATGAAAGCTTCAAATGGTGATGGTTCTATATCCCTGGCAGAAGTAAAGGAAATTGAAAAGTCAAAAGCAGGAGGCCTCCAAGTAAAGAACCTCACTGACAAGTCAAAAGATGCAAGTGAATTTCCTGATTCTTCGTATCATACATATCTTGAGAAAATTGATCATGAGCAATTAATGTCATCATCTGCGAGACCTGTAACTTTTGATGAACTTGAACAGTCGATACGTTCAAAAGAGAAAAATGGCATCCGAGAATTGCCTGACCTTAATCTTCCTGACAGCAGGATTTCCATGCAGACCACAGTAAGCATTATTTTGCTTACGTATAGGCCATTTAAGAACATATGTTTCATCACACGTCACTTTTCTGATTTATTTGTGTGATTAATATTTAAAAAGATCTTTTGCTACTGTGGAGGAGGAATACAGTACTAGGTTTCGATCTTAGCTCATTTCATTGCACACACTGTTTCTAGTGTGGTAAAAGAAGACCCTAGTCTGCCTGCACGAGCAGCAAAACCTTTCTTTGTGAACCACACATACAGAATGTCAAGGCACCTGGAGTTCTGAATTTTTGATGCAGAAATCACTTTGAGTAGCACTATAGCAGATATGAAACTTTTAGAAGCCTGATTTTGGATATAAGTAGCGTCAAGTTCATGTGGAATTATCCTCGTTTTATGTCAAACAGTTACTGAAATGGGTGTTTATCCCCTGCTTTAGTTATGCATCTGAAGTACACTATTTTACATACTATGCTGTCAATAGCACAGTTGATTTTGATACATTTGGTTATAAGTTTCCTATTATGCAAATAGTAGCTTTTGTTGCTGGTTTTATTTCCTCTATCATTGCGATGTTGATTCTGGAAGCAATATTTTGCAGAAGAATTCTCACATCCACAAACGAGATGGTTCTTTTATTAGGCCCAAGAGTTCAATGCTTGAAAAGTCTATTAGGGAGTTAGAGAAGATGGTTGCTGAGTGTAAGCTAGAAATTCTTTCACCTCCATTCCTCCTAATTTGAACGTGGAAAAGTTCCATGCACATTGAAAGTTTTGTTCTTTTAACAAACGTGGCAGCAAGGATACATGGAATGGAAAACCAAGAAGCGGATACTTCCTCTCAGGCAATTAAGAGGAGATTGCCCAGAGAAGTAAAGCTGAAGCTTGCTAAAGTTGCGAGACTAGCGGTTTGTTACATTTTTATATTTGGTGTAGCTGTACCTGAAATGTGTATGCAAAATTTAAGAGTTTTGTTTTCTAACGGTTCAGCAGGCAAGCCAAGGGAAAATATCAAAAGAGTTAATCAATCGCCTTATGAGCAGCCTTGGTCACTTAATACAGCTTAGAACGCTGAAGGTATCATTTTTCATTGACAGTGGAGATATGGGTCTTGGATGCTGTTGCTTTTGCTTTCCCTAGTTAATTTCATGTCAATTATTATGTGATGATGCTTCATTTTCTTCTTACGCAAAATTTTAAACATTGGCCATTCTTTTAAGTCTTGTAGATAACACATTAGTATTACAATTTTGAACCATTTCCAATGGGATCTTCTTGTAATAAGTCCCATGAATTTGGTCATTCGAAAATAAGTTTGAACATATCAGGTATATAATCAATAACGGTTTGTGTGATACCATGGTTAACAGTTTGATAGCTGGGTGGTTTGTTTATATAACTATAATCCATAAGGCTTACGGATCTGTGTTTTGACTATTCGACTAGGCCACTTCCTTCGTGAACATTTTGAAGTGATAGTGTTGGTCCACTGTGCCCTTTTGTTACTCTTGAGAATTTTTATGGTCTTAACAAAACCTAAAAAGTGCTTTGTTTCTTCCTTTTCTCCGAACTTTGAGCCTTTTCTCTCTAGGACAAGTAATACTGTTTCAGTCTATGGTTAAGTTTGCAAAATTAAGCTATGCTTATGCCATTAATTGTTAAATTACCATGAATTACAGTTATTAGTTTTTTTTCCATCTCCATAATTTGTATACTTAGTTGCAAGTGTATGTAAGTGGAAGACGCTCACATGGCTGCTTTTTAAAGTTCTTAACATTAACATGACATAATCTACTGTTATGGCAGAGAAACCTGAAAGTCATGATTAGCATGGGATTGTCGGCAAAGCAGGAAAAAGATGATAGGTTTCAACAGATTAAGAAGGAAGTTGCTGAGATAGTTAAGACTCGTGTCCCCACTTTGGAGTCCAAGGTTTGCTTCTGGAATTCTATTTCTGTTTTGTTTGACACCTTTAGTACCACTCTTTGTCTCCTTGTGGAGTGGATTTGAAGTCATTGATTGGTAGGGCCTTCCTTTTGCCTGGGGACTTTTTTATTACAAAGTCTTTGTCCCAGTCAATTGGTTAGGTTAAATCACTTCCCCACCTCTTTCATTGCTAGTTCTCCCCTCTTTTCTATTAGGTGCGTACTAGGTTGAAAGCTGTTTTTCTCTCAATCTCAGTCTGCGAATCCTATGTATTTTTGTTATGTGATGATTTATAGCACTCCAGATTGGTTATTTTCTATGATAGCACATAAATGAATTCATTTCTTTTCAAAACATAGAATATGAGTCCATGATCACATATTTGATACATCTCAGTAGAAAAATTGAAGTATAGGTGTTCCGGGTTGGTGCAATATATCAGATCGACCGTGCAAGTCTACATTTTCACAGCGCAAATGTTAAATTCAGTATTGCAGATCTCAGGCATTTGAGCAGCAAGCTAGGGCATCTGTTGGCTCTCAGGGAAATGGTGCTGAAGAAAAAAGAAATCTCAAAAAGAAGTTTAGCATGGATGCAGTGTTGGAGGACAAAATCTGTGATCTATATGACCTCTTTGTTGATGTACAGCTTGAAATGCCCTTTCTGAAGTTTTTTTTTTCTCTTGTTCATTTTTGCCCCTATATGATGGCGTCATTTGTTCCTGCCTTTTGTGATTCTAGGGACTGGATGAAGATGCAGGTCCACAAGTCAGGAAGTTGTATGTTGAGGTTGTTCTTTATAAGCATGCTTATTGCTTCTTGTTTAATTGAATTAAATGGCTATCTTGCTGCTATCAAATTTCTGTAAATAATGGATGTGTTGTTTGCTAGCTTTAACGTATGGTCTAGCCATTTGTTTTTCTTTTCTTTTACCTCCCTTTCAGCTACCCTGGTTCCATTTGAATACATATTTTGGATTCTAGGTTTTGTCTTGATACCTTGTGTTAAATTGATTGTTTTATTTCCAACTTTCCTAATATGCTTTTGTAACTTGAATTACATCCATGATTCAGCTTGCAGAATTGTGGCCAAGTGGTTTCATGGACAATCATGGGATCAAACGTGCAATTTGTAGGGCGAAAGAGAGACGCAGGGCCATTTATAGCAGACATAAGGTACATATGCGTGTACAAATTTCTTGTTTTGGGCCTGTTGTTTTCATCATTACCTTACTGGCCATGCATCTCCTACTTTCTTTAGGGATCTTGCATTAGAGGGACTTACCGTGCTTCTCTATTCTGTTTTGATATATGGTTATAGGATCAAGATAAAATCAATAGGAAAAAGATGACGGTGCCTAAAACAGAGGATGCTGTTCGAGGTGATGCAGGTTCAGTTGTACAGCCACAATACTCAAAAGAGAGGTTGACTACTGATACGGGAGGTCCCATTTTGGCTTTAGCTAGCAAACCTTGTACAAATTCAAATACTTCAGCTGTTTGGTTGTCGAGTTCATCAGCGAATGCTCCTAACACAGAAAAACCTAGACTGGAGAAACCAAAAGGAAGTTTAAATAATAATTCCATGGATGAGGGGAAGATGGTAGGCAATGGTGCTTTGACGAAGAAAAAGCTCAAGAGGAAGCCAGAACAGGAATTAGATGAAAGTGTCTTGGAGAGGGTGCAACCTCAATCCAGTGAAGAAAGACAAAAAGCCCTAACGAAGCAGCCTTCAGGGGTTACCCAAAAGTTAAACCTTCAGTTGGCTGCAACTACGCCTGCACCTGAACCTGCACATGCACCTTCAAGCTTCCAACAATCTTAGTATAATTCAAGTAGATGAAAGTTTAAATCACGATAGCAATTTTATGTAACACAGGGGTCTCTGTTTTGCTTTTATTTCATCTTAATTTTAGGAAGGGGTTCATTCTTTTTTCTTCTGACTAGCTGATTGAATGCTGCTATTTTTGTAATTAAATGTGGTCGCATGCATTGTTTATCTGTGGAATTTAAATAAGAGAGTAGCGTAATGCTAATGCAACGTTAACCTATTGAATTAAAGCCTTTTGTTGTTGTTACTTGTTAGTAACCGGATCAGGTCAGGGAGTGAGTGGCTTTCCTCTTAATTTTCCTTGTGGGCGTAATTAAGGTTGGCGTGGGCAGGCCTGGTTGGGTCCGGTCATGTCCGGTCCATTCTAATCTTGGGGTTGTTAACCTTACGTGCGTGCGTTGTATTATAATATAAATTTATAATACTCTTTCCCGCGTTCTACATCTGTTATTATTATTATATTTAATAAACCCTAAATTGAAAAAGGGTCTCTGTGGAGATTAAAGAAACGCCAAGTGATTGAAGAAGATTGATTCAGAGTACAAATGGCGAAGACATTCAAGGGAGCAAACGTGTTCATGTCTCGGAACCTGGTCCCTCCGGAGGTATTCGACGCCCTTCTGGACGCTCTCAAACTGAATGGCGCCAATGTCTTCCTCTGTTGCGATCCTTCTCGTAATGGCCCCAACGATTTCCATATTATTTCCTCTCCAGATCACGTCTGTTCTTTTCCTACTCTCTCTCATGCCTCCCTCTTCTCCTTTTCTTTTCTTGCTTGTTTGGCTTATTATTTTTAAGGTTTTCTTTCAGGAGAAGTTCGAGGACTTGAGGTCCAAGGCCTGCATCTTACTCGGTACGATTTCTTTTTTTTCTTTAAAAAAAATCTTTTTGTGTCTATGCATAATTTCATATTCTTCCTTTTAAAGAAGAAGTAAATGACGATAAAGCAGACTGTTTCGGTCACTGTTCCAGCAACTTGATTTATCATTTAAATTTCGTATTTTAGAGCTGTCTATCATTTTGTAGGTCCTCAGTGTGTGCTTTCCTGTGCTAAAGAACGTAGACCATTTCCTAAACAAGGCTTCACTTGTTGTCTTGCTATGGATGGTGTTAAAGTACTTGCATCTGGCTTTGACATGGATGAGAAGGTGTGCTATAAAGAATCTGCTGGAGGAATTTTCTTCACATCTGACCCGCATCAAATCTTTTTGTTCCACTCTAAGCTGTTGATGGATACTTTTAGCTTCTAGTGTTGTTTAATCCATTTTTTCATTTCTTTCCTGTCCGTTATAATTTTGGAACCTGTGACATTATGCAAAGTGGCATTCACATTTTGCAACAGAAAGGAGAATCTACTTGCAATATTCCTAATTTGGTTATGACGATGTTGCAGGTTAAGATAGAAAAGTTGGTGACAGCGATGGGGGGAATTTTGATTACTAATGCATCATTGGATGTTGGTTTTGTTGTCGTGAAGAATGTTTTAGCTGCAAAGTACAAGGTATGCCATTCTAGTCTCTATGTCCACACTTGTTTCCCGTTTGATGTGCCTTAGTCATAATCATTCTTTCTCCCTTTGTCATCCTTTTTGCTCATGTTTGATATTCTTCTAAGTTTGCTTGGAGTAATGTTAAGGCTTAGAAGCTTTGAAGATAAATCAGTATGCCTTATTTAACTTACTTATACAAGTGTGCTGCTGCCATTTCAGACTGTTGGATCTAGCCTTGGTTTTAGTAACAGAATTGAAGTCAAATAATGTTCATGTATGATTTAGTAGTTACAAGAAATTCATTTATGTATCACTGGAAACGATATTTCTGCTTCATTTCTCTCATTTTTATCCATTGCAAGTGTTGTAAGTTGTTGGCAAGTCATAGGGCATCTTTAGTTATGGGCCCCCCATATTGTGAACACTTATGTCTGTAACAGGCATTGGCTGACAACTCACTTAGGAGTACAAGTTCTAATTTCTCTACCAAATTTATCTAGGAAGTCTTCATATATTGTCTAGAATGGGCCAATTGATTGATGAATAGAGAGTTAATTTTTCGATTACCTTGCAGTGGGCTTCAAATATTCTGAAGAAACCAATTGTTACTGTTAATTGGTTATATCAATGCTGGAGTGAGCATCGTGTTGTCTCCCAAGAGCCGTATAAAGTTCTTCCATTTTCTGGATTAGTTATATCTGTTACCGGAATTCCAGCAGGTTATGATGTAAGCTATCAGTTAATTCTTTTACTTCCAATAGACTCCATCCATGTCTAATGCTGCTTTCTTTATTTTTCTCAGATGAGCGGAAAGAGATTGAAAAACTTATCATACAAAATGGTGGAAAATATTCTCGTGATCTTTATAAGAGTTGCACACATTTGATTTGTGATATATCCTTTCCATTGTTGTCTGAGGAAAAAATTGCTGATTGAGTTTTAAACTTGGAGTTTCTTTCTCAATCTTAATATATTACTTTACTTGTCTTTCTTCCTCCTTTATTAAGAACATCTGCTCAGCTAAACTTTTGATTTTAGGTTTTTCCCGCAAGTGGATACGTTGAACCAATCTCTTTTTCCGTTTACTTGCAATGCTTTGCTAGTCATCTTTCAGATGTCTTTTTTCCTTCCTTCTAGTACCTTAGACTGTCTTGTAATATTTTTTTATCACATGCACGTGAGTGATTGGTTTTTGGATGACTTTCATATTTTATGAATTTGGAATTATGATCCTCTCCAAACTCTTCCAAAGCGGGGAGCCTTGTGCACTGGATACGTTTTTTTTTTTTTTTTTGCTTTTGTATGAGTAAACAGTTGTGTATGGTTATTACGATTGTTTTGATATGTATGTTCCTCTTCTCAGGGAATTGTTGAACAATTACTGTCTCTTATAAGCTGTGAACAGTATCAGTCTGTGTAACACCAGCGACTTGTTTAACTTTACAGCTTTTGCATGCATAATTTATGTGGCAAGAAGTAGAAGTACTTTTGATATTTCCACTTTTTGCATGTCTAGGGAAACAGATGAGATTTTCAAAATGACTTCAATCTACAAATTCTCATCAAATAGACTTTTTGTAGTGTCCTAAAAAGCTGTACTTATCCAAAGTGCTCTTCTTTCCTAGACCCTCTTTACTTAAAAGGATTTCTTCTCAAACACTGACAGAGATTGAGCTTTTAATCAACAATTTATGCATTTGTTTCCTTGACTGCTCATAAGCTGCTAAAGGTGATAAATACGAGGTTGCTGTACGATGGGGTCACATTAATATTGTAAGTAGAAAATGGTTTGATCAGTCTGTTGCCAGAAAAGGTAGAGTTTTATGTTTATTTTTATATCTGGTCTACATTTCCTCGATCGTTTTGACCATGGTTATATTTCTGTTTGACTTTGATTTTATTTCTTATGAATAGCATGCCTTAATGAAGAGTCCTATCGGGTTCAGGGTAATTCGGTATCATTAAATAGAACTACGAGAGGTTCCTCAATGGCACAGCATAGCCAAGACAAATCTATTGGAAACGCAACACATGTGCCATCCTCAGTGGCTGTAGAATCAAATTTGCCAGCATTTGCTCATGTTGGGTCTTCAGATCCAGAGTTAGAAGCTACACTCTCACAAAACATGTCCTCCATGTTTTCAGATCCTTCTCTGTTTGTCAAAGAGGAAGATACAGAAACTCCTGCTGTGCAAGCCACAGATGAAACCAATCTTAATGGTTGTGTTGCTGATGATTCTCAATCAGAAGATGGTGATATGTACTTGTCTGATTGTAGAATATCACTTGTGGGTTTTGAAGCTTCTGCATTGCGTAAACTAGTTAATATGGTACGCGAAGGTGGGGGTTCACGTTATATTTCTTCTAGTGATAGATTAACTCACATTGTAGTTGGAGCTCCATCAGAGGTGTAAGTGTTTAACAAAATTAGATCTGTCTCTATTCCCCCCTGCATGTGTTTTTGTGTATGCCTTAACTTCTTTCTACCTGAGCAGAGAGAAAAGAGAACTCAGATTGCTTGCAGCTTCTGGTGTTATTCATGTGGTTAGAACCACTTGGCTTGAAGATTGTCATTGTAGTAAGAAAGAAATGCCTGTTCTTCAGCAGCATCTTGCATATAATTTACTTCTTCCTAAAGGTGTCTAAACTGCTTTAAAATGGCTATTTGCTGCCTTTCGTATTTTTGTTTCATTGGATTGAATTGAGAGCAATTGGACTTTTCACACTTTCTGCACGCACCTTTTCTTTGTCAATAACTTCTTATCCATAATATACAGATCCTGTTACCAACAACAAACGAGCAATGGTAGGCATGGCTTCTATGAATCTGGGTAAAATTCCTAGCAATAATCCAGACATTCACTCTGGTCAATTGGTGGGAAGTACAAACACTTGCTATGGAATTCCATCCTCTTTGGGGAAAAACAGACTGGATAAAACGGAAATTGGCATGGATGAGAGCATTGCTCTGACAGAAACTGGGAAGCAGTCCCAGCAACATGTGTTTTCTGTTGTGGATGATCCAAAGAAGAGCAGAACAACTATACAGCATGATTCTAGTGATCTCGGTATTCCAAATAGAGAGTCAGACACTCTTTTCAAGGGGAAAAGATTTTGCTTTTCAAAATCCTTTCCTGAAGATAGGGTAAGTAGCTGAAATTCACGTTACTATACTGCAAAACTCAATTTCAGTGATAGACATGTTGATATGGATTGTTTTCGCGTACTTTAAAATTAAATTTTAGCAGCAGATTATGATTTTTCTTCAGTTGGAATATTGGTTTCACTGTTTCCTTATTCAAATTGAATAATGATACAGGTTATAAGTTTCCTAATATTAAATAGATTATTTAACAGTATAATTGACCTGTGGTTTTTGTTCACTTCTTTGGCAGAAATCTGAAATATTTGAATGGATCACTGAAGGGGGAGGGGAGGTGGTCAACGATGATCTGTTACAGAATGTGCATTTCATGGTTGAGTGCCATGGTGTAATAGTTAGGTCTGCAGATACCCACCAAACTACTTGTGTATCCAGCCATTGGATCCGCTCTTGCTTGGAGGTACATGAGGCTAGGTCTTATTAGTTTTTAATAGTTATGTTTTCCCCTTATTTTTGATACAATTGGCATATCAAATTTAATTCATGGAGATTTATATACTGCTGTCTAAGTGAGGATAGACCATCACGGATGTTTGTGTTTTTTCTCGTGTTTGCTTTATCAATTTGCTTGTGAGGCTGATTATTATGCTGAAATTCAGTAATCAAAGACAGAAGTGGGATATGTCCATTTTGACAATTTGTAAATGACTGTGCCCTACGACCGTCCTTATTTTCTTAAATTACATGTCCTTGGAGTTTGCTTTGTACCTTAGTCACTTATGTGCTTGATGACACCCATTAGAATCAATGAATGATGTGAGCTGCAACTTAAGTTTCAGGAAGCACTAATGATTGTCATTAGGTATTTGATAATCCATTTGTTTTGATCTACTCTTATTTGTTAGCTTTAGTGGAAAATTTAATAAACATTGAATAATCCCTTTCACTAACGGTTTTTGATCATACTGTTGCCATTGCAGGCAGAATGCTTGCTTGATGTTGGTAGTCATATTATATATTCCCCACTCCCCTGTCGGGTTCCTTTGCCTGGTTTTGAAAATTTTCGGTTTTGCATCTCACAATATGAGGAGAAAGATAGGTCACTGTTAAGAAATTTGTGCTTTGTTCTTGGAGCCAAATTTGTTGAGAAATTGACTAGAAAGGTCACTCATCTGTTATGCAAGTTCATGAAGGGACCAAAGTATGAAGCTGCTTGCAAATGGGGCATATGCTCAATTACTTGTGAGTGGATTTATGAGTGTGTTAGGCAGGTACATCTCTCTCTCTCTCTGTGTCTTTTCACTCCCTCTGCTCTCTCTCACTCATTATTGCATTTGCAGAATAAAGTTGTTGCAATAAATTCATTTTGCCCAAAAGAAGCAACTTCTCAGGACCAAGAGTTGGGGTTGTGCCCTGTGAGTCAGTTTCCTACTCAATCTGGTGGAATGGTATATGGAGAGAGTACATCTCAACTTGTGAGTCAGTCGCAAGACATAAGAAAAACATCTGGTCAAATAGGCAGTGGTATAGGTGTCTGCGTGAGGCAAGAACTCCAGCAATCTACAGATGCGACTAAAAGGGCAAGGCTATCTGGAGAGAAGACATCTCAACTTGTGAGTCAGTCGCAAGACATAAGCAAAATATCTGGTCAAATAGGCAGTAGTAGAGGCATCTGCGTGAGGCAAGAACTCCAGCACTCTATAGATACGTCTAAGAGGGCAAGGCTTTCTGGAGAGAGTACATCTCGACTTGTGAGTCAGTCACAAGATATAAGAAAAGCATCTGGTCAAATAGGCAGTAGTAGAGGTGTCCACATCAGGCAAGAACTCCAGCAATCTATAGATACCACTCAAAGGGCAAGGCTTTCTGAAGATGATCTGAAGGCAAAGCTTTCTTCTGGAGATCATTTAACTGAGCCTATATGCAATGCTGGCGATTGCAATCCAAGAGATAATGGTGAACCTTCCTTTAGTGTTCCTGACGTGGCAGCTGCTATTGAGGATTTGCTGGAGCAGACTAGCAAGGTAGAAACTTTATTGTTATTTAACTCATCTTTCAATCTTCCTTTTTCTTTTTGTAATTTCCTATGTTTCTTGTCAGATTCATGATCAGAAGTCACCAGGGAGGACTGGATGTGATAAAATTGTATCCTTGTATTTAGTATTTTATTATGTTTTTTGATAGAGCTTTGCTTCTGGTCAAACCTTGATGATCAAGTAGCCTTTCTCTTCTGACTGTACCACTCTGCGTGAAGAACCTGCTGGTTCCCATTCTGTATTTGGGATACCTAAAAACTGGTTGAACGGGTAAGCTTGTCTTTCAATTGTTATGTGTGAGTTTTAGTTATTCAAATGCCAACTGCGTTTGAATTTCTTTTTATCCGAAGTCAGTCATTCACAAATTGGTAAGTGTATGTTCTAGTTCTAGTTGCTTTTTTTGATTGAGCAAATTTTCTTTAGTGTTTCTAATGAATAAACTAAGGATAGAATAAGAATAACAAAAAAATAGAAAACTAATCTGTCTATCAGAAAAGAGATCTTATGAAAAATGTAACCGATTCTTTCGTTTCCTTGGGCCACTAGCCGTTTGCCGGGAGTTTCGGGTTTAATACTGTTATTTTAGCAACAAATCCAATAAATCTAAGTGTAGTACTTGGTGTATTGATTTTTTTTAGAAAGGGAGTGTGCGGGTTGTTTATTTCAAGAATAGACTGGATTGAAATAGTTGCACTTTTTGTCGTTTTAACTAGTAAAAAAAAGGTGCACGATCTTGCGAATTACTTCTGAATAAATTAAGAAATCATCTTTAAGGATATCATCCAAGGGTTTAGAATTATTCCTTTTTTCCCATCTGATCTTACAATTTCTACTTTTCATCTGGGGTAACTAATTGTATCTATTCAGGATGGGGAAGAGCGACGATGTAATAACTCCTCCGAGAGATGTGAACAGAGGAATATATGATGGTTTCAGCGAAACACAAACTGAATCCCAGGTTTCAACTCTTGCTCATCTCTTTTGTGTTGTTGCTTCATCAGTCTTGTCAGTAGTCCATTGGCTCTAGTAGGTAAAATCCACAGCCATAACAGTGTTGTTACTGCTATCCTAATCCAGGTTGTTGTTTACGAAGAAGATCTGTCTGGCAGGCAAATGCTTATAGATAGAGTTCGAACCCGAAGCAGCATGGGATGAATTTTGAAGACAAAAGAAGAGTGGTGGTTTTAGAGAAGATTGCCTGCCACTGATCAATGTAAGAGTTTTTGGCTTCCCGTTAGCACAAGTTGCAATTGATCTGTCAAATCTGTTTATGTAAATAAAAACTTCTTCCCAAATGAAATCATAAATGCGATCCTATGGACACTTAATGAATGCTGGAGCAGTTTAGGCCTTTTCTCTTAATATCATCATAAATTTATTTTTATTTATGAAACGCTGTACATTAATAAATGAAATTTTAATTTTATTAAGTTATTTAAAAAATAATTAAAAAGTTTATGTCCTTGATTTGATTTTGTGATTCCCAGTGATCATCTCGTCATCCCCATATGACAAGCCATTTCCTTACGTGGAAGTATAACGAAATATGTTATTGTCGGAGGTCCCACTTTCTACTTTTGAATGAGAGTATGAAACGACCCCAAATCCACATGTGACCTTCCCATTGGCCTGCTCCGGATTCTTTCTACCACAAACTCCAAAAAATGGATGATGATAAAAATCAACCCAAATCGATACGGATAACCATAAAAATTTAGTTAATTTTTTAATTTAATTTTTAATTGATTTATTCTAATAATTTATTGTTAAAAGTTAATGAATTAATAATGTTCCATTTATTTCTTATATTAATTAATTTTCATAAATTTAAATTGGTTAATTAATTTTTATTTAATAAATATTTAATTAAAATTTAATTTTTTTGTAAGTAAAAATAATTTTCTTTATTTTTATTTAATAAATATTTAAATTAAAAATTAATTTTTTGTAAGTAAAAATAATTTTCTTTCAATCAAATTTAAAATATTTTAATTTTATAATAATTAAAACTTTAGATTTTATTAATTTAATTTTTGATGTAATTTTTAAAATATTACAACTAATAATTGATCTAGTTGTCTCATTCTCACCCCCAAAATGATAAGAGAAACGAATAAACTGAAAAAACACCAAACCCACTGAAGGTTAGGTCCCCCAAAATTCTGTAGCTGAAAAAAATCCCTCAAAATTCCTTCGATACTATCCACTTTACAATTAATAATAATAATAATAATAATAATCACCACCTTCGTTTTTTCCATCATTCCAAAAGCACTCGTCCACTTTCCTGAGCATTTCTCTCTACTAAACGGATACAGAGCTATGTGTCCTAGTAAGCGATAGAGAAAAGTCGTACTGAGAATTCAGACGTTATAATATTCTCCACATGGTGGCATGTCTCTTCTTGCACCACGTGGCTGTCGTCGACATGAATCTGTTGTCTCCGCTCACCGGAGTGTTACCCTCCTTTTGTTTGTCTAAGGTCTTTGGAGAGAGAGACAGTAAAGTGGCGTGTTTCGGGTCTGGCTTGGAGTTTCGGAGAAAAGACCGACTGAAGAGAAAGCTCAAGTTTGTTGTGTCTGCGGAATTATCGGAGGCTTTCTCTCGTGACTTGGGTTTGGACTCTCAGGTTGTTTTTGTCTTCTTTTCTTTTGAACTCTCTTGTCAATGATATCTTCGTTCGACGTTATGGAAATTTTTTTTTTTTGGCAAGTTCTTAATTTGTGCGATTTAATAGAATGTTCTGCATATGTTCTTGTGATCTTTAGTAGCAGAGATTAAATTTGCAATCTGGGTTTCTCTATGTTAAAATTTGTGGTTGTCTGCATTTTTTAGTTGTCAACCCATTTGAGTGAGATGTAACTAGTTTGACCAAAAGATCAAATCTTGATTGACACTTGAAGATTAATCTGATTGATTTCTGTGACTGCTGTGGTTGGAGCTCCACATACTGTCTTTTGTTGCTTTTATGATCGCTGAATTTAATATTGCAAATGGACTTTATGTTTTTCTGATTGGATTATAGGCATGTTTTGGCAACACTATAATTGACTTACATGGTTTTGATTTGACTTGAAGTTTGTCCAGCCTAATGATGTCTCACAATTGCGCTGGGCTGGTCCTATGCCTGGGGATATTGCTGAGGTTGAGGCATATTGTCGAATATTTAGAGCGGCTGAGCGGCTACACACTGCATTGATGGATGCTTTATGCAATCCATTGACTGGTGAATGTGCTGTCTCATACGACTTCACATCAGAGGAGAAACCACTGTTAGAAGATAAAATAGTATCTGTGCTTGGTTGCATGCTATCACTTTTGAATAAAGGACGGGAAGATGTGCTCTCTGGAAGATATTCTATTACAAGCTCCTATCGGTCTGCTGAGATAAGCATGACGGAGGATAAGCTTCCACCGCTTGCTGTTTTCAGGAGTGAGATGAAAAGATGTTGTGAGAGCTTGCATGTTGCTCTTGAAAATTTTTTGACACCTGATGATGCACGCAGTTTGGATGTATGGAGGAAACTACAGAGGCTGAAAAATGTGTGCTATGATTGTGGTTTTCCCCGTCGTGATGATTACCCTTGTCATACACTCCTTGCAAATTGGAATTCTGTATCTTTGTCTGCTTCCAGAGAGGACATTGATTCTCAAAGTATGGAGATAGCTTTTTGGAGTGGTGGGCAATTAACAGAAGAAGGTTTGAACTGGTTAATACAGAGAGGTTTTAAGACTATTGTGGATCTAAGAGGTGAAATTGTGAGAGATCCCTTCTATCAAGCAGCTGTAGATAATGCTATACTTTCTGGAAAAATTGAATTGATTAAAATTCCTGTTGAAGCTAGGACAGCTCCTTCAATGGATCAGGTTGAGAAGTTTGCAACTTTAGTTTCAGATAGCTGCAACAAACCCATCTATCTTCATAGTAAGGAAGGAATGTGGAGAACAACTGCTATGGTATCCAGATGGAAGCAGTATATGATTCGTACTGCATCTCAGCTTACAACTCCAACTGATGGCATACTTCAGGAGAAAGATCATCTGGGAGACCTACAGGCCCTTTCTAATAAGCATGAGAGGGTCCCAATGGAGCAAGAGCATGGATTGCCAAAAGACACTTCAGATGAACATGATTGTATGAATGGAGTGCCTCGTGGACTTTTGTCTCCATCTAAGAACCAAGAAGGTCAGATCAGTAATGGAGCCTATAATGACCTTGGTTTGCTCGAGAAAAACATGTCAGTTGGTGATAATGGGACAGGATCTTCAGCAAATAACAATAGCAACGTTGACCCTTTGACATCTCAAGTCCCTCCTTGCAATGTCTTTTCAAAAGCAGAGATGTCCAAGTTTTTTAGGACAAAAAAAATTTCACCTTCCACTTACTCTAGTTATCACTTGAAACACTTGGAAAATTTATATCCTCCAAGACAGACGAATAGGGTGTTGCAGTCAGGCTATACCACTGCTGTAGGTCCTGCATCAGAGCCTGCAGAAGTGAACATGTCCAATGGAATATCTAGTAACGGAAATCTATCTGCAAAGCCTCAGAATTTGACCGCCAATGGTGACAAGCATCTAATTCACAGCACTTCTGTTTCTATTGATTCAGATTTGAAAGCAGTTGGTGAAGCAAAGAGGGGTTCTATAGCTGAAACATGTGTCTCTACCACGCAAACTGAGGATAAAGGAAATAAAGTTAAATCTCAATCCAGTAATGAGTGTCGTAGAACCAATGGTGTAGCCTCCTCAACCTCCAGTGACGATGAGTTGGACGCAATTCAGGGAGATATGTGTGCTTCTGCAACTGGTGTTGTAAGGGTGCAGTCAAGAAGGAAAGCAGAAATGTTTCTAGTGCGAACAGATGGGTTCTCTTGTAGCAGAGAAAAAGTTACTGAATCTTCCTTGGCCTTTACGCATCCAAGTACCCAGCAGCAGATGCTGATGTGGAAATCCACTCCAAAAACTGCGTTGTTATTGAAGAAACTGGGGCAAGAACTGATGGAAGAAGCTAAAGAAGTATGTTAGAAAAATAACTTTCGATAATTTTAAAGTTTTGTTTCTAAAATCAAATTAATTATGAAAGGGGAAGTGGTGGTACAATTTGATGGTCCAGTGATTATGGGTGTGTGTTAGTAGTCCAATCTCTTTGTCACTGGCCTTCCATTCAGTTTTGTCACTGGCCTTCCATTCAGCAAAGATAGGTTAAAGTAAGGAATGTGATGTTAAAACCAGTAAGTTCACCAGGTGTATTTTCCAAGCAAGAATTAATGGATGTAGATATATAAGCATGGAAAATAAGGCAATATAATGTTGTTGTCTAGGTTCTGATAATTCATACTTCTGTCTTATATTAGATTATTTCTTGCATTAACTGTTGAAAAATGGTTACATAAACTGTGAACACTGTCCCTGTTAAAATGATAATATTCTCTTGTTTTGTATTTATCTTCTGCAATGTGACTGGTGGCTTTCTCAAAGGGCAAGATTTCTGACAATTTTTTTTATTTGTTATTTGTGGAAATAGGTCAATATTCGTCAATTTTTCCTTGCATTTCAGTGAAATAATTATATTCTTTCTTCTCCATTTTGATTGAGAGAAAATCAAACCTTGATTTCAGCTCTTATTTTTAGAAGGATTCTTTTTCATGAAATTTCATGTTAAGGGTTTACATTCAACTCCTTTTAGTCTGCATCTACATTATTTCCATGGTCCTTGAAACTGACATTTCTACTTTGATTGCCTCTGGGTCATCTTGTTATATATGTAATTGTCTGACTGCAATATCTGCATACTGATTTGCAGGTTGCTTCCTTTTTGTATCACGAAGAGAAAATGAATGTTCTTGTTGAACCTGATGTTCATGACATATTTGCTAGAATTCCGGGGTTTGGATTTGTTCAAACCTTTTATAGTCAAGATACTAGGTAATGGAAATTGTGATGCAACAACTGATGGAATTGATATATACCTGAAACGTACCTGAGTACCTTGCTGTTAGTCGAAGTAATTTTGGTTGATGCTATATTGCAGTGATCTTCACGAGAGGGTTGATTTTGTGGCATGCTTGGGTGGAGATGGGGTTATACTCCATGCATCAAATTTGTTTAGAGGTGCTGTTCCACCTGTTGTATCCTTCAATCTTGGATCTCTTGGATTTCTCACTTCTCACAATGTAAGCTATACATATACTTTTTGCGTATAAGTTTCATGTGAAGATCATCTTGTGAATTATCTGCTATCTCCTCCTATTCAGTTTGAAGATTATAGGCAGGACTTAAGACAAGTTATCCATGGGAACAATACGCTGGATGGTGTATATATAACTCTTAGAATGCGCCTTCGGTGTGAGATATTTCGCAATGGTAAATCAGTGCCTGGTAAAGTTTTTGATGTCCTGAATGAAGTGGTTGTTGACCGGGGTTCTAATCCATATCTTTCTAAGGTTGAATGTTATGAACATGATCGACTTATTACCAAGGTACGATTAAAAACTATAATATACAACATTAATCTATCAAATTTTTGTTTTGACACGAGGCTCAAAGATGTTTTGGCTTCCCAACTCACTGGTAAAGAACTATTTGGAATTTGGGACAGCAGTTGCTCTTTATGCCGACTTCTGCATGTGCATTGGTTAATCAACAATTTCATATTTCCAAACCATTGTTTGACAAGTAGATTGTCTCCCAGGTGCAGGGTGATGGGGTCATAGTGGCCACGCCTACAGGAAGTACTGCTTACTCCACCGCTGCTGGAGGTTCCATGGTATAATTGCAGCTCTAAAGTTGATGGTTGGAATTTTAACTGATGATTAATAGGTTGACTTATAGTTTCAACGTTTTCTGAATTTCTTTTGGTTTCTGCCTTGTGCCATCATAAAAAAGATCTGTTTACATCAACATAACTGGCACAATGTCAGACTTCATAATTCTCCTCAAGGTCTTTGTTGTGAAATGTCGCCACTTCTCTTCACCGAGATATGGATAAAGAAACCGACATTAATGCTGAAAAGGGAACATTTACCATGATTATTGTTAGTTCTAATCAGTTCTAGCGAATGTGAGACGCCATATGACCGCATATAAACTGGAATGCAGGTGCATCCCAACGTGCCTTGCATGCTGTTTACACCAATCTGTCCACATTCCCTATCATTCAGGCCAGTTATACTTCCAGACTCTGCAAGGCTTGAACTAAAGGTATTTAACTTGATTAAAGATCGAGTCTATCTACTTGTTTCATGTTGGATTGTTCAGCCAGTTGACTCCTTATGTTTAATAGATTCCTGAGGATACTCGGAGTAACGCTTGGGTTTCTTTTGATGGAAAGAGAAGGCAGCAACTCTCAAGGGGTGATTCTGTCCGGATATCTATGAGTCAGCACCCACTGCCTACCGTCAACAAGTGTGACCAAACAGGAGATTGGTTTCGCAGCTTGATTCGATGCTTAAATTGGAACGAGAGGTTAGATCAGAAGGCCCTTTAAAAAGTGAAACCAAAGAAACACGGCCACATTTGTTGTTCAGATTTGATGTGTGTAAATTACTGTACAGATCATAAGTTAGCTTAACTACACCATAAATATACTTGTATCAGGAAGATATCACTCGTATTACAACAAAGGCTTCCAGTAGATAACTGGGTTTTCCTTTTTTTACCACCCTGTTCAGGGCTAGGATGATACCAGCACTGAACTTGTAATTGTACACGTGAATCGTTCTTATTACCAATAGAATAATTTTAAATAATTTTACTTGAATTAAAAGGGCGGAGTGAAGTGAAACGCTGTGATAAATCCCTTGAACCAGTAGCTATCAGCAATGGCATTCGTCCCTCGGTCAATAAGGAGTCTCACCAGAGTATAACTAATCCAACCAAACCAATCCTCGGATAAGCTAAAAAAGCAAGACAGTAGATTTCTAGAGCAAACATAACAACTCGGTTCACAGACGCGCGTAAACTAGAAGCCGAAATTTCTTCATGATCCTTGGGAAGATACAATATGGTCATATGGATAAGCTTGATTAGGTTTTTTCTATTCCTAGTTGTGGTACTTATAATTGAAAAAAAATTGATTGAGCCAAGTCAGGCCAAGTTCATGCTCGAGTCCAGGTAAGGCTCGGCATGTTATTATCCCTAATTTTCCCAGTCAAAATGTCCCCTCAACACACGAAAGTGATAGAAGTAAAACCATGTTAAGGCCATAGCTGCAGGTTTTGGCATACGTGCACCATATTCACATGGTAGCAGTTTGGCAACGAAAGATTCAGTTGAACAATTGCACTCACCAGGAACAACTCATCGGATGGAGCAAACTTTCTTATAATTGGGTAAAATTAAATACAGACGGGGCCAACAAAAGCTCCCACAATTTGGCCACAGCAGGTGGCTTGCTGCGCGACAGTTCAGGCGCTTGGTTGGGAGGATTCGTCTAGAACATTAGCAGGTGTTCCCCGTTAACAATGAAATTTTGGGAGGTGCTTTCGGGCCTTCAGCTGGCATAGCCTTGGGATACCGCCATATAGTCTTAGAAGTGGACTCGTGCACAGTGGCCGATATGCTCTTCTCTCCAACGGCGCGAGCTACTTCCTTAAAACCTTTGGTGTTGGGCATTCATGAATTGTTGTCCCAAAACTGGGTCATAGTAATTCGACATATTTATCGGGAAGGCAATCAGAGTGCGGACTGGCTTGCTAATCATGCAGAACAGTTCTCCTTAAGAATCACTACTTTTGAACACCCACCTACAAGGTGCTTACATCTCCTCTTAAAGGATGAGTTGGGGGTTAGTTACCCACGAACTCTTACATAATTTGTAACGCTTTTCTTCCTGCTAAAAAAAAAAAAAACCATGTTAAGGCTCATGAATCCTTTTATACCGTAACCAATAAATGGTCCCGGGCAAATTTTGTTAAAATGTCCTTATCTTTTTGTTTATTTGACATTGTAGCAGATAATTTCATAAAAACTTGTTGTTAGTTGTGACTTTGAATCTAAATTTCGACGTTGGATTATGATTTACTTCTTTGATAAGTGAAAATTTCATATAATTGTACACGGAAGTAGTAATTAATTACACGACTAATTAGTAAAATAATAACTTACGGAGAACTATTATTGCAAAGTTACAGTTTAGAAGACAACTACCAACAAATAACTCTTTTGTGATTGATACGTTTAGGTATCTTTTAGTAATCAGGAACCAAGAAATCGAAATATAAAAATATGGTATTAAATAAAGTTAATAGTTACGCTAATATTTAGTATTAAATATTAAAAATAATAATAACAATTTTTTTTACTCATAATTGATTATTGTCTACTTTATTTTCTAAATAAATAATTAAAATATTTTTATAAATAACTAATCAAAAATTCAATGATTTATAAAATTATTAATTTTTAGATAATTATGAATAATTTTTATGATAAGAATAAAAATATAATGAAACAAATAAAATAATTGCTAAAGAAATTAATGTAATTTTTGATGATAATATTCAATATCTTGACAATATTTTAATAATATTTTGATATTAACTTGATAATTGAAGCTTATATTCGCTTCTCTTGTGAGTAAAAGTTCAGGATTTTTTTTACAATTCATTACAGCTTCGTCATTCTTATTTTATCTATTATCGGTAACGAAACAACTAAAAAGTTAAGAAATAAAGATTATATTCTCATTCTTACCTCTTTATTATTGATTACTAAACACTAGATCCCAGCTAAGCTCGCCAGCAAGACACTGAAATCACATTAGTTTATGTAAAACCATGTGTTAGAGCATATATACTATAGATATTAATAATGGCCCGGCCTGGAATGCGATGCTCTAACCTTTGAGTTAAGCGGGCTCATATAAGAGAAATTGTATATGTATAGTAATTTAGCAAACGACTCCAATTTTAGTTATTAATTTTGAATTTTTTATTATTTTCATTCTTAGTTATTCGTAATTAATATCAATATATAAATAAAATATGATTAATATCAATATAGAAATAAAATCTTTGAGCCACAGGCTAATTATAGTCGGCCCGGCCCAGCCCGTAGCTCACTCATTTTTTCCGAAACAGGTCATTTTGTTCAAAACGACGTTGTTTTAAATTTTTTGCTTTCAAAACTAAATGACGGCCTGACCATGGCTCGACGGGTTGGGCTGCGGGCCTATCTATCCTGGCCTGTAGGGCCACCATGGCTCGCCTTGGCCCGACCCAGCCTGACTTATTGACATGCTTAATACATAATGACAAATATATTTTATATTAATTATTATATTTTTAAAAATTAACTAATTACTTTTTAAACTTAATAATTAACAAATAATGTTTACTGTACACTTAAATTAAACCCAAAAAACCACAAAATTATATCACTTTTTGTTTTAAATTTTGACATTTAACTAATATTCTTTATTTATATGCGTACAATCATTATTCTTTAGATGCGTACTGATTCACTTATTAAATATATTGTTAAAATTAAGTGATAAATTTTAAATTATTAATAAATTAATATATATAAATGTGTATATATATATATATATTTTTTTTTTTGATATATCAATACACACATTATCTATCACGTTGACACCACCATGGCCGGTCAGAGAGTTCGAAGAATACCAAATCTCGTGCTTAAGAACAGTCATCAATTAGAGATCAGGAAAAACAAAGCAAGATAGCTGTGTAAATTTTAGGTATATTAGTCGAGACATACAAGCTCTTTCTTTCTACAAGTACTAAATTTCAAAGCTTGCTTTTTAGGAATCTTAAACTTCTAATCTTTTCTATTTTAATGACCTCAAACAGAATTCATGGTGTAAGACTTTCTAATATACAGAACCCTCGTGAAAAGACAAGTGTAGAGAATACTTGTCTTTCTTCATGGCTAAAACTATAGTATTCAAGAATAAAGCTTTAAGGAGAAGGAAAACTTAAGAGTTATTAACAAATATGTCTCTTGTTTTTCTGAAAAAAGAAACTCTTGGCTGAACAAGTACCTTGTATTTGTTCCAGCTCCAAGGAAGAAGGAAGGATGAAGTATAGCACATTGTTTATGGTATTATATGGTATAATTTTGTTGTTAAATTATGTTTGTGATAAGATGTTAAAGAATTATTAAAATAAGATTTATTGTTTAATTTTAAATTATTTATTATTTAACTAAATAATTTATTATATAGTAATAAATACATAAATAAAATTATGAAATTGAAAAGCAATACACTTTTAGTAAGGGTTTCTACCTTATACAAAAAAAAAAAATCGTAAACTAAAAATTGAAATAAATACAAAAGTAAGGAAAGACTAATATATGGCTTAACTAGATTTGGAATTCAGCCCAACTAATAATCTTCAGACGCATTCAACGAAGAATCAGGTCTGAGTTAAGTTTTCGGGAAGCCACATTCCAGAACAAGTCAAATTAATTAATCGGCTGTATACCTTTATAATCCCTAAATTTTAAGGATTTATAGATTATATATGGGGCTACAATTTGTTTGGATTTCCTACAAATCCAAACAAGTTGTACAACTGCCAAACCAAACGCAATCACACACCTCTTTCTATCTCCTACCTGCCGTCGTCTGCTTTTGCTCAGCCCTCCATCTTGCTGCTTTTCCTTCATTGCTGCTTCTCTATTGCTGTTGGGTATCGTCTCCGTCATCGTTGTTGCTCTGTGCCACCATAGTCATGTTTCTGTCCGTTGCTGCTTTTTCGTCCCACACTGCTTTTTTTCCTATCAAGACTCAAGTGTTGCCTGCTTTATCTTCTTCAGCTTTTGCTTTGTAGCTGTCACAAAGTCAGTCAAGGCTGATGAATGACGGCGGTTATATTCAAAGCATCTGTTTTAAAATGTTTGTCTCTTTAAGTGTGGATTTTGGTTTCTGAAAAGAGATTAGAGGATAAAAAAGCTTGTAGAATGTTGATATGGTTTAGTAAATTTGTGGCTTGACTTTGATACTTAAGCTTGCTGGGGTCATTGAAAATTTAGTTGTGAAATTTGTGATTTTTATCGATTACAAGTTTATAACTGAAATTAACTAATTATGACCAAGTGTAAAGTGAACTATGTTGGATATATTATTAGGTTGTAGAATTTGGAGATAAATCAATAATTAAAATTTAAATTTGCAAATATAACTATCTTAATTTTAAATTTGTGAATATTAATTATCTTCTCAATAACCATATCTAAATTATATAAATTAGTGTGATTTTTTTATTTCATTGTATCTACACTTCCATTACTAATTTATTTAACTAGTTTCCTAAATCAATCATCATTACACTAAATTGCAGCGATTTATTTATAATATAAAAATTAAATTTTAAGGATTATTTATATGTATATGTGTGTGTTTATTCTTTATGATTTATAGAAAAAAAACTAGAAAGAATGATATTTAATAAAAACTAAAATTGTAATATTGATAAAAAAGTAAGGAAGTTGTGAATTTATGATTGAATTATGTAATCATAATTGAGTTAGACTTGTAAGTTTATAGTTGAATTATCAAAAATATGTTATAGTTGTGACTTTATGGTTGAATTATGTAATTATACTAAATGAGTTATAATTATGTAATTACACAAAATAAGTTGTAGTTGTGAATTATGGTTGAATTATGAAATCATATAAAATGGGTTATAGTTGAATCATGCAATCGCATAAAATGAGTTATAGTTATGAAAGCGCAACAATCATTTTTATAAGTTAGGGAAGTTCATTTACACTTTTATATCATATGATTATTGAAAAATTGTTATTGTTGTATTTCTTCTTGTCATCTTATACAACTTATTCCACATTTTTCACGTCATCTTAGGTAATAAATATTCATAGACAATTGATTTTGAATATATATATAGTTCAAATTGTGTGTATGCTTTTTGAATCTAATATGTGTATTTGGGTTTGTTTTGAGTTAAAGTAATACACTTTTTTTATAATAGTTGATAATGAAATTATTAATTTAACTTTGACATATGTCTTTATTTATTTTACAGATAAATGAAGGGAATTTCAAGTACTCATGATAATTTAACCACTTCAAATTTAGGAAGATTCGATGATCTAACTTAAGCTCATATTTGATTGGTTCCTAAAATAAAAAATCATACCATTTGTTTATATTGTACCAAACATTTAAAAGATGGAAGACTAACCAGAATAAAGAAGCATTTAAGGTGATGCGGGTCTTGTAAAAAAGTGAGCTATGATATGAAATGACAAATGAAAACTTTGCTTAAAAAGTATTAGCATGAGAAAGATAAAAGACAAAGACTAAACTAGAAAATTGGTAGTGGAAGTTCCTTTTGTGATGGTCAGGATAATACTAGGGACGACGAAGGTGGTATTCTTATCCAACAAGAAGGGAATGTTGCACTTGATGTAAAGAAAAAAGAAGATATATTTCTAACTTTTTTGTACCACAAACAACTTCTGAAGCTCAACCTTCAATCCCTAATGTCTTACATTCTAAAGAAGCGGCCCTTAATGTGAACATAGCAATAGCTAGATGATGGTATGATTCAGGTATAACATTCAATGAAGCTCAGTCTTATTATTATCAACCTATGGTGGATGACATTGCCTCTTGCAGTCTAGGATATAAAGCTCCTTCAATTGATAACTATAGAGGTAAACTTATGATCAACTTTGTTTATGAAATAAATAGTTATCTAAATAAAAGAAGAACGACTTGGGCTACTTATGGGTTTTCAATTATGTGTGTTGGTTAGACAAATAAAGACATAAACCTATTACCAATTATTTTTGTTTATTCTACAAATGGGACAATATTTTTGAAGTCCATTGATGCAACTGGCCTTGCTAGAAATGTTGATACTTTATTTTAGATATTTGATGAAGTTGTGAATAAAGTTGAGATAGAAAATATTATTTAGTTCATTACTAACAATTATTCTGCTTACAAAGCAGCTCGAAGAAGATTGCAAAGCAGATATGATTCTTTTTATTGGGCTCTTTGTGCTACACATTGCATTAACATGATGTTAGAAAATATAGGAGATCATAAATATTTTCTATTGTTGATGAGATTGTGTAAAAAGAAAAAATGGCCGAGTTCATCTATAATAGCGTATGGGTCTTGAATTTAATGAGAAATGATTTCACCAATGATAAAAAATTTTGTTGTCCTACTATTACAAGATTTGCAACTAATTTCTGTCACTTTATTGTTTTATTTTGATGAAGAAGGAGTTTAGGTAAATGTTTGAGTTGCATCTCAATATGTTATTTTTAATGTTATATTAGAAGTTTCTAAAATTATACTTGAAGATCATGAATTTTGGTTACAATGTTAATTTTCCATTTAAGTTTGTGAACCTTTAGTGAGGGTACTTCGTCTAGCTGATAATGATCAGAAGACAATAACAATTTATTTTTATGATTTCATAAAGAGGGCAAAGGAAGAAATCATGGTCAATCTAAAAAATAGTTCTTATTATACACTTTATCTTGTAGTCATCAATGAGAGATGTGAAAGACAATTTTACTCCTTGTTATTTGCAAATGGGGTATTTTTTAATCTTAATGCCAAATTTAGACCAAATTTTACAACAAAAAAAAGTTGAAGTTAATATGGGAATGTTATTAACTATTATAACAATTGTTGTTCATAGGATATTGCAAGATCACCCAAGTTCACAAATGAAGGTTTATAAAGATGTTTTTGGTAATTTTGAGATGCCCATTGTTATTCGTCAAAGAGAAAAACTTAATTTATGTATATATTTTTTAACCTTTATTACTTGTTAAAAAATAATTGTTGCTTTATTTTGTTTATAATGTTACTTATGTTATCTTACAGTTACTTGATGAGACCAATTTATAAGCAGTGTTCCAAAAAGTGCAAAAATTTACAATTCAGATTCTAAGTCAAAGTGTGAGTGTAACATGTATGAAAAGAATTAGAGTACATTTGAATTCATCCATTACAAGAAAATGAATAGATTGGAGTGCAAAAAATTGGATAACTTAGTCTTTGTTCGATACAATTTAAAATTTTGAGAAAGGAATGTTATTATCATTATTAAGTTGAATATAATTTATTGTAATTTGATAATAATTTAATTTTATTTGTTTACTAAAACTCTTAATAGAATAAGTAGTTCTATAGATCTAATATTCCTTCACCATATTGATCTTTTGGCATATTGAGTTTTTGATAAACTGAGTTTGATAGCCGAGAGTGAATTGGAAGATAATCTTGGATGAAAAAGTATTGACAATGTCATTTAATACAGTGAATTTGCATGATAACGATGATGATGAAGCACCTCTTAGTAATAAAGATTTTTTAGTAAATGAGAATTAAAGTCAATGCGATTTGAGTGGATATTCAATTGAATAACGTTTCAAAGTTTTCATTTTTTGTCTTCTTTTAATTTCAATTACATTTGACGCATATGTTAAATTATATATATTCAATATAAATATAATAGTAAATATTTTTGTTTTCGGTTTCACTTTTAATTGGTTGTGTTTTTATTCGACACGAACTCTGGTTGTAATACTTATAGAGTCATTAATCTTTATTATTCTTTTTATTTAATGTTTTGATGTAATTATTTTTATTATCTGATAAAATTATTTTAAAAAAAAATTTTAAAAGGTGTATTATTTATAGATAAAACTATACCAAAATATACCAGAAGTCTTGCCCTACTACCAACTCTCATGCTGAGAGTTTATTGATAATTACAATGGTAGGAAGTAGTCTACTAAAATATATGACATGTATGCAATTGCAATAGCTAAGGTGAGACTATATACGGTAAGCTCATTGTATGTTCCAAGAAAGTGAATGTTGTGCATTTTTACGTACACTACAAGAAAAGCAAGAATTAGCGAAGGAAAATTACTGACGGAAAATATATTGTTGCAAATTACCGATGGAAAATCTATTTCTATCGATAAAGCTAGCGAGAAATTTTTCATTTAGCGGCGGTACTAATATCCATCGCTAAATATAGAGGGAAATCATCTCGGCAAATTTTGCGAAGGACTTTATTGACCGTATAAGATGACCGTCGGTAAAGAAGGCAGCTTTAGCGACGGTATAAGATATCTGTCGGTAAAAAGACGGGAATTATTGGCGGAAATTTTTTTTGAGTTTACTTACAGAATTTCCGTAGGTAAATTCCGTCGGTAAATTTAAACCAAACGACGTCATTTTCTTTAACTTTAAACTCACCCGACATCTCCCCTCACCTGCGTCTTCTTCTTTCTTATTCCTACTGCATCTCCTCTTTGGTTTTCTTCTCTTCGGTTTCTCCGTTGTGAACTCCTCTTCTGCTCATCGGCGTTGTCTTCCTTGGCTATTGTCATCGTGTCCTTCGGTGGAGGTATTTTTGCAACTACTGTCATGTGTTTTTTTGTATATTGGATGAAAGTTAATTTGGGTATTTGATTACTTTCATTTATTTGTGTATTTTGTGATTAGAAAACAACTTAAGGTATAAACGTTAGTGATAGAAGAGACAAGACGTGATTTTAGTTGTGATGTTGGGATGAATTTATGATGCATATAAGATGTCTAATGAAATGTCTGTTTTTTGAAAACATAATTTCAGTTCTTTATTTGAATTTCATAATTTCAGTTCTTTTACTTAAAATATGATATAACTTACATTGATATTTTTGTAATGCATTATGCTTA
>JAOTAY010000002.1:6759017-6783769 GCA_025629805.1 Erythroxylum baracoense | reverse complement strand
ATGAATCAAAGGACTTTTCAAGGTTGTAATGTGGGTAAAGGTAAGGTGAGATGTATTTGGGTCAAGTAACTTGAAAGTTATTAAGCTAGTGAAACAAAGCAACACTCAATGTGACATCAAGTGAACAAGTTAACATTCAACAAAAACTGGGTATCGTCAGTTATGGCAAGTGCAACATTTATATTTGACAACCCAATTCAGCTCTCACACACAAACCACATGAAGCATATACCATTCCGAAGGAATCACTCATACAATTGATGACAATACATTGAAACCACAAAAAAGTTTACCTTCCAAGCCAAGATCTACCTCATATTCAACATAATCCAATAACACATTCATTACAACTTTAGGAGGATGCATTAATCATAAACAACCTTTCAACACATATGCAATTCCTCTTTGATACATTTATTTAAACTTTTTTCTTTTTTTTCTTTTTTCTTTTTTCCTTTTCTTTTCTCTTTTTCTTTTGCTTTTCTCTTTTTTTTTTCTTTCTTTTCCTTTCTTTTCTTTTCTCTTATAAAAATTAAAATGAACTACATCAATATGGGAATTTCAATGATAAGATATAAAATAACATCCTAACATTATAACCAACCCACACATATGTACACCCCCGCACTTAGAATTTTGTACATCCACAAACTCAACAATCACAAATGTTCCATTAGCTTTATGGCTTGGGTAGGACATTTAGTTAAGTATAAGCATGTAATATGGTTGATACAAAAAGAAAGTCTAATAAGGCTCAAAAGGGACTTAACAAGGGAAAAATCATGTTAATAGGCTAGGCTATTTGGCTAATATAGCTTATGAAATAATTAAATTTATTTTTGATGAAATAAATTTAATTATTTTAGACGAAAAAATATGTCATAAGCTAATATAGCTTATGAAATATTTTTTTCTTTTAGTTGTCCTCTTTTAGACAAAATAATTAAATTTACAGATACTACCATCTATTTTCATCATCTAAACCTAAATCAACCCCTCCCTAATCTTATATTATCAAATACATTCTCTTTTTGCTCGACTGGATCAACTTCACTATCACTTACAACCACACTTTTTGTTAAGCTACAACTTCATTTGTTGAATGAAAGACCATGGAGTGAGTGACATTTCCAAAAATATCGTTTGCAATTTAGTAATAACATCAACATTAACAATATTATCAAACTATTCATTACCAACTTTAACATCCACATTTTAGTTTAAACATATCAAAATAAATTCACGATCAACATAGATCTTTATCACCTTATGTTTTGTAATAAGCTTACATATCTTTATCACATAATCAACACTCTTTGTCATCTTTATCAACTATTTTTTACACAACCAACTGGCACTTTATACAACTTATTTGTTTTGGGTCCTTTAACATCTTTCACAAGCATCTTTTCAAAGTCTCATTAAACAAAATTTATCAACTTCAATGTCTTAACTTTCAACATCTCCACCCATATATTCCACTTCTTTTAATAACATGTATAACACGAGGTTAGCTGCAAAGGGGTATACATAAAGATCTAAGTTGGATTACTAAGAGAATTTTGGATCTGTTGCTAAGCTCAACAAAATTCGCATTCTCATATATATAAAGTAGCAAATCGAGATTGGCCCCTATAACAATTTAATGTTAAAAATGTCTTCCTTAATGACGATTTAGAGGATGAAGCCTACATAAATTTTCCATTGGCATTTAAAAGAACTACAAATGAAGTGCGTAAACTGAAGAAATTAATATACAGGCTTAAACAATCACCTAGAGGTTTGTTTGGGAGGTTCTCTTTTGCAATGAAGGCCTTATGTTATAAAAAAAAGGTAATTTAGATCATACTTTGTTTGTAAAACACAAAGAAGGAAAGGTAACAACTATAATTGTGTATGTTGATGATATTGTCTTGACAAGAGATAATCCATATGAGATGAAGTTGTTACAAAGTTATTTAGCTATTGAATTTTAGATGAAAGATTTTAGGCAACTTAAATATTTCTTAAACATTGAAGTAGTCAGGTTTAAACAAGGCATTTTTCTTTCATAATGAAGTTATGTGCTAGATCTTTTAACTGAAACAAGATTGCTTTTGTGACTAGTAGAAATGTCATAGAGGTAAATCATAAGCTTAGAATTTTTCCTGATCATGTTTCAACATAATAGGTCATAATCAACATTTGGTTGAGAAACTAATTTATTTGTCACGCATAAGGCCATATTAATTAACATATGTTGTGAATGTCGTAAGTTACTTTACGCATGCACCAAATAAAGAACACATTAATGCAATGTATCAAATCTTAAGGTACTTGAAAAATACTCCGGGTAAAGGGTTATTATTCTAAAAAGATGATGTTTCTAATATTAAAGTATATGTGGATGCCAATTGGGTAGGTGATCACATCTGGTTATTTTACATTTGTGGAGGGTAATACTAAAGCGAAATTTCGAGGAATGGCTAATAAGGTCTACAAACTATTATAGATTATGGGTGTTTCAAAAGATTTGGAGATTAAATACGCAACACTTGTGAATCTTCACTATACAACAAAGCATCTATTGGAATTGTATAAAATATAGTACAACATGACAACATTAAACATGTTGAGGTTATCGTCACTTCGTTAAGAAGAAGTTTGAGGAAAAGAATATAAACTTCTTATTTGTCGATTGAAAAATCAATTAGTCGATATACTCACAAAAGATATTCCAAAAAAGTCTTTCATGATATCATCGATACGTTGGACATGATTAATATCTATGCTCCAACTTAAGGGGAAGTATTAACATGAGTTGTTTATACTATAATTAATCAGTTGATTATGTAATTGTAGAAGTATATCATGTACATATTTAATTTCCTTTGAATATGAATGTTTCCTATTTTAAGGTGCAATGGTACATATCTGTCTTCTCCAATTTAGAGCTACTATTGTCAACAATATGTAATCACTAAAAATAAGATTAATCAAATTAATAGTTATACTAGTGCTTAGTATCAAATATTATAAATGATAACAAAAATTACTTACATTTAATTATTATATGATTTATATTGTAAATAATTAACCAAAATATTTAAATAATATGTAATTTTGATAAGAATCAATATACTCATAATGTCATGATAATATTATTATAATCATATCTCATTTATTTCTTATTTCTTACATTTGATTTCTTCTTGATTATTTAGAATTTATTTCAGTTTTTTTGTTTTATCCATTTTTTTGATTTCCTATTTTATTCATATCAATAATCAAATAAGTAAAAGTTATGAAATAAAGAGTGCATCCTCTTTTTATTACTGGAAATTAAAGTTTTCTGTATATAAATTTGGTAAAATAAAATAAATCAAAGCATTGTTGGCTCTTTTTCAGTATTTCGTGAAGGTCTAAACTTGATAAAATAAAATAATCCAAAGCAAAAAGTAATCTGTTCACTAGTTTAATTTACAACGTGGACATAAATTAAGGTACTTAGGAGGATTAGAAGCGACCAACTTTGAATCCTTTGACTATAAAATCCAAGGTTAGCTGGGAATTGACCTCTCTTTGAATCTTCCAGCCTGCAAAGATTGACCGCCTTCTAATAAAGCATACCCATCCTGAATTTTTAATTTTTAGACCAATTCAGAGTACGGTCGCCGCTGGTTCTTGATCTCTCACTTGTTGATGAACTGTTAGCCCACAGTGAAGTTCTGAATGACTCGTGTCCCAGAGGCAATGGCCTGTCTGGTAATCTAGGAATGTTAATATCCCCCTCCAGCATTTTCAGTGCTTCATCTATAGTAGGTCTAAAAGCAACCATTACATGGGCACATAGCAACCCAACAAGGACAAACCTTTCCATAACCCCTTTTGGTCCTTGTTCTCTTATCGATTCATCGAAGATCTGTTCCATTTTTCCCGACTTTGTCAGCATCCATGCCCAATCTGTGATTAAAACGTAAGAAGAATTTGATGTTTCCAACACTTTCCTTCCACTCACGATTTCAAGAATGACTATTCCAAAGCTATATACATCACTTTTCTCTGTTAATTGCCCATATAGAGCATATTCAGGTGCCAAGTAACCATGGGTGCCTGCTACTCGTGTTGTAAGATGAGACTGACCTTCTAAATTCTGCTTTGCCAATCCGAAGTCTGCAACTTTCGCTTTCATTTCCATGTCTAGCAAGATGTTTGTTGCCTTGATGTCACGGTGATAAATGGCCGGTTTGATACCGTAGTGCAAGTAACTGAGCCCTTTGGCTACCTCCAGAATGATGCTCTTACGCTTAGGCCAAGTTAACTGCCTTCTTCTACGGTCGCTTGACAAATGGTCACTAAGACTGCCATTGGACATGAAATCATAAACAAGATATCTTCTTTTACCGTTAATGTCGTCGCTTGTGACACAACATCCTCGGAGAGACAGGAGATTCCTATGCCTTATTTTGCTTATGATGTCAACTTCGTTGGAGAAATCCTCATCCCCCTGTGAGTCTAGATCATGCATTTGTTTTACCGCAATCGAGGTTCCATCTGTAAGAATTCCTTTGTACACAATACCATAAGCACCTTGTCCTATGAAATTCTTCTGAGAAAATCCATTGGTGGCTCGTTCAAGTTCAGATAAATGGAACCATTTTGCTCCAGAATTAGGCAAAATACTGGCCCTAACACTGCTAACGTAGTCTTCGTGTGAAGCATCAAGCCTTCTCCTGATATCCCACTTCCTGTACCAAATCATGATTCCAAAGGCAAGCAAAACCCCAATAATAACACCCAATAAACCAAAAGCCAATTTGAGAGAGCGTCTTTTGCTTGAAGTCTTGGATTTGTTGTCGGTTGCAGAGCTTTGCAGTGGTAAGGCGAGCATGCAACCAGCAGTGCTGTCATCCAGTGGACCACGCTCGTTAACAATTGCAGCGGCATATAAGCAAGTAAAATAGAAGCATTTTGAGGAATTTCGTGGGTTTAAGTTGGTCAACTGGGAATTCACCTTCAAGCCAGCATCAAGACAGGAGCTACAGCTAGTTAGTCCAGAGACCTCTCCTTTGCAGGATGTGTCTAATGGGGTCATCGGACCGACCTTTTCAATCCAATCCTTTGTACTAACTATCCCCGCACAACTAGTTGTGTTAGAGACAAACTGGGAGCTGTTAAAACACCGAGGGACTAACGCTGGGTCTATGGACAACGCAGCGAGCTTTGTTTGGAAATCAGATAGGCAAGAACTTGAAACAGTTGCATTTGGCAGCTGGAACATGGAAGTCTCTCTGAGATGTTGGCCGAGTCCCATGCCAATGAGGCTGAGAAGAGTCAAGCAACAATGTCCTCCTCCATCTGAGCGACACAATGATGTGTCCCATGGGACTGTCTGTACATAGCTGAAATCTATGGGACATGAAGAAGCAACAGAGACTGAATAGATCACGGAAATGGTAAGGAAGAAGATGATAAACAACAGATGGTAAGAGAGCAAAGAAAGGCTCTTCTTGCCCATTTTCACTTTCTTTGAGCTTGTTATTGTTCAAAGCCGTCGTGGTTCTGTAACTCGTGAGACATTATATATCTGAACCAATCTATCCAGCAGTCAACAATCAACATCCGCTATCCACGCTCGAAAGTTCGTGTGTTTTTACTTGTCGTGTTGATAAACTGATAAAAGTGATTGACAATTCAAGATAGCCGTCTGCTATGTGCTATTTTCCTTTTCTTCATATCGCAGGGCACTGCGTAACTTCCAAGTTGGTACGTTGTTGTTGACTTGTTAATTGTTATATATGGGATTGGATTTGGTAGTCAGCGCAGGTGGAGCTTCCAGGAGGAGCAGGTTCATACTGTGTATCACGGCTGGCATTGGCTGTCACGTCATGACACTACTAAGGTAAATAACTTTCAAGTCAAGAGGCTGACACCGTGCCTGGTTCAGGTAGAGTTGCATTTTGGTCCACATCAGTTCAGATTTAAAATCCATCAATAAAATTTTAATTAATTAAAATTTAGATTAGAATGGAGCTTTCAATCAGATTCAAGAGACCCAACTCTTATTAATTCATTGTCAATGTTAAATTAGATTGCTAACTTTTAGTATTATAAATTTTATAATAAGTCTTGAGTCTTACAAGTTTGTATCTCTAAAAATTAATCATTTAAATTAGAAATATTTTAACTATTAATTTATTAAAATATGTAGTTTGTATTTAAAAATAAAATTCCTTATTCTAATAATATTGTAAAGTTTTCTTAATAGAAAATATCAGTGTTTTTAATTTCTTACTGTACCGCCCAAAAAACGATACGAAAAAACCTTTTTAGGTATTGGTCGTTGGTGTCTATTGGTACCGGCAATTTCGCTTGGTCCCGGCTGATATTTGAAATATCTGCTCGGTACTGTAAGTTTTAAAAAATATTGGGAATTTTTTGCAAAAAATCAAAACTTTTAACAAAATTACAAAAATACCCTCAAGTGCTTTGCCTCCCTCTCTTTGTATAATTAAATTTATTTATTTATTTATATTAACTATGGTACTTTTTTAATTATAATAGTTAATCATATATTTATTATATTAATTTAATAATACAAAATTATGCCTCATAAAATTATTGTTAAATAAATATATTTTAAAAAATAAAGACCATTAGTAAATCAATTTAGTTTCATAATATTTTTATATAATTATGTGTAATGACTTTTTGTGGTGTTGAGTAAATTTTAAATTTTTAAAAAATTATTGACTCCTATAAATGCATTATTTTTAAAATTTTACTACATTATTATAAAACAACAAAAAGATTACAACATATTTAGTGACTAACTTATCAACTTTCAATTTAACATTAATTTTTAAAATTTTATTTTATTTTTAGATATAAAATATTGTTGTTAGTAACTTTAGCATATAACTTACATAAAAAATTTAACTCCTTGATTTAAATTAATATTTAAGATAATAACTAAATGTTGTCATTCATTTTATGCACAACATTTGAATACAAATAGTTACGCAAAAAAGTAATAGAATCTTTGCAACCATAATTGTCAATTTATTATACATTTGTATTAACGTAACAACTTCATTTAATTGAAAATTAATGTTAATAAAAATAAATAAATTGTTGTTATTTTAAATTTTTATTATTAAGATTTTTTGAGATATGATTAATGTAAAATTATAAAGTATACAATAAAATATATCAATAGACTATTTTGTAATTTTTTAAAAATTTAAGAATTATTTCATAAATTTAAAAAATTAACTGAAATAATAGCTGATATTGACTTATACCGGTATAATATTATACCAAAACCTAATTCGATACCAATACTAATACAATATTCATAATATTTGGTAAGTATGGTTGAAATTTTAACTAAGAGATCTTTTTTTTTGACCAATTAATCTCTAAAATATTATATGTTAACGGTGATGTTTGATTTTGACTTTGATCTATTTAAGGAAGTATTATAGAAGCACTCAAGATATTCTTTATGGAAACCGGTCTCTCCACGAAGCTGCCATATGAAAATTAATGTTAGTTTTGTAATCCACAAAAAATGAAAAAATAAGTAAAAAGAAATAAAAAACCTTTTTCAAGAATTACCTAGTACGTTTTTTCCATAATCATTAAAAAAGCACAATCGATTTAATTTTTTCAATCGTAGATTTTTTTGAATAATTTTATTTTTTTAATTTAATTTTAAAATTTTAGTTCAATTTATTTTAATAATTTTTATTATTAAAAAATAATCAATTTTTATAAATTATTAATTAAAATTTTTAAATCACAACTTTTTTATTTTACCAATTTAATTTTTTATAACATTTATTTTTATCAATCATTGTTAAGGTTTTCGACATTTGACCTGTCTGCTAAATGGAAGCCACAATTGCATTATAGATATCTGACAGGCTTTATGGTCCTTGCATGAGCTAGTTAAAGCGAAAATTACAAATAACTGGCAGCGTAGGGACACAACCAGCTATCAAGCACGAAGGATAATTGCAATTATAATAAATAATTTCATAGTGGGCAAAAAGTATTACAAAAACAAAATGCTCTGTCGTCTTTTTAAACAATGATTAAAAAATTAAATTAGTTCGTTAATTTCAACTTTAAAAATTTTTAAATGTGTATTTTTTAATTAGATTTAGTTTAATATTTTTATTAAAAACTTCTCAATTTATTAATTAATCAGTTAATTTTTGTAAATTAATAATTTCTTATAAACCATAATATATCAATTAATTTTTATTTAATATTTTTTATTAAACTTGAATTTTTTGGATAAATAAAATACTCCTTTTGAATTATATTTCAAATTCTTTAGTTTTATTCCATCTTTATTTGATTTTACAATAATATAATATCGGTTGAACTTTTAAAATCTTTAAATTTTTGCTTAATCTTGGGTCTCATATTTAAAACATTATTTTAAAAAACATTATTTTGAAAGATACATAAGCCATATCCAACAATAACCATCATTCATATATTTACAAAAAAAAATTGTTTAAGAAAAACAACCCAAATGTCAAACTTGTCTTTGTTTTCTTAATGAAATATTGAAAAATATATACAACCAAAGCAAAAAGATGCAAATTAATTTTCAAATCAATTACTATCATACTCCAATTTTTTTTTTTGACAATATCATACTCCACTTCTAATTCTCCAATCTCATTAATCATTTATTAAACAAATTGCTTAATCAATGATCAAACAAAATCTTTATAAATTAATAATATTAAAATTATAAATTAAAAAGGTGTTTGCATCAATTAATTTATTAATTCAAATAAGACTTAATAATGTTATATTAAAATTTATTATAAATTAATTTTATTGAAAATGTGGCACCAAACCAAGCCTCAAGACTTGCCTCCACGCTTCACCCATCACCGACTACAGCGCTTTCCGACACGCTCACTTTCCAATTCGAAAACACAACAGAGCAGAGAGAGATCAGGATATAGAGATAGAGAGAGCTAAATTCTCTCATACACATTCCCTGAAAAGTTTCTTCCTTCAAAATTTCTTCATCACTCGATTCCCGCTATTTTGTTTGCGGCCGTCTGCTCTCCCACCGTCCCTTTACCCATTTTAGATTGTTCCTTTCCCCATTGGGATCAAACAAAAAGATTGAGAGGGGGGAAAAAAAAAAGAAAAAGAGAAGAAGCAAGAAGATTGTAATTTCTCGTGTTCGAATATCCCTTTCTTCTCTTGTTCCAATATCCCTTTTTCTTTGCTTGAATTGCTATTCATTTTCACCAAGATCTCTACTTTTTTGCATGTTGTTTATAGATCAAAAAGACCCATTTCGTAGATCATCGCAGAAAGACAGATATTGAACGTTCTTGTTTGCAAAATAATCTGTTTTGTAGCTAAATATGGACGAGTTTGGTGTCTTGACGGAGAGTTATGGACTGAAGCCTCAGGGAAAATCTGCTCCAATGGCTGCGTCTAAAGGGACCAACAATCCAATAAGTGCTCAAACAGGGAGTTTTAGTTCCAAGTCGGTTTATTCCTCGAACTCTTCATACAATTCGAATTTGCGTAATGGGTCTTTTGTCCATGACCATGGAGAGCTGTTTTCGAATTCCAAGCCACAGACTTTTGATGGTTTAGGTGATGGTTTTGACATTTTTGATGGCATTCCAAGGAATTCAAAGCAAGCAAGTAGGAACAGCAATGGGTCATCGTTTAATTACGATTCGATTTTATCAACTTCCAATTTTTCGAGTACGGAATCGTCTTTTGATGATGATGTGTTTGGTGGGATGTACAGTACCAGTTATAACAGCAACGGCGACATTTTTGGGTCTTTGGCTTCTAATCCGAAGCAGAATGCTCGAAATGGATCGGCTGGTTTCGATGATTTAATACCTGGCTTTGGTTCGAGCACTACGTCAAGGAAAAGGTATCTATTTGATTCAAGAAACTGTGGTTTTAATTAATTGTTAACTTGACGACTGTCTCTTCGTCAACTAAATGACAATGTTTTAATTGCTATTTGTGACCCTAGTTATTGGGTTATCGAGGAATTTGGACTAAATAGAGGAAGGGTTTGAAGAATTGAAGATAGTGTCATTATGATATGCAGATTTGTATATGGAATTAAATGAAGTGAAAGCAGGGAATGTTTTATAATAACTGAAGGATTTTGTCCAATGGATATATTTCAAATCCTACATTTGATGCCCGCCCAATCTATTGATAGCATTGTTGGGAAGGACGTTTAAATAGCTTTAATTGTCCTTGGTGAACTTCAATCAGCACAGGTTTTGGCTACGAGTAGTTCTAAGTTTAATAAGACATTGATTGCTGACATGGAAACGGGACGCATTTAATCTTTAGATTATGTTTTCATACAGGAAAAAGTTGTGACATGATGAAAGAAGCGAGTTATGGAATCGGAAACAAAATTTTCATTGTGGCGTCTGTCTTTGCTAATATGCAGTTGTTAACACATTACACTGGAACTGTTATGCCATTCAACCCTTGACTGTTTCTTTCGTGGGAACCATTTCATAGTCTTTAACATTTCGTTGTATGTGCTAAATGTAACATAATTTTGTTATTTCCTAGATCTTTTTCTTTCTTTAGTTACATAGGGCCTGGAAATTGAGCATACTACATAGGAGAGGGGGTTGGATATTTTGTGTGTAAGATATAACTATCAAGACAATACTATTATGCTTCTGTTCAATACTCTGAATGTTGTATTCTGCAGCAGTCTTATGTATGTTTGAGTGTACATAAGACTGCCGTTCTGAATTTAATTCTCTTTCCTTCTCCCTCCCTCTACACTAGTGATATCTTTCTATTTTTCTCGCATATATGGAGACATAAAGCAACCCTCCCCAGACATATGGATGCGAATGCATGATGCTACAGACATGCACTCACATTACTGGACATAGAAACAACTCAAACAGCTTTCTTTTTTGAAAATGCCTTTTTATCTTTCATTAAATTATTCATGTTACATTCTGTGTTTTTTCAATGTGGAGTTAGTTCTGTTATCTGCCATCTGAGATTAACCTTAGTAAAATGCATGTGTAGAAAAATCAGTGAGATGGTACCTTGGCCTGAACTTGGGGATGTGTAGCAATCAATTATTTTGAAGCTTATTGATTATTTTTCTGGTTGATCTAATTAATTTGTTTTTATAGTCTTGTTTAATGGGAAATCTTTCTCTGCTTCCTCTCCTTTTTTTATGCATCTGCAGCAGTGAAAGTACAGGGACAACTAAAGTGACCTATACATCAGCAGAGGACCCTTTTGTGGTATTGGAATCAAATTCAACTTCATCAAATTCAATATTTACGGATCCACTGGGTGGAATAAGTACTCTTAATGTTCCTAAAAGCAACAAATCTACTGGTTCAGCAGTTGCTTCCCCTTTATTGAGGCCTCCTCCAAAGCCAGGGCAAGTTTTGAAGGCTGGAAAAGGTTGTTTTGCTTTCTTAAGTGGAAATAATAGCTGAACGTCAATAGTTTATTACCTTGCTGTGTATAATCTTCACTATCATTAAGGTGCTTTCTGTTGCATTCAAAGGTTCGGATGCTTCTTCAATAGATGAACTTGAGGACTTCGCCACAGGTAGGGTACGGAATAAGGCTGATGGGCATACAAGGGAAGAAGGGGCAAGGCAAAATGTAAAATCTAGCAAATTTAAGGACGCTGAGTATGCAGCAAGGCAGGCTCAGAACAAAAGTGTAGATGATCTGGAATCCTTTTTTGGAATGGGTATTCGATCCAATAGTGTGCCAAAGTCAAGAGCTACACCTTTGGTGAGTGTTATATATTGCAAGTGAACAGTCTCTACAACAATAATAGTGTACTTACTTGTTTCCTGATGACATTGATAGGATCCTTTATTTGACACAAAAGTAAAAGGAAAGCCTGATATGGCCCAGAAGAAATCATCTGCTGCCTCATCTAGCATGAAAAAGGCTTCTTCTGCAACAAATATAGCGGATGACCTTTCATCAATTTTTGGAGGTACTTGCTTCTGATTTGAGTCTTTTTTCTTATGACAAGGCATATAGTTTCCCATTTATTTTTAATTCTAATATTATATTATTCCTCTGTTCCCAAAAGCTGCTACATTTGGAGAATTCCAGGAAGTTGATGGTGAAAGTGAAGAAAGACGAAAAGCCAGAATGGGACGTCATCAGAGGACGCAGCATCGTGTGGTATGTGTTTTCTGTTTTTGCGGCTCCTTACTATTCATTTCTTTTTTTCCTATATAGCTATGTTTGTAGATGGATTTCCTCTTTTTAATTTTTATTTTTGCACAGATGCTGAAGGTTCATTAAATCCAATACTTGGCTAAGAGAAAAAAGTGATGTTCAATAAGGATTTGCAATTACCAATCATCAACAGATTGATTAACACATCCATGAATCCTTTTTAAGTTTGCTGTTAAAAAAAGTATTGTCCTTGAACTAGTCACTATTCTATACGACAACTACTTGTTGATTTCAATCTTGAGCTTGCCCTACTTGTAAATACAGTATTTAATGTGGCCTTAATTGCAAGGCTGCATATTGCTTGAGGAATTTCAATACATTATCAATAAACTTTTGTTTCCAGTACTATATCAATTTATACATATTCGATAATAGTTTGCCTTCACAGTAGAATATATAAAGATTTGAACTTTTGCATATACAGGCACAAGCAGTTGCTGACATGAATCAGCGTGAATTTCAGACTCAGCATGAGCAGGAAGAAAGACGTGTAAGTGCAATTTTTCTTATGGAATTTAGTGCAACTAATAGGATCTGTGTGCTTGATCTCTACTATCTGCTACATATTTAAATGCATGTTTTGTGTGTGGTATGTCTGATGGGTTAAAGATGAAGTTGTACTGAGCTTAGTGTGCTATGCATTTGTTCATAACACTGCAAATTAAAACAATTCTGGAGGCAGCTAGTGTATTTTGCTTGTTCATATTTTAAACTAGCTATAATTATGTTTCAACAATTCGACTTAATTGCTTTTTGTTATTATTAATCCCATTGAATATTAATTGTAGAGGATTGCTGATCAAATGGATGCTGAGATAAAGCGCTGGGCTGCAGGAAAAGAAGGAAATATGCGTGCATTGTTGTCATCATTGCAATATGTATGTTGTTTAACAATATGATTAAATAATGCAAAGATACCCACTTTGATTCAACTTTCAGTATATTCATGGGCAATAACTAGTTTCTGTATTGAATTCTTCTATTTATTTATGATTGACAGTAGAAGCGTAGGTGTTGCCAGAAAATCAACTGCATCCTTACATTTTTAGTCTCTTATCGAGTGTTTAGAGCTGATTTCTTCATCCTTTCTTTTTTTGTTTCTTTTGGGGGGGGTGAAACTTCTTTTAATTGAATAATGAACAGGTTTTGTGGTCTGAATGTGGCTGGGAACCAGTTTCACTGACTGATTTGATAACATCAACCTCAGTGAAGAAAGTATATAGGAAGGCAACTTTATGTGTCCATCCAGATAAGGTTCAGCAGAAAGGTGCCACCCTTGAACAAAAATATACTGCTGAGAAAGTCTTTGATATCCTCAAGGTAAATTATACTCTCTTCCTCTTGTCTCTCTTTTGGTACAAAGAATAAACAATTCATAGTTATTTCTGCTGCTAAAATGGTATTTAGTAAAGAAGATATCCTCTGATTTACTTTTGGGAGATGCTAGATGAGAGTTGTGCTTTTACTTTATGATTTTTTCCTAATTTAGTTGATCAAAAAACAATACAACCAGAAATTATCCTCCTAAGTTATGAAGATTGAAATTAATTAGCATCTATATTTGCTTGTTTGCTTGCACCTGCCTATTATGGTTGCCTGATATCCAAACTATGCTGTTGTTTTAGAACTCGTGTTCTAATTTATTTTGCAACGAAACAGGAAGCATGGAACAAGTTCAATAAGGAAGAACTTTCCTGATGACCTTTAAAGGGGCGAGTCTTTAAATCTTTGGTGTATTCCACGTATCGCAGTATCGCAACTTTTTGGGTTGAACGAAGCTTACGCGATAGGCTCCAATTCCGAGTTGAATGGTACAATGGTTGCTTGATTACTCTTCTTTATGTATGACGGTGTAAAACTGTAAATCAATCTTGAACCTACAGAAGGTGAGTTTTAAGTCATTTCTATTATTCACCACAGCACTCAGTAAGCCAGCCATTCCAATTGCTTTATTTTGGCACTTTCTACACTTTTTATCTGCTTCTTGTTTTTGCGTACTGAATTCTAAACCTTGGAGAGAGTTGGAGATCACTTGGTCTGTTGTAATAATAGAATTCTTGTGATATGCTGTAACATAGTGTTAATGTGATTTGCATATTTTGGAAAGATGCATTTAATCTATTGATTCGAACTTTTGTACTTGTTGCAAGAATTGATGTTCTGAAATGTCCTTTCCTTGTTAGGCCTGAGCTAAGCCATGGCCTAACTTCGGAATCTTTGAGATTACTTCATGATCAATGTCTATATGGCTTCGTAATCGTCATTACATGTAATTTTAACTGTAACGTTTACAATAAAATACAAGTTAAATCTCCAACGTTTTTGGAGCGATCAATTTAAACTTCAATGTATATAAAATGTTGAAAGTAGACCTTATGAGAAAAAAAAAAACGGAATTTATTTTCCTTAAATTGGTAGGTTTCAAGTGAGAATCATTTTTTAAGTTTTTACACAGCGATGGGATTTACTCTTAAACTGACTTGGAATTTTTACCTCAAAATAAAAAAGATTGTACAAATCAACAAAATTCCTAATTCTCTTATAGCTGACTACAAATTCTAACATTTGAATAAACATCTGAAAGTGCTTTTCTTATAATCAAATCAATTTTAATCTTCGAAATCTACAGAAGTGTAAATTTACCAATAACAAAATCAAAATCACAGGTCTATTTTGATGTTTTATAAATATTAAAATGCTTCAAAACATTGGTCCAACTTGTATTTGACAGTAAACGTTAGCATAACGATGCATGAGAAAAGAAAGGAAGACGATGAGTAGGAGTGGCTCAATGGTTTCAACTCCTCACTTAGTCTTTTCTTTGTAAAAAATCTTGAGTTCCGAGTCATTAAAGGAAAAGAGAGGGAGAATTTTTTATGTTGATGATCCTCTAGCTTTTTGAAAATGCTCCTTCGTCTGATTAATTGCGGACATTTTGCTTTTGGCGGCAGTGTGGGAGTGTGTAACTACTGAGAACCTAGGACTTATGGGAACTTGATGCTAACTAGGGAAGCAATGATCAATCAACAATCGACCAATCAATATGTAACGATTCATTGTGCGCAGAAGTATACAAGCTACGTAAAAATCTGAGGGATCTTGAGGTTCCATATTTGTTTCTTCTAAAACTCTAAGAGTGGGGCCTTAGAAACTTAAGATTAATCCGAAAAAGTTGAGATACCTAATGTATATAAAAAATAAAAAAAAGGAAGACTAGGCATGACTTTTCCGTCGGAACCTTCAACTCCAACGGGCTCAAAACTACACAATTACCATATAAAGAGGACAAGAAGTCAGTACACAGCTTTACAGTTTTGTGGAGGAAAGTTGCTGCCTATTCCTCTCCTGAGGCTGCTGCAACTTGCAAAGCCATTATCAAATCAACTCGAATGGTTGAAATAAAAATAGGAGCAAGTTGTCTGATCTTTTTCGAAAGACAAATCTCATAGTGCAAATATTAGGAAAACAATGGCTTTCATGCTAAAGGAATATAATCTGTTTTACACCCTTAAATCTTTTTTTCTAAAATTGAGTAAACTATTCGAATAATTTATAAATTATATATTTAAAATAAATTACTTTGATAAATAATTAATAATATCAAATCTATTAACTTCTGAAAGTGAGAGATATTTAAACTCTTTCACTGCCAATTAGACCGTCCCATGGAGCATAGCCTTAAATCTTTCTTTTCCCTTCACCACATAATAGTTGGTACAAAATAGTCCTACTATGCAGCAGAGTAGTCCTATTACATGGCATGACGATGATCTGAAATCTGATCGCTTGTCAGACTGAAGTCTGTTTTCCACCACCACAGGCATACATACATCCGTAGAAACTAATATTCTTTCGCCCTTTTGGTCACTGTCTGATGTCCTGTTCACTACGTAACAAGTACAATCACATGTTAATCACCGTTGCCATGTTATGAAAAAGATTTTTATGGATCTTTTTCTGACAGATTTGATACCATCATTCGGGGTTCCACAAAGACGCAAAGATGGTCCCTGTTCCACAGTTCTCTCTCTTTTTGTCACTACTGATTAGAAAATCTGCACTTTCAGTGGTTCTGGTTAAGATGCCATGAAAGTCACCAAAAAGTGAAGTTTGATATAACCAAAGTAGAGGTTCCAAACTTTGGGTTTTGAGCAGTCAAGAGCAATTATTTTTACTTTATACGCCATCAATTATTTGGACTCGAAGCTGTTGAGTTCAGCTGCTACAGATTCGAAATCAGAAAATGAAAAGAAAAGGAAGAAACAATCTACAGGGATAGGTTATGCATAAATTTCCAATTTGTATTGGAAAACAGAAAAATACAATCTGGGATACACAATGAGCTATGAAAATGAAATACCATGATAAAAAGCTAAATCAGAATAAAATAACTTGACCACTTCCATTAATGGTGGCTATGAACATTGACAAGAACTAAAATTTCCTAGTTGTTGATTCGTTATCTTTGTTTCTGAAATTGTCATGAATCGATCCTGATGATGATCTAGTAAGTGGTCTGGAAGGGCTTAACATTCTTAACATCACCAATAACACCAGCAATAGAACCAGCAGCGGCAGCTATGGTGATGATGAGACAAGCAATGCTTAGAATTTGTAGGCAGAGCCATCTTGTGCTCCACCTTGGTATCTGTTTTTGAGAAATGTACATCTCAACTGGAAAGTAGACTGTTAGTGGCCAAAATCCCAAAGCTCCAAGAAGACCAACTATGTCATTGAAGAAGGGAAGAAGCATGGAAACCACTGTTGTAATTATCACAAAAATTGTCCTCCAGATCATTCTGAAGAGGTTGAGGTTGTAAGGACGAAAACCGGGAATGGGGATTTTGATGTCCTTGGTAATGAACTCACTATCTGGGAATCTTCTGACTGCCTCCTTTTCAACGAAGGCAAAGAGTGGTTGGCAGTAGACTTGGTAAGCACCAACAAGGTGAATTACTATGGCAGCATTGGCTATGTCAAGAAGCCAATATGGGTTATAGAATCCAAATCCAGTGAGCAGATTTCCAGGGGACATGTCTCCAAAAGCTGCGTACCCAAAGCAACCACAGAGCATGTAGAAAATGGTTGTCACTGCAACACTGATTAGAGTCGCTTTCTTCATTGTCTTGGCTTCAGATGGAGGGGCCTTGACTGTATCCTTTTATTAGAGGTGGTACAAGACAAAACAGGTTAGCCTGTGAAACCACTGTGTAAATGGGAAAAACTTTAATAGGGGAAGTCTGTTTTTATACCTGAATCTCAATGAGAATGATGGAATAAGAATAGGCAAAAGCTATGTCACCAAGTGCTTGGAAACTCCTCCATATTTTCTGGGTTTGAGACACAGTGCCGATGCTTATTCCTGTCAGACTTCCCTTGATTTTGCCATTTTCTGCAACTTGAGCTATGCCAAGTCCAAGACCAATGATTGAATAAGTGAAGGACATGACTGCAGCGACGAGGGAAAGCCACCACAGTTGATCGAAGTCAGGAATTTGAGAGAAAATGATTTCTACAATGCCAAAAGCAATCATGTAAGGATTGGCGTTCATCCGACACGGGTTCTTGCCACCACTTTTATGGAAACAGTTGGACCTTTTGATAGCCCTGTTTCATCAGAATCCCAGAAAGATGATCATCAGCGCACACAAATCCAATACCGTAAAATAAACAAGAACCAAAAGCAAAAGTCTTGACAACTCACATCATGCTTATAGATGATGCTATTGTGTAACCAATGGCAACTCCAAAAAGATTCACATACTGAACCATCCCGCAAATTTTCACATACTTTCTTCCTGAAGATGCAATAGAGAAAAAAAGTTATCAGAAAAGGCCCAAATCTTGACATGGTTAGAGGAAGCTTTGCAGAAAACGGGAACATACCAAGATTGGCTCGAACAGCGTCCATGTAAGTATAGTTCCTCTTGCCATTAACAGGGTCGCCGGAACGGTAACAGGCAGAGAGAAGAGCAGAAGTGTAATAAGTGACGAAAGAGAACAAGAACATGACGGCTGGACCAGCGATCCAACCGAGTTGGGCGGTGGCCCAAGCCAAGGACAAGACTCCAGAACCAATCACAGCTGTTATGATATGAGCACTGGCAGTCCAAACGGTTCCTGGTTAAAGAAACAACGCTATAGACAATCAGCACCACCTTGAAAACAGTTGATCAAGATTAGTATGTGAAGATCGATTCGTTTACCAGTTCGTTTGGGTTTGCCGTCGTCGTCGAACCACTTGGAGGCAGCTTGTTTCGGCTGCTGCATGTCGACGTCGAAGGCTTGGTGGGGAAGAAGATTGTTGACGGAGCGTTCGGCGTCAGCCATCTTTTTGTTCAAGAAACAAGTCAATGAGTTAACAACAGAGAAGAAAAAAGACTCGGGCTTTCTAACAGGAGAATTCAAGAAAGTGATGATGATAGGACATCCAAGTTGGGTTCGTTCTTTTAACACTCAGAACAGCAGTAAATGACAGACACTACACTACTCCTCCCCCAAGAATCACCAAAACCCAAATGGACTCAGAAACTAAACTTTTCTTTGCCTTTTTGATGCTTCAAAAGAGGGAGACAGCCAGAGAAGTGTAAGAAGAAGAAGTGAAGTTAATGAAGAGGGATAATGTTAAAGGGATGGGAGTGAGGGAGTATATAAAAGGGTGGCAAGCATGAGGATTGCAGAGGCCACGTGTTGTTAAAGACCAGAAGACTCCATACGCGGAATTAGTCAACAGCCAACGTATGCATGAGATGAGCTATCTTCAACTCATTCGTCCCCAAACAAAATACTATACTCGCTTTTACCTTTTTGCCAAAATCCAGACCTCAAACCTCTCCGCTGCCTGCTCATCAAGATCTCACTCTCCGTCCCCACCCTCTTTTAACCCCTCATGAGCCATTCAACTTCTCTGTACATTCAAAAGATAGGCTCCTTTCTTGTGTTGGTTCTCTTACTAGACTTTATGGTTCGGTATCTCTAGTAAATTTGCTAGAGTTAGTAATAATCCCTTGTGATCAATCATGGCCTTCCCCCAAAATGCTTTCTTGCCTCATTTTCAGGTAAACATAGTTCCAACAAGACGATTAAAAATAATAAATTTTGTCCAGATTCTATACACCTAACTCGTATTTATTAAGTTCACTTGTCTATAGTAATTTTACGCTTCCTCATTCACATTAAGGTAGCATTCTTCTTTCATCCAAAGGATGGTGGCTATGGGTTCTATACATAAACATTAAATAAAACTTCGGTAATTGACTATGGAGTAGGTTAGTGTAATCTTTGTTTTCTTTCTTGTGAATTTCGCCACAAGAGAACAAACTAGAGGTCGGCAATGAACAGAAACTAGTATAATCAACTAGGTTAAGGAAAAGATCTACGATAAGTTAGGGAATTCTTAACAAGAAATGACAAACTATGGAAAATGAAAGCAACTCAAATGATAAGGGAAGTGAACTCTTCCTTACCTTCATATCTGCTGCCTCTTGTTTTACCAGCAGTAACTGTAAGAAACGATGGCAGAAGGAAAAATGGAGAGCTGGATATATTTTTTTGCTCTCTAATTCTTATGCCCCTCTCATTTGTCCTTCATGGTCTTTATATAGGAGCAGAAAGCTACTTGAAATGAATATTAAAAACATAAGCTTTCTCTTTAAAAGACCACCTCTGAATCAAGATTCTCCTAGTGATGGTTCCTATTCGTTTTTATTGTTTGAGAATGTGATTCCTTTAATTATTCATGTCACTAAATGAAAATAGTATACGAGAGTCACTCAAACTATACATCGGTCAGAAGTTGTCTTTGTGGTCTGATCTTAAAATAATCCATACGTGGTCTGACTATATGTGATTTGCCAATCATAGGGGGGTAAGCGGTGTCAAATTCTCAACATCATTCATGACACTCCAACGTCTGACTGAGGTTACGTTCGCAGACAGTAGGAAAAGAGGTTTTAGAATGGAGCAATTCGCAAATGACTAACGATGTCTGAGTGAACACCGTAATTTACAAATTAAAATTAAGCAAGTATACAGTGTCAGTTGTTCGTTATCAAGTAAAACCAGGTGCCTTTTAACCATTCAGAACTTGTCAGTTGTTAGTAGCATACTAGTCATTTGAGTAAGACCAGGTGCCTTTTAACCATTCAGAACTTGTCATTTGACAATCTCCCAAAAAATAGGATAAGATAGATTGTAAAGATAAAATTTACTAGTCTTGTTTATTCCAATGACAAAACAATATCTCTAAAAGATATTTCCTGGGCAGTTTGGTTAAAAGTAGTGCATCAAAGGAGCTGTATACACAAGTAGTCTTAGGAAGGTCATATTGACAGAAAGAGACTACCACAACAAGAGAACTTGAACCTTTGACCACCCCACCAATGAAACTGGTACGTAAAAGGCAAATTATGGAACAGTATGAATTGGATGACAAATTTGAAGCCGATTGGAACACGCAAGTAAATACCGTCTAGGTATACATATCCATTTTCCCAATATGCTTGGAATTCGCATTCTTGACGCTAATTATCGTTTTAGCCTACACATATTGATGCTATTCTGTATTCAGTTGCAAGTACTTATCAAGCCAACACCTTGATTAAAAATTGTGCCCTGACACCAATGTATCAGCTGTCTTCTCCTTTAATAATCAATTACATACACATTTAATTTCGGAAAGTTTAAAGCTGGAAAGAAATATTCGTCTTTATAACCGGAAAGCCGTTTCTGTTGTTGATAATTTATGTATTCAGACAATACATACCGACCAAGATCAGCCTGTGGACAGAGGTCTTATGGCAACGTGATGAAAGTGATTGCTAGACTATCTTTTTCATTTTTTTTCTCAAATGCCAAGGAATATGTGTTTCCATGTGAAGTGTGAACTGAAAATGAAGTATTTGGAAGTAAGTTCAACATCGGTGCTTTTTGGAATTTGTTTTTCCTTTCTTGAAAACAACGGTTCTTCTCATTTAACATTCGTAACTTTTCAGTTTATTTGAAATTTCGTTAGTTGTTTTGTTTTCCTAGTTTGAAAACACTTTCCTTCTCTGTCACCGGAAGCTAGGGATGGCAATTTAGATTTGGGGTTTGGGAATTGGCAAAAAATTATCTTGTAAAATTAAGGATGGGGCAAATATAACTCCCAAGACAGAGTTAAGGACAGGGAAGGATTGAATAATCCCTGTCTCGTGAAGATCCATGTTCACGATAATTTTAGAAATATATTATATATTTTTAATTTTATGCTCTTTACTAAATTTGAGAATTTGAAATTGTGGTTTAGGAAGACTCATGTTAAATTTTTCAACATAATGGATTTTTTTATTACACCACAGTATATTTTATGGAAGTGTGATATAATCATATGAACCAACTTTATACAAGTGCAGAGTGAGGATTCGAAGATTTGGGTCCTAGCGGAAACTTCACAGGAATCTCGGAGATAGAGAATGAGACAAAAATATCCCCACTTTAAAGATTGGGGATCAAGAATGGAGAGTAGGGGTGGGGGGGAGTATCCCTACCAAAAGCTCAATTTGAGTTATAAAAACTGTTTTTTAATAAAATATAAAAAATATTAATATAATTGATAACTTTTATCTGAGCCTCCCAAAATAGAAAACTTTATGCACCATCATACCCTTTTTTGAAATCCTTGGAAGATTATGAAATAAGTTATTGAGGGGTTGTGAAATTAACCAAAAATTATAATTTTATAATTAATATAAAGAGGTATTTAAACTTATAATAAATGGTTCCTATCTTTTTCTTAAAATAAATTCATTGCATTATTACATTACATGTCGGGAGAATCAATACCAGTCAAGAGGTTGGCTAATAGAAAAAAGCCAAGAGAGACAAAAGAAAGTTCGGCAATACCTATCCTCGGTTTCGTAGAGAAGTTATTCCGAAATAAAGATTACGTGATCACTAGTCCGGAGTAATTCATAAAGTTGTTCCTTTGTGATCGTAAGATTACGATCTCAAGTCATAAAAACAATTTTTTATAAAAATACAAAAAAAAATTCCGTATATTATAACCTTCCTCTAACTTCCACGAGTGGGAAGTCTCCTGCGCTAAGTAGATGGTCTGACTTTTAATTATAGTGACACGCACAATAAGCTAATTCAATGTCTTCCCCTATCCTATCCACTTAATGTTTCCTATAACGGAATAAATCAAATAATTGTTAAAAGTAATTTAAAAATTAAATGTATTTTTATAATAAAATAGTTAAAATTTAATAGTTTATTTAATAATTACTAATAGTAAGATAATAATAATAAATTTACAACTCAGTCCCAAAATGGATAACTTCATTAAAAGGACAGGACTATGGACATATCCAAGCCTATCCCATCTCTCGAGAATAAATTCTCTACCCTGGATGACTGCCGTGGCAATATAATTTAATAATATTCTGGTTTATCTCAAAAAAAACTTTTTTAATAAACACAACTATATATGTATACCCCATAATTTTCATACTACTTGCCGTGTTTCCAACCAACACAATTATTGTAGCTCTCTTCATTTATAAGATAGTCAAAGCACATGGTCATAGTTGGATGCTTAATACGTCTTTTGACATAAAGTACAAGCTCTTTTTGAAATTTAACAGCAGAGAAAAAGGTTTTCCTCCCCACAATATTAGATAATGAAAGCCTTGGTATGGAAGCACACCATGTTGAAATAATTGTATGATGGATTATTTTAAGAAATAATTTGAAATTCTTATTAAATTAATAGAAAAAGATTGAGATAAATAGGTGCAACAAAAGTATAAGTCTATTCTAATTAAATTTAAACTGAAATTGATTTCTAAATCATATTCAAGTTTAATATATTTTATTAATATAATTAATAAAAAATTACATCACTTTAATCTTAAATTAATTAATTAAAACGTATTTGAATGAATTCGATTTCGTACTTTATCAAGTCTTGAAATTTTCGATCCTTCGACCGCTGGCACGCTATAAAAAGGTTGATGTCAATTTTCACATTATCTTGTAACCGTGACCTTGGAGTAAAAAGTGCATTGCTCTTATTTCCACGTGAAGAAAGAATGCAGATCTTACATCATATGTTGACTCTTGCGACGAATCCATAGAAATGAAGTTCACAATCCCAACGTCACATCTTAGACTCTTGCTCTGTCCCTCAAACCAAAGAAACAAACAATGTACAATAAATGCCCAAGTCACAAGGTTATTAAATTTTAAATTAGTTTGTATGCTGGGACAATACTGGATCGGTAAACTTAATCAACCATATTTAAAACTTTGTTGCTTTCTAATAATGAAAATTATGTAGTCGCTAACTTTCCATTGTATATTAGTAACTTTGGAAAGTATGCACTCAGATCACGTGTTCAAAGAAAACTCTTCGCCGGTTTAATTATCTGATCTTAAGTAATTTGCTCACTAAATAACTCAACTTAGAGATTAAATGGATTATGCGGTCATACCAGTTACCACATTTCATTGCTCATATTCACTAGTCCAAAGCAATATCGAGGTCCAGGTTATTCATTTTTATGGTTTATATTCTGCTATAAACTATAATTAACTCCTTTAATAATTACCAGATAACTTCAATTTCTAATTTTCAATTGTTAACACAACGATGTCATGTACAACGTACACATAATAGAGCTATCACCTACTTGATTAGTCATCTAACCACGGAGGCTAAAGTTGAATTAATTGTCTGCATTGAAATAAAGAAAGGGAAAGAAAGGAGATGTGTCTAAATTGCGTTTTTGTTAGGTTCTCAGACCTCGAAACCTACATGGCTTAGCCTGTCTAGAATTTTGTAAACAATGTTAAAATCAGTACACCAGAACAAAGAAGATAGAAAAATGATGCTTTTTATTGATCTGTCTTTTCGGAAATCAACCCAACCAAGATATAAGGTTAGTGTCTAACAAACTTTAGCTAAACGACAAAAATAATCATTGTCAAAAAAACAAAAAAACAACTTATTTCTATATTCTCAACACTCCCCCTCAAGTTGGATTGTGATGTATGTCAATCACACCCAACTTGGATAGTAAGTAGTCATGTTGATGATTGCCAAGTCCCTTCGTAAAAATGTCTGCCAATTGATCCTTTGTTGAGATGTGTCTAGTTTCCACAAAACCATTCTGAATACTTTCTCTCACAAAATGATAGTCAATCTCTATGTGTTTAGTCCTCTGATCATGATAAACTGGATTTGTTGCGATTTGTATTGTTGCTTGATTATCACAATGAAGAACAACAGGTTTATTTCCCTTGATTCCCAATCAATCTCTGGTAAACGGTAGCATTTGTCAAGACTTCATCATCAATTTTCAAATGTAAAGATTCATCAAAATCTGTAGTAGTTTACTTTAGATTTTGTTCCAATGGAGTAAATGCTGGCTTTGCTCTAGTTAATCCAAGATCCTGAATCAACTCAAGTGCATACTTCCTCTGACTTAATACTATACCTTTATTTGATCTTGAGA
>JAOTAY010000002.1:6734462-6749244 GCA_025629805.1 Erythroxylum baracoense | reverse complement strand
CGACTGTATGATGACAAATTTACATACGGATATGGCACCGGTCGGTAAATTTAGCTACGGACTATATTAGACGGTCGACAACTTTTCTGTTGATTTTACCGACGGAGAGACATTTCGGTCAGTAATATTACCGATGGTACAGACTATCGTCGTCGGTGAATTTAGCTACGGCCGAATCACCGGCGTTTTCTGTCGTCGGTTTATTCCGTCGGTAATTGTGTTTACCGACAGTATATTGGTTTTTTCTGTCGGTAAATTCCGTCTGTAATTCACTATTTTCTTGTAGTGGTTGTATAAATGAATTAATCTAAATACTAAACAAAACTAATATATATGGGCACTTCAAAATTCTTCACGAAGTACCTCCTTATCTACTCCTAATCATCACCATCCTACCAAAAAAAAGAAGAAGAAACAAGTAGATTATAATTGTAAAACTACTATGCTTACAAACAGGTTGATATATATAAAAAATGAAATACTAACTATTTTATTATAGCCTTAATTTATTCAAGAAAATAATACAATCTACAAACTAACAACATAATAACTCAATTCTTTTTATGAACAAATTCAGAAAGTATGAACATAAACAATTAATCTATATAAAAAAAAAGATAACAAGATAATATATAGCAACAACGAATTAAGGAAATGGAATCATTCAGGATCTTAGAAGAAGGCTAGAATTTAAAATGAAATCATTTTCTTGAAATGATTAAGGAAATGAAATCATTCTCTTGAAATGAAGTTGGAAGCAGTCGAATCAATCAATTGAGTAATGGAACACATCCAAAGAGAAAAGAACATCTAATTTATAAGCTATATTCTGCAGTTCAACAATAAGAACATCTGGTATTGTCTCAAAAGAAAATTCTACACCAAAAATTAAACAAAATGAAGTGTGACAGTCCCACTAGCAGTTCTAGTCCAAACTATATCCAAAAGCACAACACATTAAACAGTAAAGACTTGATAGTACAAGGAGTGATGTAGGATAAATAGAAGAATTATTAATTATTAGCTAAAATTACAGTATTAAGTTAATAATGTTTGTTTTGTGAGGTTTGTGCTAAAAGTGCTAACAAATTGAAAAAGATAGTCATACCTAAACATGCTTGTAATGAGCATCCCAACAAATATAGCATTCACTTAGTAGCCAAACCTTAATCAATCTTCATGTCTGAGGTTTTGTTGACATAACACCCAATAAACTCAACAATGATACAATCAACACTAATATCAAATTCTACACACCAACAAAATATTCACATAAGCTAGTTACACATTGAAATAAGAATAAAGAAAAAGAAAGATGGACAAATAAAGATATAAAATTTGTTCCAAAATTTGAAATTAAACAACGTTTCAGCAATCCTAATAGAACCATTGTCAAACAAGAAAGAAAAGAGCCCCTGCTTTGTTAATGTCATCTGGTCTAGCATGTAAAGTGGGTTGTCTTGAATCAGAAATTAAACTTAAAAAGCATGTTACCCAACTTTGTTACTGTAATCTACAATCTTATCAAATCTCAATTAGATATGACCAAACCAAGTTATTACGTACCATTTCCTTCCCCAGCAAACAAAGAAGATAGTAAAAAGAATAATCCCTTATGGCCTCTCTTCTTTATGCTTTTGATAAGCACAATTCCAATAACCTTAATACCTTAAAGAGCAGGCTGATGTAAGAACAAATTAGACCCTCGGCCACTACAATAAAGGAAACCAAGCATAATTTAGAATGTCACAAATAGAACGTAAATAGTTTATATTATATGCACAAAACAAAAACCAAAGGAGCAACATGGTTTTGAAAATACATTTCCTACAAACTAATAAGAATAAGAGATGACAAGCTAGGAATTTTGTGCTATGTTGAATTCACTCTACATCCACATGAATAAGGAACAAAAGTCCACAAACCTACACATGATATAAAAAGTATCACCAGTCCTCTTTCTTCAAGTTTTTTAAGGCATCACCTACAAAAGTGACGAGAACAGGTCACATTTTTTAGAAGTACCATTGTTATGAACTTTCATTAGGGTTATTCACAAGTTCAAATAGAAAATTCCTGATATGCATTTGTATGTGATGCATCAAAGTACTTAGTGACAACATTTCGAAGGAATTAATACACAAAGTTCCCAACAACTGAAAGCACCAGGTTAACTATAAGCTCATGATGCCAGCCCAAATAAACATGAAAGGAAAGAATAACAGAAGACTTAGTTCAACACAATGCTGATAGAAATTACTTGCTGAAAATTGATTGATTATATTCATCACCTACAAAATTGATTGATTCTATTCATCATCACCATTAACAAGTAATAAAGGTTTACTGGGATATCAAAACGCAAGAGAAATCAAAATCCAAGTAGCGGGCATGAAAGTTTATTGGGATTACCGAGAAAGAGGGTCTTTCTTGAACATGTTGAGGGGTGATATCTTCTTGGCCAAAGCGTAGTCGATGAGGCCCAGACGACCTCGTTCGCTTTGAGAATACGAGTCCTTGTCCTTAGCCAACATTTCATGTCCAGCTACGATCTTAAACTCAATTTCCTTCTCTTGCACCTTAAGATAATGAAAAGGAACGCATCTGGAGGCAAAACGTCAACTCCCTTAGCAGTCCATGACGGCTCCAGTGGCAAAGTCGCAACAGAAATGATAATAAACAAAAGGGATAACCGTCCAGCAACTGCACAAACATTATACAGTCACAATCAAGAAGATATATTTGGTCATGCCCATAAATGTGGGAACATAATAAATCCCAGAAACTGAAACATTGATGCATTGTATTTGGGGACAAGAATAGAATAACTCATACGTTAGGCTTCCCCATCGAGCCAAACAAATGTCAATCGCCCCACTGACCAAACATCCCAACTTTATATCATTATTTCATGTGACAAACAATAGGGTAAGCAAACTCACTCTTTGCTCCCTATAACACCACCAGTAAGTGTTGACCCATTGTTGCCTCCCCAACCCACGAGCATAGCCCTATTAGAAATGCATAAATTCAGAAATTTGAGGTTAACCAGATAGAATAATCAAGAAAAATGAATGGGTTATATGAGGATTTAATGATAGACCCTAGTTTAGGCTATAGGTATCAGGGCCGTTCCTAACGTTTTATAGGCCCTGGGCAAAGTAAAAAAAAGACTAATAATTCAGCAATATGCAAATATGTAAATTTTAAAAGGATATTTTTATTATTAAATTTAATATTCATACATAAGTGACTCAATTTATAAGTCTATGTACTCAACTAAATATTATATAATCATAACATCAGCTAATAATATTTTACAAATATTATGATAAAGGTCTAAATTATTAAATCAAAAATTTTAGTAACTTTTGAATTTAATTAACATTAGTGATTTTTTAATAAAATTTTTCTTTTATAAGAATTAACATAATGTTAAACTTAGTTATCTAATGCTACCAACCTATTTATAAAAAACCAATCAATCACATCCAACTATTTACAGTCTTATTTAATTATCAAATAATTTTTATTATTATTTAATTATCACAACATGTTTAATAAAATTATACAAATTTTTATAATAAATGAAACTGTTTATGTAGTCTTTAAATTGAATAACTTAAATTATTTGATTTAGTTATATTATAACTAAACTTATGTGAACTTTACAAGAACACAAATCCAATAATTATTATACGTGGCAAAGTATAATGAAAATTACAAAAATTAAATTATTTATTAATGTTTAAATATATTTTATGAATAATAAGTAATTTAAAAATAAAAAGGAGAAACACAAATAAACACAATATCATTTACTATTACGTTTTCATTTAAAATGCTAATATAATGTCCACGTTAATGACAAATTACAAATAAATTATAATATGTTCAAATATTTAGTAAGTTAAAAATAAATAAAAATAAAAAAATTTACCTTTAAATTATCACTCAGAACTCAGAAGACATAACTGTGAAATTGTTTTACCACCAATTTTTGAGTTGAAATATCTTAGGAAGATAAAAAACTTAGAGTGTAAGAAGTATACTCAAATGCTTCAAAAGTATTTAAAAATAAAACAAGTTAAAGTTGTATAGCTAATAAAGAACGCTATTTAGCTTATAAGATTAAAAATTAACGCTAACTTTATCGGTAATATAGCTAATAAAGGAAGCTATTTATTAGTTAAAGTTTTAACTTTTTCTTCTTCGACAACCAAAAATTTACTATCCTTCTAAATGAAAAGATGTTGCTGAAATGCATTGAAGTTGGGTCCCTAGTAAGAGTGGGCCCTGGGCAAATGTCCTGCTAGCCCCTGCCCAGGGTCGACATTGATCTCATTCATCAACCAACTCGTCTAAATCAAACTCAAGTAAACCAAAATGTGATTCGAGCACAAAGCTAGGGGAACATGCATTTTTGTTTTCTAGACAGATATAACCCAGAAAGCCATTGATTTGACAAATACAACAATAAACTAAGCTAATGGAAAATTCATATATTGTGTTGTTTTCCCGATCTCAAACAAGAAGAATATTCTATTTTAAGGGGCCATGCAATAATGTTCTCTTATCTGATCAACATTGATTCAGAGCCATAAAACTTGTGGGAGACATATTCTATTTTTAAGGGTCAACAATTTTTTAAGACCAAATCAGAGGAAGCATGCAATCATTTTTCTTAAACACGATCCAATGAGTTATTTTTTTTGAAAAAACACAAAACAAAAATGATCGATTTTAATTTCCAAAAATTTAAACAAACCCTAATTAATAGATTAAAGCCTTAATTTTTGCCTTAATTTTTATCAAATTAATAACAATCAAGCAATTTAAATCAAGTTAAACTATTAAAGAAGTCTCTGATAGCACTATTGGTAAACCAATCACGATCCAATTACAAATGTAATACAAAATTAAATTTTTTTATGGTTTCTTGATCTTAATAATTGAATAACTTAAAAAACATCATACATAAAAGTAACTGAATTGTACCTAATTCAAATTCTTATTGAAACCTTTTAGTAGGTGTCAACCATGAGCTATCCAATAGTCCAATCTCTAATGGTATTCATATAGTAGAGAAAAATAACTCAACGCTTTGAGAAGAATAAGCATGAGTGCTAGCTACTTTATATGCTTATTTCCTATAAATAGAAAAAAGCATTGGGGTTTGCTATTAAAATTAAATAATCTAATTCTAATTCTAATTTAATTTTAATAAAATTAAATATCTCATATTTAATTTCTTCTTAAATTTCACAATTAAGTCCAACTTAATTCAAATTGATTTTCTCTTTTAACTGTTCTTTATGTGTGACTCATTAGTTCCTTATATATTAGTAACGATTATAAATTATAATTCTAATTCATAACTAAAATTAGACAAATTAAAACTCCTTTAAATTTATCTTTAATTCTCAAATCAAATAATTTGTAATTATAGATCAAGATTGACGTTTAGTAACATGTCATGACCACCCAAATATTAGGAATATCAAAGTAATTTGACTCAATTTATCCATATATGGTTATAATGTACAGTTTAATCCTTTTGTCATCTAATGTTCTAATTGGATATAAAGTATGGATACGGTGTTCCTTTAAATCTAATCACATTCATTCTTATTAGTTAGTAATTCATTTATAATTGATACTTCAAAACACCTTTCCAAATCTCAAGTCACTGTGGCTAGAGAATTTCTTAAATTATTACTAGTCAAGAATAGTAAAACATTCTCTCTAGTTATTTTAGAGTGATGAATTCTTTATTGACTTACTCGACTATCTTCATATGGTTCATATAATATTCTTAGCTATCCTAATTAAAATATATCATAAGTATCATCAAAACATAGTAATTTTCATATGAGATACTAGGGTAATCTCAAGTTTAAGGATCAATTATATAACCATTATATTGAAGAAATCTATAGACACATAAGTAGTATTCCATTTAGGATCATTATACACTACAACAGAAATCACATTTGACAAAAAATAATCGTTGCTAAAAGTCTCAAAATTGTCGTTAATATTAGTTAGCGACAATTTATATTCGACATAAAAAACATCATCAAATTCTCGTAGTTGAAAATTATAGGCGATGTTTTTTACAAATCGTAGCTAATAGTTTTTTCTAACGCTTTATTTTCATAACGAAAAACTGGTAACAACGTTTGAGAAATTGTCGCAATACTTTGCTACTTTTAGTTTTCATATGTAAAAATTATTAGCTACATTTTCAGAAATGTAGCCAAAAGTTTTTAGTGGCATTTCAAAAAAGCGTAGCAAAAGTTTTTTAGCTACATTTCTAAAAATGTAGCAAAAAAAATTTACCTATATTTTTGAAAACGTAGCCAAATATTTTTAGTTATGTTTTGTAAAATGTAGTCAAATTTTTAAAAAACAATTTAAAAAATGTTGAATTGTAATTATTTGTGACTTTTTTAATCCATACTATTGTATATAATATTAAGAATTTTTTTGTTGTTAATTTATTTTACAAAAAATTATACAAAAAATTGATAATTTGAAGCATTGTATATAAAAAATAAAACATTGTTAATTTGTTTTGTACAAGATATTAATTACAACTTCAAAAATACTTATATACAAAATAATAAATACAAAGATTAGTTTACAAGATATAACACAAATCATTTAGTCTCATTTTCATCTTCACTGCTTACATAATCCAGACCAAGTAATTTTTTGAGGTATTATTCATGCTTGGCCAATTTTTTTTCAGTATGTATAATTTAACCTTAAGCGACTTGTTATCCTCTTCAAGACGTTTAATGTATGTTGATCTTGAAGAGGATGAAACAGTTATCTTAAGGCCAAATCCAAGACCTTTGATATATCCAGATTGTGTACCAAGCATCTTAGTACAAATGTCTTCTACATTTGCCTCATTTCTCTCAGACATTGATGTTTGCAACAACTCTTGCATCTTATTCTAAAATTTAAAAAAACCAATATTCAATGCAAATATTATTAGTTAGTACTACAAAAATAAATAAACCTAAAATTTAAACAAAATTTTATGCTTACATAGTTATTTTGTGCTTCTTCAGACATCTACCCTTGACTTTCCTTTTAGTGAGTGAGTTTGTAAAGTGTGATTCTATCATATTCTTGTCCATGTAGTTCTTTCTCACTTTGTTTTATGAAAAAAAATATAATGCACTATAAATAATATAGTGTTTATTGATATAATTATAATTTGCAAACAAATATCTTACTTAATTATTTCGCACGACAACAAATGATTTGGAGTCTTTGCTATAAGGAGTTTTTATTTGTCCTCTATTCACCTTGGCCTTCTCACATTTTTCCTAAATAAAGAAGAAAAAGTAATGAAATCTTCTAACAAGATTAACGGAAGCAAAAGTGAAGGGAAAGAAAACAAACCTAAATGTTGGAAGAGGCCCAATAATCACATAAATAGTTCCAATCTTTTGGAGACATCCATTCCGGAACATGTCTCCTTGCTTCTACATCAGAAGAAAAGATTAATACTGATGCAACCTATAATGACAATCCCTAGTCCTTTGTTTCAATAATTAAGTGACACAATTTGAAACATCAGGGTTATTGATATCGACGATATTCAATTTCATCTATAAAGAATAAATAAAAGTGTAATTAATCATAAAATAAGTGAAACAATATTGCATATAGTTAAATAAATTGAAATTTTACCGAAACTTTATCCAAAGCATTCTTGAGCAAGTTGTCTTCCCTCAACTCTTTAGTATGCTTTAGGCAAGGTAATTCTATTCTAGTAGTTATCCCCAACTCACTAGAAAATTTTGCTGATTGAATCTTATCTAGAGGATAACCTTACCAAGTTTCAATATGTATTGGCAACTTCTTGTTCATTGCAACATTCATTGACACTCACAACCTCTAGTTATAACTGTACCTCTTTTTTTTTTCCTGATGTTGACATTAGAACTTGTTAACAAAAGAACAATGATAAGAAAATATGCATTAAACATGTATATATATATATATATATATATATAGCATAAGTCTATTTGTAGGTGTTAAAGATTAACAAACCTACAGATCTCTCTATACCAGTTGAGATAGAATAAGGTTGTTGTTGACTTTCTTAATCGGTGGATGTGGTTGATTATTGTTATTGACTAGGAACTGATTGATGTGGTTATTATTGGGTAGGAACAGTTTCGATAGGAACAATTTCAATACCTGCCACCTTCTTCCCTTTGTTTCTACACGGGTGTCATTTTATCGGATATTTACAACTTAAAAATCAACAATCCACATTATCATAACTCAATTATCAATAATCAACTAACATCAACAATACGCATTTACAGAACTCAATCATCAACAGTCTGCATTATAATAATTCAATTATCAAATTTGCATTAAAATAACTCAATTATCAACAATTCGCATTAACATAACTCAAACATCAAAAATACGCATTAACATATGCCAAACATCAACAATCCATATTAACATAACTAAAACATCAATAATACACATTAACATAAGCCAAACATCAACAATCCACATGAACATAACTCGATCATCAACAATTCGCATTAACATAACTTAAACATCAACAATACGCATTAACATAAATGTTACCAACATTACATTTCAAATAATATAACGAAAATTTTTATTACCTTCAATTATCATAATCAAGGTCTTGAAGATCATCATCATTAATTGCATTATGATTCAAATCTTCATCACTATTATATTTAGCCAAAGCATCATCACTGTCATATAATTCATCCTCAATGTAGTCTTCATCTATTTCTACAATAAGATATGCTTGTACTTCATTTTCTTCTAATATATTAGGATCAACATCTCTCCTCTGGAATAAAGATATCTACATCTTCTATTTGTAGGGCTCCATTATTCAGCTTTGATTCAATCTCTTAATATACTTCATCACCATCTTTGCTTATTAGAATACTTTTCCTTTCACAAAAATCAAAGAGATTTTGGTGTTGAAACTTTTGAATAACTTTCCAATTGTTGCCCAATACAATATCGTTAAGGTAGAATACTTGCTTCACTTAACTTATAAGGACAAAATGGTCATTATTACTAAAATTGATGCTAGTAATATTGCAATTCACTTTTATGTCACCAAGATTAAACCATTTGTACTTAAATAGAACAACTTTTTGATCCTTGATGTAATGCAACTCTATTCTTTCTGAGATGACACCATAGAAGTCAATAAAATTGTTGTCATATTGTCTCTTAACAACAACCTCACAATTTTGGCATCTAAGTCGACTGTCTCGATCTTTTATGTGAAATCTAATTTTATTAACAATGCAACCTGTATATTTTTTACCACACATATGAGGCCCACATTTCAAAGCATATAATGCTATCATCGCCTCTTGCAATTTACGGTCACGTAATTGTAGCATCTGTAAGATAAAATATAATTAGATGTTAATTTAACCTACAACGTGCCATAAGTTCATAATATTCCGTCAATAACTTACTCGAATCTTAAAGCATGAAGGAAACTTAATCTTATGTCTTTCTTTAACATTGGCAATCCCTTTACTTCGAATATCATCTTTTTACTCTCTATTTAAAAAAATAAATAGATGTCAGAAAATATAGGTTGAATGCTATATTTAAATATGAAATAATGAATGAGAAGTAATATACATACTCCAGATATAAATCAACTTCCTTACAATTATTCAAAATATACCAATGACTAATTTCGAGTTTGTCTTTAATTAAGTCCACATATTTTCTCGTTCCAAGTGGCCTTACTTTTTGGGAGAAAACTGACAAGTCGTCATCTTGATCAAAATCAAAGTTACATTTTTATCTATTAAATCTTGTCTCCATGTCATCTAGGTACATCGAAAAAAATTTCAAGCATTCATTTACTATATAAACCTCTGCAATATAAAAAATTAACAATTGTTACTAAATAATAATTTAAGAAAAAAGTTGAAGTTAATATAAATTACCTTTCAATGAGGAACATTCCTCGAAATTGGACCAGTTTACAAAATTTTGCCTCGTAAGGTAAATGAATTGCCAAATGCACCATAACAATATTAGTTCAAGCTTACATAAAATCAAAGTTATGTATTTTCTAGCTTTTCAAAACTTTTAGTGTCTTGCAACATAATTGCTTAAAGAACTCACCCAATTGTCCCAAAGTTACGGATACATCCTTCGACAAACATCCACATATTCTAACAGGAAATAATCGTTGCAAAACTACATGACAATCATGGCTTTTCAACCCTGAAACTTTTCCCTTTTTAATGTTGGCATAATAGGCTATATTAGATGCATACCCATCAGGAATGATATATGACCCATCATCTCTTCTTTTAAAATGCAAATCTTTTCTTATATTCATGTCTTCTAAGTCTAATATATCCTTAATTGTGTCTTTCAATTTTTCATCAATTCCCATCTAAGTACCTAACATATTCTCATAATTTTTTTAATATGCATCACATCAAGATTGTGCCTCAATAGCAATTCCTTCCAATATGTCAAATTGAAAAATATGTTTTTTTTATTCCAATTAAGCTCAATCACTTCACTTTAGCTTTCTAGTACTTGGGTGGTTGCCAGGTATAATGTCACCCAAATATGATAGTTGGTAAACCACATCATCACCAGACAAATGCAAAGGAACTTCACCCAATTCTACTTTTCCATTAAACAATTTGCTTCTTCGTCATCTATGCCTATGTTCTATGTAACGACGATGTCCCCTATAACATATTTTACTTAGTATCCTCATTAAATGAGTTTGATGGTTACACATAGGACATGCCATATACTCTTTAGTAATCCATCTAGATAAATTCTCATAGACTGGAAAATCATTTATAGTCCACAAAATAGCTGTATGCATAATAAATGTTTCACATTCAACAACATCATAAGTTTCTAAGCCAACCTCCCAGAGATGATTTAAGTCATCAATTAGTAGTTGCATGTATACATCATTATCCTTACCAGGAGCATTAGGCCCTGGAGTAAGTAAAGACAATAACATTAAAGTCTCCTTAATACACTTCTATGGAGGTAAATTGTATGGCACCAGAATTACAGGTCACATACTGTAAGAAGTACTCATATTACCGAATGGATTAAATCCATCTGAGGCTAAACCAAGTTGAACAGTACAACCATCCTCTGCAAACCATGAAACTTTCCATCAAACTATTTCCATGCCATGGAGTCTACTAGATGACACAAAATGTTATCATCAATGTGTTTCTATTTATGCACCTCATATCTATGCCTATTTTTGTTGATTTGAAAAGCCTTTGCAGTCATGGTTTAATAGGGAAGTATCACAAGATTTTATGCAGTAACTTTTTCCCTTTCCCATCATCCACTTGCCACCTTAATGTACCACAAATGGGACATTCTTCAAGATCTTTATTGTCTTTCCAAAATATAACACAACCAAACTTATAACCATGTGTTGATATATATCCTAATCCAAGGTCCCTTAACAATTTCAGATTTGGGCAATTTGTGTCCAACAGGTATTGCATCATTGATCAAGTCAGTTAACATGTTAAAAAATTTATTACTTTATTTATTATAGACCTTCAAATGCAACGACTTCATAAAAAAAGATAGTCATTAGAATTTTGATTACACTGGATTTAATTCTTCATGAGCAACTTTCAATAACTTTCTAAAATTTTCTATAATACTACCAATTATGTTAGGCAAACCAGTTTCATTCATAGTCTCCTTATAATTACCATAATCCTCTAACATCACCTAAATCCCGTCATCGCTATTGTCATTAATATCACAATCTTCTACATCATTATTGTTACTACCATCATCACCTGTATCAACACTTGCACTATAACTTGCTTTAGAATATTCTCCATGATAAATCTATAGATTATATAATTTATCTATGCCTCAGATTAGCAAGTGATTATATACCACATCTTGACTTTAAATGTTCACATTTAAGCAATCTATGCATGGACAACGAATACAACATTCTACACCCATTTGACCTTTTACAAATGCATAACTCTTAATTCCTTCTAAGTATTCAGTGAACCATTTCCAATGAGACATCCAACTTTTGTCCATCTAGTTATATAATGAAATTGAGCCTGTTAAAAATAAAAAGTATGAACCCAATATAAAAGTCATAATGTACATGTAGTGAGTTTTAAACATACCTTTTAATAGTAATAAAGATTGTTGTACATGAAATATTATTCTCGTTGTGACTCCTAGACTCAGGAATATTTAGCCTCAATGAAGCTGCATCATGAGTTTTCAACCTATATACCATCTAAATGGTTTATAAAACAAATCATCCATAATTATAGGTGGATTTCTTACGTTTTATGTTTGAAATTATGAATTATAGTTTTCAATTTGTCCCCATAACATCACCAAGGTATGTGGCATTGCTAGACCGCATGAATCGAGAAAGGGCCTTCTTACTGTGACTCCTAGGGTTGTGGAATATTTCATCGATAAGTCTTAATGGAGCTGTATCATAGGTTTCCAGCCTATATACCATCCAAGTGGTTTATAAAACAAATTATCATAATTATAGGTGGATTTCTTATACTTTATGTCCGAAATTATGAATTATAGTTTTCAATTTGTTACCATAACATCACCAAGGTATGTGGAATTGTTAGACCATATGAATCGAGAAAAGCTCTTCTCACTGTGACTCCTAGGCTCGTGGAATATTTCATCGATAAGTCTTAATGGAACTGCATCATGGGTTTCTAGCCTATATGCCATCTAAGTGGTATCATCCACAAGAGATCAAACTCATTCCACATGCAATAAATACTTATATAATTCATACATCTAGTTATCAATGGTTCTAACAATATTCCAAACAATGAAAGAAAACCGAGACCCTCCTTGCATTCATACAAAACCCAAACCCAAATACTTAGACTATTAAAGTAAAACATAAAAATTAAACAAAAGTTGGACAACTTATGTGGATAGATGGACAACCGAAGATGATGGATGATGAATGAAAAAGCTGGACAATTATCGACGCTCTTCAACGTAAAATAGGGCCTAAGAAAACGATGATTACTAAAAAAACTAGGAAAAGGGGCTTCGATTTTGTATTTAATACAATACACTTGTTCAATTTCAATATGAACATACATTAACGTTATTTGAACCTATAAGAATTGTTCATATACTAACGTTACTGTATTTGTTAACAAGTCTGAACATATAACTATTAATAGAAATGTTATTATTGTGTCATATTTAAAAAACCTCAAAGGGTTATAAATCAGATACTAGAGGTGTTATAAACTTAATATAAGTAGGAAAAAGAATAGAAAACTCTCCAATTAGAAGAGAGTAAATAGAAAAAAGTCATATAACAATAATAAAAAGATAATAATAAAATTATTGTATGATAACAAAACAAGCAATATTCAAGCCAAAAAGCTTAATTAGACATGAAGTAAGAATGATAACCTAATTACATCATCAAACTTCGAAATGATAATAGTTGTGTTCAATAGTGATGTAACGACCTTAAAAATTATAGCTTTGTTAAATTTTAGTCCATATCATGTTTACCTTTGCTTAGTAATATGGAGAAATTGCTCCATAAACATATTGATTTCAGCATTTCTTTTATAGCCAAAGAATTGATATCCCATTTTAAAGATTAAATTGGTTAATAAACGCTAATGTAAAGTGAACTTTTAACATCCTAAACTTAAATCTTCATCTAAAGTACATATCATGATTTGTTAACAAGGCTAAATTTATTAATAAAACACTACCATTACACCATTTTAAAAGCTCGTATATTAAGAAGCTCTTATATAAACATAAGCAAGAAAACACGTTAAGAAGCAATTCCATAAAGGCACTAAATTCCCATTTTAGTGTCAAACGTTATGCGCAATTCATCACTTACCAAACAACACTATTCTGATCTTTACATCATCTTAATATATGCTACAAATTTAACATTTCAGACGGCTAAAATTTAACTAATGTTTACAATATTTTTTAACAAACCTTTCATCAAACAGTTGGTAGGTTTCCTCAAACAAGCATGGAAACCCGAAAAAAATGTTAACCCATACACAACTACATCAGAAACAAAATTCACCTTCTTCTAAACATAAACAACCCATACATCGAAAGCATACTAAATAAACCTATATAATGATAACATAGAAGATAGACAAAACATAAAAGGGAGGCTTCTTCCAAATAGAATAGGAAAACAGTATCTAGTGGACGACTTACCTAAACAGACGACCACAGATGACACTTCTTCAACAAAAAAGGTAGCGGAACAACGAAGGCAAAGAACGAATACGAAAACAACTTCGTCTTTGTGTTAATATTAAATAAAACATAACTTCGTTTGTTATGAAACAAAAAATGTCATTTTTAATTAATTCAGTAAAAATTTGAGGAACATTTGGCGACGATTCAGACAAACGTCGCCAAATATAGACCATTCGTGACTTATTGACAAAAGAAATGACATCTTTTTCGACTTATTTAGAAGAAATATGGAAAATATTTAGTGATGATTCAGAAAAACATCGCCAAAAGTTAACCACTAGCGACAATTTCTCAACATCGTCATTAAAGGTCTTACCATTTGGTGATGCTTCTGTTAATTGTCATAAAATATAAGGCTTTGGCAAAGATTTTGCTAATCATCGCCAGATAATTTCACACACACACACACACACACACACACACACACAGAATATCG
>JAOTAY010000002.1:6708395-6726938 GCA_025629805.1 Erythroxylum baracoense | reverse complement strand
ATATGTGATTAATTGAGATTTTGGACTTATAATTTGTATTTTCCCCCGTTGGCATACATTATGTTTGAATTGAGAAACTTGATATACATGTTATTTTTGATTAATTTGTGAGATGAATATGTCTTAAATGTTGTATGAAAAAAATTAAAACTAATAACCGAAAAAAAGACATTTAATTTGGCCGAATATAAAATAGCTTGAATTGGTTATTATGAAATTTCAATAGAATTTAATTAGATTTGCCCCTAGTAAAATAGATAGGAATTGGAGGAATGTGATAAGGTTGGCATGCCAATTAGGGAGTTAACAGTACTACATCATGATAAATGTTACCAGACTGTTTGGCTCTGAGAGCTCAGTTCCGGTGTAAGATATTTGATTTATGTTATGAACTGCATGGCTCCGAGAGCTCAGTTCCAATATAAATGTATAAAAAATGGATCGTATGGTTCCGAGAACCCGATCTTGTATTTTTTAAAATTTGCTTATCCGACTCGATGATACAATTCTGATAGATTTTACTTTGGAGCAACTATAGAAAGTAGATAAATGTATCATTAATGGTTAAAGAACTTCAAATGTAAATAGTAATTGAATGTACAATTTATTGATCATTGCATAATTAGATGTGAATTATTAAAATAGATATATGCTTGTATTTCATAATTTGATTTTAAATGCCTATTTATGCTTGGAGAGAAATGAAGATATTTATATGTGAAAAATATTATATATTATGCATTTTATGGTTGAATGAATTGAATTGAATGTGAAATTGAATTGCTCAAACACCACTAAACCTATATCTTAGCATGTGGATTTTCTTTCCGCACGGAGGTTTTGAAGAGAATTAGAAGAAAGCTGTGCTGGATCTACTACAAGACAAGAGTCACATAGAGGATCTTGAAAAAATTGGAGGTTGATGTACTACAATTTTTTATTTTGTTTTTGGTTATAACATGTACACATAAAGAAGTTAAGAATCTTATAGGATTTATTGTGAATTATATATGAATAAATGAAAGTTATGTATGAAATATGGTTTAGATGCGCTGAAATGTATTGGAGGATAGGTAAATTATTTTGTCAAGGATTTTGATGTGGAGATGGATAGTTGAGTAACATGCATAAGAAGTATATTGAAGTTTCTTGAAGGAAGTTTTAAGTAAATATAGAGGAAACTCTGTCTAAATTTTTATAAAGTGAATAGTCATTGTCAGATTAATGAGGTTTTAAATAGAAAATGTTATAGTTTGAAGTATTAGGTATTTAAGAATATGGTAACACTCGGTATGTCGATTTCATTATCAGGTATGGGGTGTTACACAAATAACAACCCATACACCAAAAGCATAGCAAATAAACCTATATAATGATAACGTAGCAGATAAACAAAACACAAAAAGGAGGCTCCTTTAAAACAGAACATAAAAACAGAGGCTCTTGGATGACTTACTTGGACAGAGGACCACGAATGACCACAAACGATGCTTCTTTAGCGGAAAAGACAGTGGAAACGAAGATAGAGAATGAATTGAGACGAAGATAGCTTCGTCTTTATCTTAATAATAAATCAAAAAATGTCGTCGTTTATTATAAACAAATGAGGTTGTTTTGGATTAACTCAGAAAAAAATTGGAAAACATTTGGCGACGATTCAGACAAACGTCGCCAAATGTGAACAATTTGCAATGTATTCAAAGAAACATCGCCAATTGGCAAAAGAAACCACATCGTTTTTTACTTATTCAGAAGAAATATGGAAAATATTTAGCGACGATTAAAAACGTCACTAAAAGTAAATCATTATAGACGAATTCAGAGAATTGTCGCCAATGGAGGGTGAACAATTGGCGACAATTTCTCAGCACTGTCACTAAAGGTCTTACTATTTCGCAATGCTTTTGTTAATCGTGCAAAAATAGAAGGTCGCCAAATAATTTCATTTATATATTTATATGTTTAAGTTAATTATATGTAATTAGTATATAATTACGCATATATATTTATATATTCTATAAATTAGTGTATAATTTACACACAGTAAATAGAGTTTGTGACACAACATTAAATTTTCAAATCATATATTTTAACAGAGAATCTGTATAATATTAATTAATTTTATGTTTAAAGTTGTATAAATTTTTTAAATGAGATTGTTGGAGGCTAAATTTATATTTACATTTAGAATTATTCTTAATAATATTTAATTTGATTTTTATGAATATGATATTAATTTATATTATTGATTTTCATTGTTTACTATATTACAATTATTTTTTAATTATATTCGAGTTAATATAATTATATATGATAATTAATATAATGATATACTAATGTATACATAATAATTGTAATTAATAGAATAATTTATGCTTGTATAGAGCAGCCTCTAGAGAGAAAACACCTATCATCTCTTAAGCACTGTTAAGAAGCATGGTCAAAACAACAACGTGATCCACAACTACTAACAAAGCAAAAAAAAGACAACGTTGCTGTAACCAGTAGACAAGGTAATCTATCTACAATGACGTTTTATAAGTAAGGTAAATAAATCCTCCCCAACTGAAAGAGTCTCCAAATGCTTCCCAAATAGGTCTAGTCTATACCATCAAAAGCGATCTTCTTCTCCGAGCTAGTCAAGTTGCTAGGTATGGGTTCCTCTATCTTGCTCCTCACCTTTTCTTCTTCTATGTACTTTGTTCGTTGTTCTGTAATAGGTAGTCATTAACTTTCTCTTGGAGGAGTTACAGATCACTCCTATCCTAGGTGAAAGCTAAGGTCAAGGTATGAAATCACTTGATTCTTTTGTACTAACTAACTCAGTCTCTTCTTGTTTAATCCAAATCTACAACTAGTAGTTAGATATAGGGTCTTTTTTCGGAAAGACAACTTCAATCCCCAATCTTCATTATACCCTTCAGGTAAGTCTTCCCTCTTTGTAAATTTGTGCTTAATTGCTCTAAAGTTGATCTGTTCGTCTGTTTGAATTTCTTGCATTCATTTTATTTCCGCATCTTATTGATTACCTATGGTTGGCCTTACTTTTTCTATACTTCATTTTGTTTTGAAGACTGGATTCAAAAACATTCAAGAAATTTGTAGGTTGTTCCAAATGTAAAAAATTGCTTTGTTTATTATTGATGTAAGTTTGTCAAATCTCTGTTCTTTCTCTTTTGAACTTTGTGAAAATTTCAATTCATTTTGAAATAGAAGTATTGGTGGAAAGCAGAATTTTAGGACTAACTTACACTTTTTTAAAAAAATATATTACGTGAACCTTTATTTTTAAGGATTTAAAGATATTTTGTAATATCATACAGATGTCAAATGTCATCTTGTAATTGATTATAAGATTCTTTTCTTTTTATTTAAGTCCCCCTTCACTTATGAAATCAATTGTCAATTATACCAAGTGAAGCCTGTAACTAGATGAGGCAATTAAATTTTTTAAAATTGAAATTTCTATATCACTGTTTTACAAGCCATCCATTCACTTTAAGATTATTTTAAGACACATTTACGTATAATAGAAAATGCAGCAGTTACTTCAACAATATTTACTAATATTACTCGAGTACTTAAGTCGACCACTCATTTTAGAATAGGTATCAATATATTATGCATTTATTTATTATCTAAAAGATTTATATTATGACATTTAAAGAATTTTTTCCTGTTATTAAATATAATATTATAAATTTATTCTTTTAATTTTATCTTATATTAGTATTTAAAACAGAATGAAGTGCAGAAACAGTGACCCAAAATAGTACATATAAAGTTAACATTTTCAACCTTATTATATAAAGTTGTCTCAGCTAATAGATCACAAAATTCGGGATTGCAAAATGTTGGAACATTCAAATAATAAGTCTTCTATTCTTATCAGTGTCAAATCACATATTCATATGCGCCAATTGTTTTGGTTTTTATTTATCTTTAATGGTGACTAGTAAATATAGAATGCGCTTATGTAAGGGATTTTTGGATGGATAAAAAATAAAGTTCTGACTAATTTGTTTCTTCTGTGAATATTTTGTTAATTGCATATAACTTTATATAATTTTTCGTTTCCTAATTAAATTGTACACTCTATTTCTATATTTATTATATTTATAACTTGTTTTTCTTTCTATTGACTTTTCAGAATAAAACTATTAATATAAATTCATCACGGAATGTCAACATAGTGACTAGTTTTTAATGGCAGAAATGAGCTCCAACGGGAGGAATATGGAAAAATTCTCCTTAATGAAGAACAAATTGATGCATAACAAATCCCCTTATCAAAGACTATTCACCTCTTGTTTTTAATGGCCGATCTTCTTCTTTAAGGTTTTAGTATCATTCGAATTAGCTCTCCTTCTTTATTATTTACATCTCATTTTCTGTTAGGAAGCTGTTAGGTAAGCGTCTGATTGTATATACTTTGTGTTTTGTAAAGCTTCCTCGAATCTTCAAGAGAAAATAGATAGAAATGAAGGTGGTGGCGATATCCTGATGATCCGTACAAGATTAGGGAAATCGGTTGTTTTGGAACAGTCGTTAATTACAAAAACTATGTCTATTCATTATGACAATAATGGAGTTACTCAATCGGGTATGAATGTGTTCAAATTTGAGTTCCTTATACCATTTGATTTAGATTTGATTATTATATGCTGTTTGTTCCTTAGGTAAAATACATGGTATGTGCGGTTTATCTAAATCAGTGATCTATACTATATCTATAAAATCACTCAATAAACCAAGATATCTTCTCCTAGTCTAGTTAAAGCCAAGATGTTATTGGAAGAGAGTGTCAATAAACCAACTCCTTCGGGAAGATATTTTACTGTTTCATTTGATGCCTTCAAACGTGCAAGGAACTTTCTTGGAAATTCAAACATAGGAAACTCTTTTATCTTATTTACTGAGTCTTATGTTACTTAGAATCCAAAAAAATAATAATTTCTTTTTCTTTTTGAAGAAATATGTGTAAAACTTTATTTATTGTTATCTGTAAGAATTCTTAAACTTCTAATTAAAATCTTGTATTACTTATCATATATCATTATATTATATTACTGGAAATATATCAATATATTAATTTTTTAATAATTATACTACAACTTCATGTTAACATTATTTGATAATTTTATGACACCATATGTAATTGTCAAATCATATAATTTAAAATAGAAAAATTAAAAAGTTTAAATCTATGTAATATTAATTAATTTTGAGTTTATAATTTCATTAATTACTGAAATCATCTGACATTTTTGTTAGCTAAACTTATTTTTAAATTTACAATCATTATTAATAATATTAATTTTGATTTTTTTAAATATGATGTTTCACAAAATGGTCAAGTCAAAGTTAGTCGATTCATAATTATAATAACAGGTTCATTTTGTTATTTAAGCTTTTGGCAGTGATTGTAAAAAAATCGTCACCAAGTATCTAGGTTTTCGCAACATTTTAAAAATTCGTCACCAAAGGATAACCCTTTAGCAAGGAAAAAAGTAAACCGCCACAAAAGGATGAACCTTTTGCATCAATTCTAGCAAAACGTCACCAAAGACTTCTAATTAGTGATGCTTTTGTAAAATGTCATAAAATGTAAAGATTTTGGCCACATTTTAAAAATCGTCATCAAAAGTTAACTTTTAACCACAATTTTCAACTTTTGGTGACGATTTTGAAATCGTGACAAAAACAACGTAACAAAATCTCAACTTTGTTGTAGTGTGTGCTTTAGGAGGAGTTTAGGACAATTGTTTTCTAAAGTCCCATAGTTCTTCTTAATAAAAAAATCCAAAGCACCATGGAAGATCTAAAGCCCGCCGTTGCTCCATGTTTCAACATTACCAATTGAGTTCAAGTTTTATAAAATTAGATTACAATCTTTGCAAAAATTGGTTTTTGTACTGATTGTATTTCTAACTATATATTTAAAAACTACCCATACTTTTTTTTGTTTATCAATTTTAAATATGAAAAATAATTGCATTCTTTGACTTTATTTTACACTTTTATACTTAAGGTTTAGCATATTAGTACTCAATTTTGTGTAATTGATGTTTTTAATCATACAAGGGTTCCTCACCAAGTTCATAAAATTTTATTTCCCATACCAAATTATCCCTTTTAATCAACTTGTACAATTTAAGTAACTAATGGAGAAGTTCATAATCAACTATGTAAACATAAAGAATAATTAGGATTAGTATGCATCTAAATTTTGTTTAATACGTTATTTGAGATACAAAGATATAATATTGATATATTAAGAAGGATACCTTAGTTTGTGGCTTCTGTGTCCTAATTACATGCAACATGTAACTGATATGCAAAAGTAGAAAGTATCTCAAATTCACAATAAAAAGCATGGTGTAGAAATAACATAGTTCCGTTGAAGTATTTAACTTTTCACATTTTGCATGTGCATGCAATTATGCTACAAAAGACAACAAGGTTACAATGCACTTTCCATTGAGTGTGTACAATGTGCAATTCTTATATTAGACAATTCCTTGTGCTTTAATTACTTAATCTTCGACTTCTCAGCTTGTAATTTTGACACACTAGCCTAAAACTTTTATAAATCGATGCCCAAGTTCTTAATAACCGGTCTTGAAGGGCTTGACAGACTTGAGATCACCAGCGACCCCAGCAATAGATCCAGCAGCAGCAGCTATAGTAATAATGAGACAAGCACCGCTCAAGATTTGAAGGCAAAGCCATCTTGTGCTCCATTTTGGTATCTGTTTCTGTGCAATGTACATCTGAACTGGGAAATAAACTGTTAATGGCCAAAATCCAAGAGCCCCTAGGAGTCCAACAATGTCATTGAAGAATGGAAGTAGCATTGAGATCACAGTTGTAGTGATCACAAAAGCTGTCCTCCAAACCAGTCTGAACAGGTTAAGCTTGTAGGATCCAACTTTGATTTCTCTGGTGATGAACTCACTGTCTGGAAATCTTCTGGCTGCCTCTTTTTCAATGAAGGCAAATAGTGGTTGGCAGTAGACTTGGTATGCACCAACAAGGTGAATTACTATGGCAACATTGGCAATGTCAAGTAGCCAATATGGGTTGTAGAAGCCAAAACCTGTCAAGAGGTTTCCAGGTGACTTGTCTCCAAAAGCTGCATAGCCAAAGCAGCCACATGACATATAGAATAGGGTTGTGACAATAACACTTATCAGGCTTGCTTTCTTCATCGTCTTTGATTCTGCTGGAGGAGATCTTATTGTGTCCTGAAGTACAATAACCCATGCAGGGTGCTTTAGTTATGATTCTCAAGATAAATCTAACTGGTTTTTGCACGTTTCCAGTTGTACATACCTGAATTTCAATAAGGATGATGGAGTATGAGTAGGCAAATGCAATGTCTCCAAGTGCCTGGAAGCTTCTCCATAACTTTTGTGTTTGAGTCACTGTTCCAATGCTTATACCTGTCAAACTTCCCATGACTTTCCCATTTTCTGCAACTTTAGCTATGCCAAGTCCAAGACCAATCGTTGAGTAGGTAAAAGACATGACTGCGGCAACAATGGAGAGCCACCATAGCTGATCGAAGTCAGGAATCTGAGAGAAAATTATTTCCGCGATGCCAAACGCAATCATGTAAGGATTGGCATTCATGTGGCAGGGGTTCTTGCCACCACTCTTGTGGAAGCAATTAGACCTCTTGACAGCCCTATTGCACGAGAGCAGGCAAAATCATTTAGTCTACCGAAATCTGCATTAGATTTTATAAAATTTTGAACACATATATGGCTAAAATAAAATCAGAACTCACATCATGCTTATCGATGATGCAATTGTGTAGCCAATGGAAACTCCAAAAAGGCTTAAATACTGAACCATTCCACAAATCCTGACGTAGGAGCCTCCTGGGAAAAAAAAGAAAGAAATGACAGTGTAAGATTTTAGTTAACCAAAATCTGAACATGATTTCTCAAGCACGACTTACCGAGATTGGCTCGAACAGCATCCATGTAAGTGTAGTTCCTCTTGCCAGTGACAGGATCACCGGAACGGTAACAAGAGGCTAGCAGAGTGGACGTATAGTAAGTAACCATTGAGAACAAGAACAAAACGGATGGACCAGCAATCCACCCCAACTGAGCAGTGGCCCAGGCCAAAGACAGGACGCCAGAACCGATCACAGCCGTTATTATGTGAGCACTTGCGGTCCAAACAGTTCCTGATTAGAGCATCATCATTAACAAGATTTGGACTCTGAGCATGTAGCAGCTAGAAAGCTGATATAAACCATTACTTAAGCTAGAAATCATGCGAACATGTTTACCAGTTCTCTTTAGCTTTCCATCATCATCAAACCACTCCCTGGATCCAACTTGAGGCTCCAAGTCAATAGTAACATCGAAAACTTGGTGGTTCTTTCTGGACCCATGGTTATCACCCATGTTAGCTTAAACCAAGTCTGCAAATCCTTCTTCTGATAGGTCTTGAAAGAAAAGAGAGACTCTTTCCCTTCACTGAATTAACTAAGCTAACAAACAGAAACAACCAAGCAAATGTTAGCAGCTAGAGAGCTTGAATTTGGTCGATCGTTGATTTCGGGTGCATCTCTTGGGGAACTTACGGGGCATATATATAGGCAGGAGAACAGGAAAAGCAACAAAAAAATAAGCTAATATTTTAATCAATAATGTATGTTTCAGTGACTAACTTTGGACTCAAGATTCTGGTCTTATTGTTTCTCCGCCATCCTTTGCTAAAGAATATGGTCCCAAAGCACATCATTCACTCCATTGAATGGTGATAGTGTGAAATGGAGGTGATGAGTGGAGGCATTTGGACGAAATTTTTGTTTCAGCTTAAAATTGAGGAGACATGTTGCAAGCACTTAGGCTTTCATCATTTATAAGTAGAAGTCATTGCCATAGATAGGTGGACAAAGCAGTATCATATTCCTTGTCTTTAGTCTCCAATGAATGTGGAAAGAAAGGTTATTAAATAAAGGACATTTTGCTTTTCAGACATTGTAATAGTATCTTAGATTCGGTAATATGTGATTTTATCCTTCTCCAATCAATAGAATGACTTTGTTTCAAGATTTAGTCTCGGACATGTACATTGTACGATAGCCGCCACCGCTATGAGTGGAACATAACAGCAATTAGCAACAGACTCCAGCTTTTATTAATTGCCCCACTAAGACCTTAATTACACTTACGTGGCAAAACCAGCAACCTACACTATGGGGTTGTGTTTTTCTCTTGCATTTGGCCGTTCCAAATTCTATTTAAAGTTCGTAATAATGATTTCCACAACTTTCGGTATGGCTTTAAGAATACTTATTTGATACACCCTCTTGTTATTATATATTAATCCCTAACATAGTTATTACTTTGTATGTTGATTCTGCAAGGAAACAAGGTGGATGAACATATTATATAGGTTGAAGAATCCATCATAACGCTTTAGATTGAATAATCAGTATAGTATAGGAATATTTTCAAGATAGTTTTTTCTATTGTAAAGATGACAAATGTCAAGCCTAGTCGATCATTCTGTCCCTAAGTGTTGTATATTAAGTCAAACAACACTTGTCTCTTGAACAAAGAAATTACATTAGTGCTTGGCTGTAGCTCTTTCTTCTGCTACCTTACTAAACTTCTTATTGATTATTGTCATCAAGGTTACAATTCAATGTAAAATTATGTAATGTAAGATTTAAATTACACTTTGCATGAAGAAAAAATATAGCAGGCATTATTGTGATGATTTTTGTAGGTATTATAGTCAATATAGATTAAATTATCATACATACTAAAATTATAAAAACTATCAACACAAAAGCACTAGGTTGTGACCAAAATTGTTGCTATTCTCTGTTATGAAAAAATAATAGCTTCGATATTTTGGCAGGTTATGCCAACCAAATCGAAAGGTCGGTAGACAATTAGGCTTAAATTGAACCTGCCAAAGCTATTTATATATACTAATAGCAGGTTTCATGCCAAATTGGCAGAACTGATGAGTCGAGATTAGTTAATGTTCTAGGTAATACGCCGGATAATCTTTTTGAGTAAGGTAGAGAAAGCTTTCAAAACCACGTTGGAAGAAGTGATTTCCTTAGGCATCAACTACTGCAAATCTATGTTGTGGTACTTTTAAGTTTGGCTTTTCATATCTTGCGAAATCAGATTGATAATATAATATATGCCCCGCTAAGTACTTCAGAATCTAATGCACCGTTCTTCTCTACTTCTTTGGTTGATGACCCTGAAGAGAGGGAACAGTAGTTAGGACTTCAGCTTCCATCTTGCTTTGTTTCCATGTAGTGGTATAGAGAGAATATCTTCTTGTAGACCTTTGAGCAGGGCTTCAATATAAGCTATAATCCCAAACGTGGCTAGCAGCAGAGCTCATGATTTTGGATTTACAAGTCTAGATGAGTTGGCTAATATATGACTTGTCACTTAATATAAGCATGGATCTGAACGAGTACGATGAGAAACAATTACTGGGAGCTAAGATTACTATTCACTAGCATCATTTATAAGCTTCCCTTGATATCTCCAGACATGAAAGACACCTTTCTTATAATCGCTTATCTGCTTAGTAGTGACCATCAGTCATTATACAAACGCGATCAGAACATCTGAAAGGGAATAACTGATTATAATTACAAGATAAAACAAGGAACAAATTTAGAGCTCGTCACATATCGAATGTTGCCTTGAAAAGGACTTTATCAAATAGGGACCCGTTTGGACTATTATTTCTTCTGATCAGTCTAGTAAGTCAAGGCTCGTGTTTAGATTTTTTTTCTGACCTCGATCTTAGATAGCTTTAATTGATAGTGAGTTGCCTGAAAAGGAAATTTCAGGAACATATAATAGTGACTGGAATTTAAAGCAACGAGAGGAATAATAAGATTCTGGGACAAAAGGAAAAGGAGAAAGAAGGAAGCACGTGAGGACAACGAAGTTGGTCCTCTTTGGATGGTAAAGAGAAGGTCAACCTCTCCTCTCATGGTGGGGACTTAGCCTAGTTGTATAGGAAATAATCATATACATAGCTCCAAATCCACGGCGGCCTTTTGGAGTTATGAAGGATACAGGTACATAAGTCAACTATGGCTCCCTGAAGACTCGTGACTGTTACTCCCATCATTATCATACCGCATTGCAGCTTCTTGAAACTTCAATTTTAATTTTTAAGAAGTCCAACATAGTTGCTTACTCAAATTATTTCTTGTATCACCCTTTATGTATATGGATAACTTGTTTCGATTTTCTAGTTCCATACACATTCTCCTTTTAATTTATCTAATAAGATAAAATCTGAAATACCACAATTTTAATTGAATTAAACGAAAGTTCAATCTTAACTTTCATAAAAGAAAACAAACATCTAATGAAACTTTTATATTTAATTTACAATTCAATTTTAATTTTAAAGTGTTATTTAGGCATTTTTAATAAAATATATACAAATAAATATATAATTAAAAATATGGTTTATATACAAACTTTTTACATTTTATTCAAATGATTTAAAAAAGATACAATTATCTTAAATATATACTTTTGAATTTTAAAGAAAATATATTGTTTTTAAATCATTTGAATATAGTTAAGTATAATTTGTTGGTTAATTTTAATTATTTTATAGTTGTTAAAACGATCGCAATTGGTTATAGAAAAATTTAAATTATTTATTTTTAAAACTAATTTAAAAGTACAGGCATAGACATCAAAGATTTACATCTCCTTTTAGCTTAAAAAAAAGATTCTTTTTCACCCCAAAAAAAAAGAGATTCTGTGTGAAGTCACATCATTCAGACGTGATGATGGGCAGAAGGTTTAGGTTTTGAAGTTAAGTGCAAATTGCTGACTAGTCGGTTTGATTGTGTTGTGTGTCACACCATGCATGAATTTTCCATTCTTCTTCTTTTGTTTCTTTGCACTCAAACCGTGGAATTGTCAAAATCAGGCGTCCCACGCTCCGGCCCGATGGAAGGTTTTTTTTTAATTATATTAAGTATTTCAATTTGATCTAATTCTAAGTTTTTAAGGCTCCACTTTAAAAATCTTAGAGTATGTAAATTTGGAGTCATAAGATTCCTCAGGTTTTTACATAACCTGTACACTTCTGCGCACAAAGAGTCATCACATACTTGATTAGTAACTACTAATTGATCGTTGTCCTGCTCAGCATTAGGTTCCCAACAACCCTCTAATTTGCTAATAGCTTCAACTCTCACACTGTCGTTAGAAGCGAAGAGTCTATAATTGATCCGATGAAGGAGCTTTGCCTAAGAGACTAAAGGACCATCAATAAGACAAATTTTTTACTTCTCCTCCATTTAACATGACTCAAACTCAAATCTTCCTTTTACCGAAAGACCCTTAAACGAGGAAGTTAAGTCATAAGGTCATTCCTCGTCGTCTTCTTTTGTTTCTTTGGTTCGTGGGGTTGGGGAAAGAGAAAACTAATAGAATGGACGTGTCTTCCGTTTCTTGACAAGAAAAAAAAAGAAAAAGAAAATGGCGTCTGTCTCTTGTTGAACTTGGCTCGTGGAGCAGAGGTTGGCGGACTCGGGTTTGACTCAGTGGTCCCTTTCTTAAGTCTCAGATCAGGTGGTGAAGGAAATATGAAAGTGGAGTCGACCTTATAGTGCTTGTCATTGAATCATACGCGACCACCGAGTTTTTCCTTCTTCCCACCATCCTCTCTCAGTCTCTGGTTCTCAACAGCCGCTAAAATTAGGTTAGGATGGCTGCGTCTAATTATTTAGAACAAAAGGAAATGCTGAGAGATGAGGAGGAGAACCTTTTTCAGGCTTGTTCGTAATTAACACCATCTATACCAAGCTAATTTTTCAGGCTTGTTCGGAATAGAAGAATTGATCCCGCATTATAGAGATATGAATGTCTTGTAATAGACTTATACTTGTTAGATGGATAATGATGAGTCTCTTCTCAACATATAGACCTCGTATGTTGTAGCTTTTAGGAATGCCAACTTACCTGCACTAAGAAGAGAGGTCGTTTATGGGTTGGTGAAGATATCACTATAAATCTAATCAGACTTTTGTCCTTCTTACTATTATCCTAACAAGTTTCATTCTTACCTTCCCTTGAGATGACACCACTTGAAATCCCCTTTTAGAAGAAAATCTTTTAACACTCGAATACCATCCATTTCTTGAACTAAGCTTTTCTTTTCCGCGCAAGTCGGTAAGTTTCTCCACCGAGCCAACCAATATTAATATCTCACATCGAAGACCGGAGAACATAAAGAATTCACCTGATCGGAAATGTTGATTGAAGGGCTACAGTGTAGTGTAATAAATTAAGAGTATCCAAATATGTTGGAGTCACTGAATTCCATCTTGAAGTTAATTCATAGGATTTAATCTTACTGAAAATTTGATTGACTCTTTAAAAAATGATCACAAATTAAAGTTAGATCAGGTTTTCAACTGACATGAAAAGTTTAAGCCCAAACTCAAATGCGGATCAAGACAATCGAGTTCTAATTATGCTAATCGGGTTCAGTTCCAGTCGGTTCTGAGTTTGAATGTCTTTGAGCCCAAATATTTCTTTTTTTTTTTTTGTAATAAACTCGCGCCCAATTTCGGAGCTTATCAAATCAAATTTTTTGAATTACACCCCAGCTCAAATTTTTTGCCAAACCTACCGGAAGGCAAACACCTTCGTTCCAGACAACGAAACTCTTTCGTTCTGTTTACTTCCGAAAGTAAGAAGAGCGATATGCTTAAGGATATGAAAGTAGAGCAATTGAAATGGTGTCTAGCCGTTGACGTTAATAGTCATAAACAAAAATAATAACACGCGGCCTGGTGAGGAAGATCACTTTAACAACATACTGTTATGAACAATGAAGAACATACAAACATATGCAACAATCAATGGGAATCTGAGAGAGCAATTCGTGGGAAGAAAGATGTTCGTATCCAAGGCAGAAATCGAATAATTAGCAAGTCATGAGGTAGTTGCAGTATCATACGTCCATCTTCAAATAACCTGCTGTCAGGGTTTCGAAGGCTTGTGGAACCGCATCACATATCTTCCAATAATGTTTTTTACAGGAAGAGGTCCCCTGATCATCAAAACAATCACATCAAACTATCAAAAAGAGAATCAACTTCACGTCTCAAGATGTAAAATGTTGGAAGCCAAGAGACAGGCACTTTGTAGTATCAACAGCAGTAAAGACACTGAATAATTGTTAAACTACTGAATCTGATCTCCGTATGGACTCCTGTCTCAGAAAGTATAGAAGCTCGAAAATATTAAATGTCTGAGGGGTATTACCAATGATGTGAGTCATAACTGTTGTTACGGTTGTCACCCAGTACATAAACATGACCTTTAGGCACACACTGCAAGTTCCAGGAAAGGACAAGTTTAATCAACCATTGATGTGCTGGATAACAGTTCCAAAAGAAGTTACTGATAACCACCACAGAAGAGCCAGTGTATAAGCTATAACATAACAAGCTCATCATAAATCATATCAATTTTGAACATGGATTTCGTAGGATCTCTCCATGCTTGCATGATAGTCTAATGACATGGAATGGATATTACAAACAAAAATTAGCTAATATGTGAGCTCAGTGACAATGACTACCTGCCATGTTGTTCACAGCATGTTTTCCTAAGTAGCCAAAAGCTTAAGAAATAAAAAGAGTCTAGCAATTGAAACATAAAAAGAGGTATCAGATAGGAGTCACACAGTTAAGCTTGATGTGTAACTTGGCCGCTCAGCTATGAAGTCTTCATTCTGAGCTATTCCATTCACATACAGTGATCCATGTTGAACCTGCAAGGTAATGAAGAGGATCAATAAGAAAAATGTGAATTCAATTTGCAACGCAAAGATCATTGAATTTGAAGATCAAGAAATGAAGCTAACTGAAGCTCTTAAACAGGTATTAAATAAAGAACTGAATAAAGTTGCATTCTAGCACCGAAAATTGCCACATTGCGGCTGAACACACTTTGATAAGAGTAACCAAGCGGTATTAATTGAAAATGCTTTACCCGAACATAATCTCCGGCTTTCGCAACAATTCTCTTAATAAAAACATCTTCTTCTCTGCTTCTGGGCTGCCATAAACCGAAAAGAAGTTGTGGCAACTATAGTACTGAGAAAGAAAGAAAATAAGCAGATAGAACAAATTAACAAACCTGTTTTGGAGCACGGAATGTGACAATATCATTTCTGGAAGGATTCCTGAAGTAGTATTTAGCCTGAGAAGTTCAGAAACAGCCACACCTTAGCTTAAAATCCGCATCAAAAACGGTGAAGTAAAGAACAATAACAGTCCCAAACATGTGAAACGAGCATTCAAATGCTCAATAGAATGCACCTGTGCCTGATGTGAAAAGGTTAAAGTATTTGTTTGCACGCTTGTAATTAATTTACACAACTACAAACAAAAAATTTACAAAGATCCAAATTTATCAAAAATAGGGGCAGTTTTGAGAAAATCCCAAGGAAGATCTCAGAATATCGGTATCTCAAGTAACTGAGTGATTGCACAATGAAACCTTCAATAAATTTGCAAAGTGGCTTTCAAAAAAGTGTAACTGTATCCTATATCTCTTCCTAATTACCGTCATGCATCAGCAAAGCCATTGACATAGAAAATTATGTGCTTGTCCTGTTGATTTAACTTTCTTCTATTATAATGGCAGCGGCTAGGCCATATTGGACCTACAGCCAGTTGCATGAGCGACACTCCATTCAGATGCTTTTCTTTAATACTTACCTTATGTTGCATGGCTAAAACATACAGGATCAACACAAGCACAAAGCAGAGGGATATCATTCAGGAAGAGATGTGATATAAATCACTAAGAAAAGCCAAGGTTCATTGATGAAGAAAGAACTTGAAGAACTATCACCAAACTGATTGAGCTGAAAATTTTGAATTTATCTATAGAAAAATTGTACAAATTTGAATTCATCATTCCCTCTGTGCATTCAAGACTGCCAACTCCTAAATGTCAAGGCAATGGTTTGAACACTTTCCATTTGATCAAAATGAATCAACAAACCCCCACTTAAACCAAGAAATAAGCCTCACTACTGCCAACAATTAGTTCAGAAGCTTCAACTTCTTGATGACAAGAATGGCACATATACCTAGCATGTGGCGTACAAGAAAAATATGATACTTGGGTAGAGCTTAGAGACAACAACACAAATCTGAAGATCACCATTGACAGGGTATGAGAACAGAGGAGCTTTTTAACATTTTTCCTGATCCTAGAGAAGTTAACGCTTCTCTGGCAAACAAGATCTCAGTACGGTTTTGTGTTTTAACATTTTTGACTACCCTTAAACTCATTATTAACAATAAACCCTGCCAGAGTGAGTGGAAGCAGTTTTCAAGAGAGAGAAGCCTCTTCAACATTAGTTAATTTATTCGAACAATTATGTTATACCCACAATTTCATGTTATTCGAATCATTCCATGAACCTGATCATTCCAAAATGATTCAACTAATAGTTAATAGATCAGACAAGATTTTATTGTCCAACCCTTTTCAATTGATTAGTAATTAAGCATTAACCTTTCTGATTTAGTTCAATTAGCAAGAGATTTGTTAGACAAACAACCTAAATACTGTTGAACAGATGGAAACCTCCCTGAAAAGTACAAAATCACTAGTAACTCTGTTGAAATCACATGAACACGCCTTAATGCACGAAGAAACGCCTGCCCCGAGAAGATAAAATTTAAAAGAAATTTTAGCTTTTGAAGTCCAAGGAAAACATTAAAAACCTACCATTCACCCGATAACCATCACACATTCTCTGAAGCTATGAACTTCACAATCATTACCTTAGGCGTCAATAATCTAATTCAGCCACAAAACTAAACGCCACATACTAACATCAGAACGCTAGACATGGACTGAAATATAAGCCGTATCACCACCAAAGCCTAAGCGTTCAAGAAATGTTTACCTTCTCAATAAGGACCCGATCACCAACGCCAATAGTAGGGCTCATGGAAGAAGACGTAATGTATCGAATCTCAGAAAAAGTAGACCACAAAAGCGCCAGAACAAAAAGTTTCATAAACCCATCAAAGCCAGGCCATCGGAGAAACCCCCAGCTCTGACACGGCATCCATTGTACGGAAATGAAAGTCGTAAGGAGCTGAAGCAGTGCCGAAGGTCTCAGGCAACTCATTTACGGGGTCTAAGTGGAGAAGGTGAGTCTTCAGGATACCAACTTTATAGACGAAAACCTTAGGGGCAGACTTAAAAGGAGTAGCTTCAGACGTGAAGCCGGTGTATTGAGGAGAAGGAATTGCCTCAAAGCGCATGCGATGGAGAGAGGGAAGCAAGAGAAGTCTAATGGGAGTATATGCATTAGCCAAATAGTCTTCTTTCTTACCGGGTAAGTTTCCAAGGAGAGAGAGAGAGAGAGAGAGAGAGGCGGAGGATACCGGTGGACTCTTAGAAGTTTGACTGGAGGTTTATAATGGAAGCGAACCAATGTCATTCGATTATTTAGGGTAAATTTTCAATTTGTTATAAAAAAAATTTTCCGTCTTTAATGTATATTAAAAATATGTGAATATTTTGAGTGTAGGAAATTCTACTAATAGTGATGGTGAGGTGGGAGGGTATACGCACCACCCCGCCATCACCCATGATGGAGTTTTCAACCCATCATTATAAATAGCGGGGTAGTGCCTCTGTGTCCACCTCACCGTTACAAATTAGTAATGGCAGGATGGACGCCTAGTTGGTGGAAACTCTCACACTTCGTTATTTCAAAATTATTTTTTATTTTATTTTAAAGTTTAGTTAAAGGTTTTATTTTATTTTAATTTTGCTTAAGGTTTTCATTTTTATAACATAAAAAGTTTTTTATTTCAGAGTTTAGCTATATTTATGGTTTAAAACATCTGTACAAATTAAATTTGAAGAACAAGTTTTTATGTTTTTACTGTATTGAAATAATTTTGAATTCATTTAATTTTTTTACAAATTTGAGAATATAATACATTTAAAAAATGAAAAATATTTAAAGTTAACTTTTATTAAAAAAGGTAAACCAATTTTATTACATTAGATACTTAATAATTTTCTATCATCTTACAACATTAAATAAAATGACTACTGTACATGACTTGAAGAGGGACAATTTGAAGCATTATGTCCTGGCATATTACAATTACGGCACCTTTGTGGAGAATCAGGACACCGTCTATCTATCTCATTTCGTATTCGAGCACTTTTCACTTTGCCCCTCTTTTTAGCCAACCTTGACATGCAAAATCTCAATAAAAAATCTGCTTCCTCCCAATAATCTAGATGTTGAAGCGGATAGAACTGACTGGAACATGTATTTCTGTATGCCGCAAGACTATAAACAGGATGGATATGGATTGTCAGATGAACATTAGATCTCAAACATGCAGCAAAGACGTGAGAATATAGAAAATGAAGTTCTGTCCACTTTCCGCAGGTACAAGTTCTTTCTTGAAAGTTAACATTCTGAATATTTCCTCCCCTG
>JAOTAY010000002.1:6690760-6701573 GCA_025629805.1 Erythroxylum baracoense | reverse complement strand
CTGGTTGAGTTGATTGAGACAGGTTCGATACCTAGGGAGTACACGTACAAGTTAGTTTGTGATGCACTGAGTTCAATAGGGAGTGGTGATTTGCTGGATGTCGAATTACACAGAAAAATTAAGGACCGTATAGAGGATAGATATAAGAATGTGAAGAAGGTGAAGCCAACTATGGCCCGCAAAATTATTTAGTGGCACATCCATATCCAAATGAAGAAGAAGATTCTTTGCCAGGATATCCTACAGGAAACATTATCATTTGTGGCGATCATCTGCATAGACAACATCAAGATTCTATACCAATGCTTAATCAGGTTCCTTCAAAGGGTAATTCAAGATAAGCAGTTGGTCTTGTGAGATAGAATAGCAGGGAAAAATTCAAAATGTAGTAACTTCTGTTTTTCTCTCACTCTGGTAAATCAACTTTCTTTGATAGTTGTTTGCCAGTTAACTGATACTTCTCTTTGTGAAGGCTGTTATGAGCTTGTGATCCGGCACCTCATCTTTACTTCCACTAATAGTATATATATATATTTGAAAGTTAAAGTCCACTAATAGTATATTTTCAGCATGTTTAGTTGAAGTTCGGAAAGGTCAATGGAAAATGCTATCTGGCTCATTTATCTGACATTATAGAATCGATAAATAGATCTACTTCAACAGTCTCCCTCATCTTTGGATCACTTACACTTATAATTTGGAAAGTAATTAATTACAGAAGATAGCTGGTCGTAGGCTTAATTAAGTACTGCCTCTCTTGGTCCTATTATGTGAAACTTCAACCCTCAAAACTTAGTACTCAAGCAAAATTCTTATACAATTCAGGGAAGAGCTAAAAAAAATCATTTCACTGCATTGACAACTATGGAGCAATCTGTAAGGAGCACGATGTTGAATTTATAGACAGGGGTCTCTAGAAGACTTATGACAATCAACGTTAATATGTAATGGTAAAATTAGAAATTTATCAATTAAATTTGACACAAATTTCCTTCAGTTAAGTATAATTTTCATCATTCTTTCACTAGAACATAGCCTGTACCAATACCATTATGGTTAAAAAAGGTTCTGCAGAGCTGTTATCGCCATTGTGCAACATAAAGGATCAATGGAACAGAATGGTTAGTTCAATTAGCTTAGAACTGGCATGCAAAGACCCAGCTTGGTAACCTGCAAAGTTAATAAAATAGTGGATCTATAGCAGAAAAGCGACATATGGCAGGCGGGAATAAAAGGACAAAAGCAAAAGATAACAAAAGGTATGAATGTCGACATTGTATCGACATTCGACAGTTACACGGTACAATAAATTAGCAATTGTATATGGTGCAGTTTTTTTTCCCTTCTCTATTGAAAAGCATAAAAAAAAAAATTGAACTGCAGCGAAGAATGATGTTAACAGGTAAATGGTGTATTGTATTCTATGCAAATGCTGACGAAGATGTTAAGAGTATCCATATTGACCAATGCAGCGAAGAATGATGTTAACAGGTAAATGGTGTATTGTATTCTACGCAAAAATTGCTGAAAGATGTTGTTAGAGTATTTATAACGAATAAATATGAAAATGTTAAAGGATTTATAAGTGATAAGGACTAACTTATCAGATGACTAGTTTTAGATATTTTGACAATAGTTGACCTAAGCTCAATTCTTGTTAATGAGCTTTACACTTCACTCATATTAAAAATTCTAACATGATATCAGAGCACATTTGGTTTGAATTCTTAATTTTTCGGTTGTCCATCTAGATAGCCAGTCCTAACTGCTCGGTTCGGTTACCATTGCGTTTATTTCAAGTGATAACTGCATGTCCAGTCCCAGTTGCACTTGCGGGGAAGTGTTAGAGTTTCCCATATTGATTAAACATGAGAATGCTAAATAATTTATAAGTAGTAAGGGCTAATGACTAATTCTACATTTTGACAATAATTGTCCCAAACTCAATTCTTATTAATAGACTCTATACTCTACCTATATTAAAAATTCTAATAGTTGTAAGAATTAATTCATGTCAGCTTCTTTTTCCTAATTAATCCAACTAATTACAGAGGCTATTAGCCTTCTTATTTTTAATTGAAGATCACCGTAAGTGTTTAAACACTTATTTGTTTCTCAAAGGACTTGAAACTAAGCATCTTATAACTTCCAAAATCATGACAGGATTAAAAAGAATATGTGAATATTCGATCTCATATGTGAGACTTACCTTTCCAACTTGTCTTTCCTTATAGGTAATTAGGATTTACTGATTCAATAAAGAAAAGATGCATTGGTAGGAACAAATCCTTCTTTGGCAAGTGAGAAACGTCACCTATTTTCTGTTTTGTTTTATATTAAAGAGTCCTGAAATAACAAGTAAAGTTATTCATTTGTTTATGATCAAAAGATTATAGGTTTGAGTTAAGACTATAATGCAGGAAATTAATTTTTATTAAGTGTTCCTGAAAAGCATGTTGCATGCCATCTGTTCGACAAAATTATTTTTGTGTCCAAGAAAATATGTATTAAAACTTGTACATAAGCATGCTCCTTGCAATTCATTTGATGATGACAATATAGGGCGGTGGGTTAGTCGTTATCTATCGTTTTAGCATTGTTAGCCAAATTAAAAGATATATATTTAACACTACCTATTGCTTGTATATTAATCCGGCGTCCTGCGTCCACAAGTCCTTATTTAAGTAAATAACATGCTTAATTACATATCCTCTTAATGAAAATATTAAAATGAAACTTAATCAACCAGACAATCATTTAATTTATTATATCATTCGATTGACTCTGATAATTTTATTTATTAACTTGGTTGGTAAATGAAAAAACATGATTCCGTCATCTCAGATAAGCTTTGGTATTGTTGATTAGTCATTTAAAAATAGCCATATGAACGAAGTAAAAGCAACGCTAGAATTAGAAAATCAGTCGTCTATGATCTTACAAGAATCTGCTGAATGCAACTAATGTTTCCATATACACATTGAGCTCTCATACACTTCTCTCAGAACCTACAGACAAAAGAGAGGGACGACTTCTGAGCTTGGAAGCCATAGCCGTTTAGAGAAGCGCTACATGTGTTCAAGGCTTCAAGTGTATTTTCAGTTGAATTGAGCAGACTAACAGTACGATAAGTAGATTCCAATCAGTATCATCATCCCAAGTAACAAACATTATCTGCATAGTTGTAGCCACTAGCACATTTGTTCTCCAGTCAGAGTCCTCCTATTTTTGACCAAATTATCTAATGTTGATGATGTTACACGTCAAATATTAATCAAGTTAAGCATGACATCTAAAGGTTTTTAATTATGCAATTTGAGATAAAACAGAGATTAATCTAAAATTTTGGATATGCTACTTTACAATAATTTAAGTATAGAAATTATGGAAATTAATAACTGAGATAGAAGATCAAATCTTTAAAGCATGTAGTAGAGTTTGAGTTTCATTCAATAATCAAACTATTTTGACTAATTCACTCAGATTAAAAAATTAACTTAAATCAAGTTGACTGGCACGGATTGGGTTTGAGACACAAAATTGGTCTAATAGTGCTTAAAGAGACGACAAGGAATAGCAAAAAGGGAATTTTATTTTTGATAATTTTGACATTTAAACGAAAAAGATCATTAAAAAGGAAAACTGTAACAAATAGCAAAGAGAGAGGAGGGGAGTGCACATATGAAAAGAAATAAAGAGATAAAAAAAGAAAGACCATTAAATTCATAATTAAGTAGAAAGTAGAAAATCCCCAATTGTTATTTCAAAATGTATTCTTTGTGAGTATTTTCATGGATCGATGTCGCCTGGATTGTATTGAAAAGAGTGAAGAGTTTGTAATGATTGATGGCATAATAATTGAGTAAATTAATTCAAACGTCAATATATCAACCAACGTCATGTCGAATATAAAGATGAAGAGGCTTTATCCAATTAATATATATATCACATGTTACTATCACCCCACTTAAAATAAATTGGCCCTATGTTAAACGTTAGTGACATACTTCTATTGCATCTTCCTTGCTTTGCAGAAATAAATGATTAAATAACAAAACTGATCTTGGTAAATCACAAGCCAAAGGGCAAAGTCTGGACGGAGTGCTTGGCGTAGAAATTAACAGGGTAAGGATTCCATTGACTTTAGTTTTTGAAAATAGAAAAAGATCTTGATCATTTGATTAATACATATTAGTTGTCTTTGGAAGACACCAGCTATACATGCATGCTTCATGCCTCTATACCATTAATAAATAGACGTGCAAGTGTGCTACAGGAAATAATCACTCAGAAAAATGGCTACCTTACAGCAAGAACGTCAAGTTACTGAGGTAGCTTCCTTCAGGATTGGACACAGCAATCGCATAGCAACTGTTGGTTTGGAAGATGACAATTCTCCAGCATGCATTGATCGTGATCACAAGGGAGGAGATGATCATGACCAGGTCAGTCAGTCCTTTCTTCATTTTACAGTTGAACTCGTTATTTCACTTTCTTTCTGCTCCCTATACTTTAGTAAATGAATTGCTCAGGATTAACAACTTCCCTTTTTCATGCTACTTACGTTATTATTTTGTGTTGAACAGAAACCTGGGTGGAGAAAGTTTCTATCATATGTTGGACCAGGTTTTCTTGTCTCGTTAGCTTACCTTGATCCTGGAAACTGTAAGCCTTTCTGTCTAATTTCGTTATTAATTCCCTATGAACTGTCTCCTTCTTGATGGAGATGAAGTGACACTATCTCTGTATACGATGCATGATCACAGTGGAAACCGATCTGCAAGCAGGAGCCAATCATAAGTACGAGGTACATCTGTAATTGTTTTAAGTCGTCTTAAACCTCTTTAAGGGAACAACATAACTAACTGGGAGAATATCGGTCATTGATTTGCTCATCAGCTGCTTTGGGTGGTACTCGTTGGTTTGATCTTTGCTCTTATAATCCAATCTCTAGCTGCAAATCTTGGTGTAAGCACCGGTAAGAGCTAAGAGTAGAAACAATCACAATACTGTTTTCTTTACAACACTTCAAATCTTGATAGACTTCGTTACTCTTTTGAATAGGTTAGAAGAAAACGAAGATAAAGTAAGAGAATCTTTTTGTTTTTCTAAATGACATCCAACCTTCCAACCTTCCATTTATATTGTATCAATGCTTCTTAAACATTGTAATTAAAGGATTAAAATAAACTTCTAATATTTACTACTAAATATAATAAGTAATATCTTCACTAACATTTTAAAATATTCAATTAGGTTCTTAAAATCATAAAAAAGAATAATTTAATTCATATATAAATAAAAATATGTCACATCAAAATTGAATTGTCAAGTTTTGTAATATTTAAAATATTGTCATTAAAATTTAATTTTTTATTATTAGTTTATTCCAATAAAATTTAAAATATTATTTTTAATATTTCAAAATTAATTAATTGTGGTTCTGAATTAAAATAATTCATAAGTTGCACAAATATTGAAATAAGAGATTCTTCCTTATATTTTATGCTCCTTCTAACTAGTTCAATTATAAAGAAGTGAGCCATGCACAAAGTGTAAACCTTGAATACTAATTGCCTTATTAATGTTTACTACTAACATAATTAAGCAAAATGAATTCTCAGGCAAACACTTATCAGAATTGTGTAAGGTCGAGTACCCAAAATATGTTAAGATCTGTCTATGGTTGCTTGCGGAGGTTGCCGTCATAGCTGCTGATATACCAGAAGGTATCACTATCTTTTATTTAGAATGCGAAAGCATCTCGTTTTCTTCCAAAATTCTAGAAAATAGGGTTTATTATGAATCTATTTCTTCATAATTTCCTAAATTATGTTGACTAGTGATTGGGACAGCCTTTGCATTAAAATTACTATTCCACATTCCACTATGGGGTGGAGTTCTCGTGACTGGTAGTAGCACTCTCCTACTCCTTGGTCTCCAGAAATTCGGGGTAAGCCTACTAACTCCGGCATTGTTGCAATTGTTTTTAGAGTACCCGACAGAGATGTAACTAGAAACACTTATCATGTTAAAGTTAACTGCTAACTATAGACTATAGTCGACTTCTTAAATTTTAAAAGAATACATTTTAAAAAATAATTGATAGAAGCAATTAAGGAACTTCTAAAATAATGAACTTCTTCGTGATCACGAAACTCTTAAATATCGAGGTTATCTTCCAGCTTGTGTTTAGTTAGTGAATAGTGATGTCTGCACCAGTAAAAAATTTCCATAACTTAAAGTAGGATACAATCATTGACAAGTCAATTAAATTACATCTCCACTATGAATTGTTAATAACTTTAAATGAATACTGACGTCTAGTATTGACAACAAGAAAAACGTAACTATTCGTACTCGTGTCGTTCTTTTGACGTCGTAGATGCTTGCGAGTTATCCTTTCCCAATCTTTAATTTAATTTCTTATGTGGTTACTACTTGCTTTCAGCTGCTATGATCTCACGGTAGTAGGTACTTTAACGACTCCAGCACACCTGTTTCAGCATTTTGACGTCTTCCAACATGTTGCAACATATTTATAATCGAGCAAATGAGATTAAAAGATATGTCGATCGATTTTATAAAGCTTAGTGTATAAAATAGTATCTCTGAGATAGAAGATGGCTATTGCTGAGAAACTTTACAAAGCAGTATCTCTGAGATAGAAGACGGCTATTGACCCTACTAAATTCAGCATATATAGGCAACATATTTTATAGTTATAATATGAAAGAGTATAGAAACAATTATATATAACCTCAAGCATGAGTTATTCGATGCAATCTTACTAATATAATGGAATTAAAATAACATAGAGTTGTCGAAAGGGAAAACAAAATCGACAAATGTTTATATGAAGTCAAGGTAAATATGGTATTCTAAAATATTTGATGATTTATATTGCAGGCAAGGAAACTGGAATTGTTGATATCATTGTTCGTGTTCCTAATGGCGGCGTGTTTCTTTGGAGAAATGAGTTACGTGAAGCCACCAGCCTCTGGTGTTCTTAAGGGCATGTTCGTTCCAAAGCTCTCAGGCCAATCTGCTACTGGGGATGCCATTGCCCTAATCGGTGCCCTTGTCATGCCGTAAGATTAAGATTATATCTTCACTAAACAAAACCAGTGTCAACTGTTATCAGAAATTTAGATTATCAGACATTGGTCTTTTGATTAGTTTCGGATTGCTCCTGTCAGGTTTCTAGGGATATACTTGTCTCTATAACCGTATATATAGTTATATTTTTTATGTCACATCAAAACACTTGCATTAATATTGTATGATTTTGGCTCCTTTCTTATGGACAGGCATAATCTCTTTCTGCATTCGGCTCTTGTCCTCTCTAGGAAAGTCCCCAGAACCGTCCGTGGCGTCAACGTAAGCATTCATTTCCTTTCCATTGTCTTCTTCTTCCCAATAATTCTCCGGAAAGAACCTTTTAATCCCTCTTGGATACTAGAAATTTCAATTAATTTAGCAAAAGTTAAACTGATGTTAATTGATTCTTTATATTTATGCTTGCTTAAGAATGAAAGTTCTGCCAAACAAGTTGCACCTATATATTTCTTTTAATTTAGAGACAATTTTGTCTGTTTTAAAACGATAGTTTTGAGTTAAAATTCAAATTGTCGATCATGTTTGGATATAAGAATATATAGTGTAATGACGAAAACTCCCTTCTCCATTAAAGAGTTGCCAGTACTTATAAGTCAATGAGTGTTGTGTATGCCAAGTGAAGTCAAAATGCATGCGAGTGAATTTCAGTCAAAGAACTTAACTTGGTGGCTATTTCTCTTCAGGATGCTTGTCGATATTTCCTGACGGAGAGCGGAATTGCGCTGTTGGTGGCCTTACTGATAAATGTAGCAGTCGTGTCTGTATCTGGAGCTGTTTGCTCAGAAGATAACCTCTCCTCTGAAAATGCTGATCGATGCAACGACCTTGGCCTTGATTCTGCTTCTTTCCTACTCCGGGTTTTGATTCCACATCTGATATCCCTACATTATGGAGTTTCAACTTCACATATAATAATTTAAGTAAACTCTGTTTGATGTTTTTTGTGGGAATCCTTTTTGCAGAATGTGTTAGGAAGGTCAAGTTCCACCCTTTATGCCGTTGCATTACTAGCTTCAGGGCAAAGCTCTGCAATCACTGGAACCTATGCCGGACAGTTCATTATGCAGGTTCAGCAATTCTAACTATTATTCTTTTCATGTCTGTTGAGGAACATTTATACTAGATACCATTCTATGCTTTTCCTAAACTGCATTCTAATCACATTGAAAACAAGAACCTTATTGAGCCTTCATACCGCTGAGATTCTAGTAGAGGAAGTCCTGTGACAAGATTGAAGTTTTTATGAATCGTTAATGTGTCCTAATGTGTCAAAATAAAAGAAGAATGGGAATCAAGACAAGTTACAAGTTCATATTTTTTATATCAATTTCAGGGTTTCTTGGATCTTAGAATGAAAAAATGGACGAGGAATCTGATGACCAGGAGCATTGCCATTGCACCGAGTCTAATAGTTTCAATTATTGGTGGATCTTCAGGAGCAGGGCGACTAATCATCATTGCATCGGTTAGAAAAATAAATCTTTGATCAAATCTCTAAGGTTTCCAGAACTTGTCCAAATAGTTTGGAGCTAATTAACTGTTTCATGTATGGAAATTGAACTGCAGATGATACTTTCTTTTGAAATTCCCTTTGCACTCATCCCCCTTCTTAAATTCAGTAGCAGTTCCTCCAAGATGGGTCCTTACAAAAACTCAATCTTTGTGAGTTTTTTGTCTTTCCTTTTTAGGGTTCTATGTTATTATTTTCTTGGACTTTCTGTTCATTGAATAATCAATACCACTTAATTCACACAGAGTAAATAAACATTAAACTCAAAAGTTTAAATTCTTGGATATGTAAAAATGGTTCACCACAAGTTTAACCATAGTATTTTATCCTTCTTAGATTGTTGTCATTGCATGGATTCTGGGATTGTTGATTATCGGAATCAACGTGTATTACCTGAGCACAGGCTTTGTCCAGTGGCTGCTTCACAACAGTCTACCAAAAGTCGGGAATGTATTCATAGGGATTATAGTTTTCCCATTAATGGTAATCTATATTGTTGCAGTCATCTACTTGACCTTCAGGAAAGACACAGCAGTGACATATGTGGAACCAATGAATGATAACTCAGAAACTGAAGCTAACATGGAAAATGGTCAGCTTAAATCTAAAAACGCCACAGAAAGGGATCAAGTGTCATACAGGCAGGATTTAGTTGAAATGTAGCTTATAGAATAGCAAGTTTTATTTACTCGCTTTATCATCTATTTTACTATTCAATAAGTGCCTGAATCTCCTTGGGTTGAATAGACCAAGTAAGATTTTCCTGCACCTACATTTCTTGTTTCTAGTTGGTCCACTTGTTTGTTCAAAGTTCACTAAGATGTGCAAGTTTTGACAAGACAAAATCTAATGCAATACAAGTTTATGAATACATATACGATTCGTTTTCCCTTCATACTCCATCCAAAAATCATAACAAAAAGTTTTGCTTGAATTGCATGTAATCAACTTCCATATTACTTCACTTTTAGTACAAGTCCAAAATGCAACATTCCAAATACTACATCATCGAATTGTTACAACCTCATGATAAGGAATTTACTTTCTCCACGCTCAAGCTACAAATGAATCATGCTCCGAACCAGACGACTTAATAAGGCATTAGCCTTATACTATATATAAAATTTAAGATTTGACAAAATATGTAAGAAATTTTTAAAAATATATAATGTCTAAATATTAAAATTTTAGAATAACAAATAATTCAAAGCTTAAAGGGTTCGTTGAAGTAGCAAATCGATAAGTCTTCTATCTCTTTATAAAGACTTCTGTATCTTTATCGATAATGTATGTTTTAACTCGTGGGTATTTCAGATCTAGTTAGTTTCTAAAATATGATTTCATCAATATCCAATTAAATATTATTTATTTCCATGTTTAGTAAATTAATTAGTACACATTTAAAATGTACAAAAGAGTTTAACTTCTAATGGGATGTTCAATTCAAAATAAATTATACAGGACCTATTAGAGTGTCTTGTATCAAATTATACCAACATCTCTATAACACCCACATGCCCCCTGGAAGAATATATGGATGCCACACAAAACAGTACAAACAAACCAAAGCATTTGAAAACTTCCTTAAAAACCAATTCGGGCAAACATACATTGTATTGCATATAAGATGGATTACAATCAAAATACATTATACGTATTGAACTAATCACAAACATGTCTTAAAACTCAATCCATCCTGTATTATAGTTATTACAAACCTTCCAACACATTCAACCTGTTTCAATTATCAGATACAACTCAAAAATAAACTCAAATATACATTTTATCAAAACAAAACTCAATCTCTTTTGGCCACTGTGGTTGTCCTTGTCCCAGTCTTTATACCCTTGTATCTGAACCTATACGAGGCAAATCTACGTTGCTAAGCATATAGCTTAGTGAGGAAAATTAAACATGATACAAAATGGTAACTGACCCTAACAGTCATATGATAATGACATATACAAATCAGATCACATATAAAAGTGCATTCTAAACAATAAGTATCTCAGAACAGAATATGCCAAAACAGGATATATATATAGGCTTCAAAGCAAATCTTACAATTATCAGAACAGAATATCATGATATCAGAATAAAACTTGTCTGTGTCAAAACTGTATCTGAATAAGTCAAAACAAAACTTAATTATTTCAGAACATTGCTTAATTATAACCAAATTGT
>JAOTAY010000002.1:6665007-6688890 GCA_025629805.1 Erythroxylum baracoense | reverse complement strand
TTTGAAGATTGGACCAATCGGCCTGTGGATCATTACGAATGGGCTCGGGCCCAGCACGACCGACTCGACCATACCAGTATAAATAGTTTATAATGATTAATCATTAAATACTATTAGTTGAATACCAATTAAAACATATATAAATACAAATATCATCTAATTAAACATTGCATCGTTCATTACATTATCAATAATAAAACTATAGAAATATGTAATGAACATTTTTTAAAAAGCATGTTTCTTAAAATTTGGTTAAAAGTCACGGCTTATAGAACTAGTAATATCTTAAATCGGAAAGCTATAAACATGATAATAATCCATTTTATAATGTCTAGTCTTCATATTGTAAACGCTTTATTACACCTCATATAGCTTACTTTTTAATATAGGAAAAAACAACTCAATATTTGAAGAAGTCCATAAATTGAAAGACACTGTAGGACAACAGCATACAAGAAAAGATTATTCAATAAAGGCGCCTGCATAAGGTAAGACCATCGCCGATGGAGATCTGTGACAGCTCCACCCGAGGATCCGAGCTGACATGCTTGTTGAATTCAAGAACACCTTTCCTATGAGCCCTTAATTGTTCTGGTACGTCATGTTCCTCCTTCACCACAGTACCATACCAGAGTGTATTATCATAAGCAATGATTCCTCCAACCTTCACCAGTTTAATGAGTTGCTCGTGATAATTCTTAAAGTTTTGCTTGTCAGCATCCATGAATATAAAGTCGAATTCTGGTTTTGGTTCCTTCATAAATAAATAAAAAATATAACTTGACTACTTTATGCTTTATTAAATACAGTAAGACAATCATAATTTATAGAACTTACAGTGGTCAGTAATTGTTCAAGTGCCAAAAAGGCTGCTGATTGTATGAAGTTGATTTTGTGCTCTAAGCCTGCTTTTTTAATATAAGGTAATCCAACTTCGTAAAACTCTCTGTCTAGATCAATTGCTGTTATCTGTCACAATAAAACAAAATATTAAACAACAATTATAGGTAGTCAATATCCAATCAAGAAATGTAACGGTCCAAATGCGTGCAATTCATTTTAATTGTCATCTTACCGTTGAATAAAATTTGAACAAATAATATTTATGTTACCTTGCCATCTTCAGGTAAGGCGAGTGCTGTAACGAATAACGAATAGCCAGTGAAAACGCCAATCTCCAATGTCGTTTTGGCATTAATAATTTTTAAAAGTAGTGATATGAACTGTGCTTCATCAACTGGTATAGACATTGTACTCCTGTATTTGATATTTCATAGTCATTAATTTGTCCATTGCCAAAAAATAACTGGAAAGCATTTATTAATTAGTACATATTACGTGCATGTGTGTGACTTACAAGTTCTCGTACTTCTTTGCTGTAATCTCTCGTAACTCTTTAAGTAGCTCATGCTCTTTGGGATATGCACTGGTTTCCAGAATATACTATATGAACACACAAAATATTTATTAGTAAGATATGTGAAGGACCTAGAAAGTAAGAAACTAAAAGAGGCAAAAACATATATAAAAGATTAATTATACTTAATTTTAGTAATTTATAAATTACTATTTATTATCTCTTTACAAAGTATTTAATAAAATTTTCATTTTGTCATTTCTTCTGAAAATTTCATTCAGTAATTGTTTTTTTGGAACATTGACATTAGAGGGGCGGATAATACTTAAAACAAAAAATTAGAAAAATTAAATGATGACAAATAAATCAAAACACTTAATTCAAAATAAAAATATCAATTAATAAAATGTTTGTCTTAACTATTTCATCACCACCTACAATATCAATATGAAAAATTGGTAGACCAAGAGAGATAGGAGGGAGACCTCTGTTAAAGCTTCACTTTTGAGAATTCCCTTTGGAGGTAAAACCAAAGTTCTAAGATCCTCGACGCAGGTTTCTTGATTAGCTGGGCAAGCCATTGTCGGTAAACTAGCTTCTTCGACTTGAAGGGACTTTTGACTTTGTTATTATGTTTTTGTCAGCTGGTGACCAATATTTATAATTGGAGTAATCTGGAGTCAGTCATTAATAATCCAATGTTTTGAGGATATGTTCAAATTAAATAATAGTATTATACTCTTTAATCATTTAGTGCATTCCACCAAACTTTTTTCTATGTTTAATACTTTCATATTTTGACTTTTCCTTTTTAGTTTCCTTTTCTCGTGTTCTTTTTTTTTTTTAGACATTTGGCACCTTATTAAACTAGATTGATGTCAACTTCTTTCTTCAAAAGGGTGCACAAACAATTTAAAAGAATTTGAATAATTTCTTAAGATGTACAAAATTTAGTAAAAAATAATTGATTTCCAGTATACCAAATTGAATAAAGTTAAGATGTCTTGTCTTTTTGGTCAATTATTATTTTAATAAACATTTAATCTTTCCTTGTGTTACTGACAATTTTCTATAAAATAATATATTTAAATGGTATATACTTCATTTCATTATGACGTAACTAAGTTTTTCCTTCAATAAGTCGGGAATGACTATTGTATATGATAGTCGTACAATACGATATGTTAGCTTAAGATGATACATTTAGCCAAACGAATATGTGTAGTTGCTGGAGCTCACTTACAGGAGATCTTTAGCATGAGTTTAGCCAGAGAACATATTCGTGAACCTTAACATTATACTCTAACATAAAATCATAAGGCATTAGATTTACGGATCCTTTATATTTATATGCCCTTCACTAATCTTATCTCTTTCTAATGTGAGATTCTCACTCACTCTTGAAATCCTAACAACCTCCCCATCAAGTGTGAACTTCTACTTGAGCTTGGGCTTGCTCTTGAGCAAAAGTCTTTTTCTTAACAACTCGAGTACATGACGTCATTAAGAGCCCTTCTACTCAACTAATCTAGGTCTACCAGGAGTCTCCTTACTCTTCTACGTGGAGATGACAACTATGAGATCCGACTACCATCTCCATACAGATAAAAGATTGAATAACAGGGGACGATGAAAACAGAGGCAAAGAATAAGGGAGAATAGACTGGACAAATCTCAGTAATTATTTCTCTGGTGAGCAGTACAATATATAGTGAAGTGATAAGGTGTAATCCACAAAAAGAGATCTCGCACAACAAATTTTGTTATGATAGTTGTACGAGCGATAGTGTAAGTTAGTGTTGTCATATCATACAAAGTGTGTAGAATGATCTACATTCTGGGCTTGGCAAATGTTGGGTTCTCTTCAATATTGGGTCGTGCTTGCAATATCCTTCACAGCCCCCTTAAGCACGACATGGTTTCTGGTTTCTTTATGATTCCCAATTTATTTCGTAGATATTTGAACTGTGAGTGCATTGGGACCTTTGTGAAGTAGTCAGCTATTTGATCACATAAGGGTTCATATCAAACGTTTAGCTTTCTTTGTAGCACCTTATCTCTCACAAAGTGCACATCTATTTCTATATGCTTGGTTCTTGCATGAAACACTGGATTATTGGCAAGAGCAGCTACGCTTACGTTGTCGCACCAAGCAATTGGAATGCTTTTGTTATGATGTTTGATTTCTTTGAGAAGGGAATGTATCTAGGCTATCTCACAGGAAAGTTGTGCTAGTGCTATATATTTTGATTTAGTGCTTGATCTAGACACCATGCTCTGCTTTTTGGAGCTCCAAGAGGCAAGAGTATCTCCTAAGTATACATAATATCCACTCGTCGAATGTCTATCGTCGAGAATCCTGTAATTATGAGGCTGTCTGATGGCTTGATGTGTATTCCCATGTTCAAGGTGCCCTTTATGTATCGTAGGACTCGTTTCAGACTCTTCATCTATTCTTCTACTAGTTCCTTCAGGAATTGACTGAGCTTGTTAACGGCGAAGGAGATATCTAGGTGTGTATGTGTGAGATACTATAGCGCCCCTATAGTTTACCTGTATAAAGTTGGATTTTCCAGGGGTTTTCCCCCACATATGGTTAATTCATTTACACTGGTGGCTGGAGTCTCACATGGTTTACTCATTTCCATGTCATGCTTCTTTAAAATCTCTTTTGCGTAGTTTGTTTATGTCAAATAGAGGTCGTTGTTGTCCCGTGCCACTTCTATCCCCAGAAATAAATGGAGATCTGCCATGTCTTTTAATGAAAACTATGAGTTGAAATCCTTTGTGAGTTTGTGAATAGCAGGAGGGTTGTCACCTTTTATAATTATATCGTCCATATATATTAGGACAAAAATTACAGAAAATGAAACATATGAAACAAACAATAAGGAGTCAGTGCAACAGTTTTTGAACCCCCAACTCTGTAATACAGATTTGAGTTTGTCAAATCAGGCTCTTGGCACTTATTTAAGTCCATGCAGAGCCTTGTTCAGCCAACACATTGTATTCGATTTCTCTCTGTTTTCAAATCCTTCCAGCTGGTACATGTATATGGTTTCCAACAAATCCCCATTCAGAAATGCGTTATTTACATTAAGTTGTCTTATCATCCATTCCTTCGAGACTGCTATTTTCAAAAAAATTCGCAGTGTAGCAGGTTTGATTACCAAACTAAAAGTTTTGCCATAATCGATTCCAGGCATTTAGTGGAACCCCTTGGCAACTAGTCTTACTTTGCACTTTAGGAGGCTTCCATCCGGTTAAGTTTTCACCTTGTAGACCCACTTGTTCCCAACTATTTTCATGTCTTCCTCATATGGAACCAAGGTCTACTTATTGTTTCTGTTGAGAGCAAGCATTTCTTCCATCATAGCTTCTTTCCACATAGGGTGCCTCATTGCTTTTTGCACAAAGGAAGGGATTTCTGGCAGGATCTGGTTTCTTGTTGCTGCAAAAAGCTGATAATCATGTGAGAGGTTTTTGGGTTTGAAAACACCTCTCTGGGCACGTTTCATCATCTGGTGTGATGGCACCTTAATTGTGGCATTAACCAGACCTTCTAAACTCCTTTGGGCTATGTTGTTACCATTGTTTAGACTGGTTGTGGGCTCTGAACTATTTTCGGGTTAGTTAGAGTTAGCTTGTAGCCCAGAGCTCAGTGTGTTGTCAGCTAATTGTGGTGTACTTGATTGAGGTGTCATTATTGGAGGTGCTTCATCAGGACTTGCCACGATTATATAGTTTAGGTGAGGTATCAACAGTCTTGGGTTGTAGGCTGTTAAGCTAAACAGGGACACTTATGACAGATAGATTTTCAACTGAGTGAGTAATTAAAAAGTTTGAGTGGAAAAGGAAATCCTTTTCATTGAATACTACATGACGTGAAATATATATACGATCGCTGAACTTAGGCATTTATAGCCTTTGTGGTGTGGGCTACAACCAAGAAAGATGTACCTGGTTGAATGGAATTCTAGCTTATGGCTTTGGTAAGGTCGAAGGCAAGGGTAGCATGCACAATCGAAAGTTTATGGCTTTGGTAAGGTCAAGGAAGAATAATCCGGTGGCTTGCTGAAGAGTTTTTCATATGGTGAGAGTCCTTTAAGAACTGGTGTCGGTAGTTGATTTATTAGATAGGTGGCAGTTACAATTGGTTCCAGCCAAAATTTAGAAGGAACATGTGACTCGACTAGCAGATAAAGGCCCGTTTCAACCACATGCCTGTGCTTTCTCTCAACGCGTTCATTTTGGGCTGAAGTGTGTGGGCATCAGAATCTAGTGTGGATTCCATTTTCTTGGAAATATTTAGATAAAGCTAAAAATTCACCTCCCAAGTCAGACTGGAAGATTTTGATCTTTTTGTTTAACTGGTTTTCAACGAGAACTTTAAATTTTATGAAGGTTTGTGCTATTTCTGCTTTGGTTTTTAATGGATAAATCTAAGAATAATAAGTATGATCATCCACAAAAATGATATAGCATCGAAACAAAGCAGAAGAGTGAAGTGGAGCAAGGCCCCAGATGTTAGAGTGAATGAGTTCCAAAGGTTCTTTAGCATGTGAGGAAGATGAGTTGAAGGCCAGACGATGGGATTTACCCAATTGACAGGATTCATAGAATAAGTGCTTATTTGAAGTGAGATGTTTGTTACAAGAAGATAAAACTTTAGCTAAGGTATCCTGAGAGGGGTGTCCAAGACGGTTGTGCCATGTTTTGTACTCTTTTGTGTGATCAGACTGAGTTGTTTTGGCTTTGTTGGTGGTCAAGGCTAAGGTGGTTTGGTGTGGGTTGTTTGCATCAAAATAGTAGAGTCCCTGCTTAATTTTCCCCTATAGCAGAGGTGCTCCCCTGAGCTGATCCTTCACAATGCAACCAACTTGTCAAAGATAACAACAACATTATTGTTCTTGATGAGTTGATAAACACTAAGTAGATATTTCTTAATTTCTGGAACATGTAAAATGTTTTGCAGTATTAGCTTCCTGTTATTACAGGTCTTTAGACCGACGTGCTAAATAGCAAGATTTTTACCATTTCCAACGATGAGGCAGTCCTGTCCATCATATTTAGTCTTAATATGAAGTTTGCTCAGGTCGTTTGTGACGTGATTGTTAGCACCACTGTCAACATACCAGCTGGCATCTTCATTCTCTATTCCGCAAGTAGCAGTGAAAACAACATTTACAACTTTGTTTGTATCTTTGGGTATTTTTCCCATGTAGTTGTTATCAAACATGCAGTAGTAGTAAGCTGTAGAGTGCTCGATGTTGCCACAGACTTGGCCTATGGGTCGATTTCCCTTAAAGTTCCGTTGTCCGGATTGCCTTCCTCCTTTGTAGGTATGATGATTTCTGCCTCCTCCTCCCTTGTTATTGTTACCAGGGTATGTTGCTCTTTGGTTGTTCAGCAGATTTGCTGTAGGCTGAAACTAGTTTCCTGTGAGTGAAGCCCCGTTCACTTGTTCGAGTCTCTTCTCAAAATTAAGAAGCCTCGACTGTAGATCCACCCAGGTGATGTTTTCTTTTTCTACTGTCTGACATACTATTGGATTATACTCAGTCGAATCCAAACTGACAAGAGTTTGAGAAATGAGATCCTCCATTATTACGGGCTAGCCGGCTAACGCTAGATTGTTGGCTATCTTCTTTGTAGCCTTTAGGTAGTCCTCCATCTTCAGACTTCCTTTCTGCATTCTATCGAATTCTCTTTTGTAGAAGATGATATTAGCCCGAGTTTTCACAGCAAAAAGCTCCTTCAACACGTTCCATAGTTCTTGCGAGGATCTGCAGCCTATCACCTCAGTTGCTACGTTGATTTCCAGCGAGTTGTACAGCCAACCCAGAAGTGTTTGATCCTGGGCAACCCAGTCCTCGAAAGCAGGATTTAGCTGAATCTCCACTTCTGCAACTCCTTTAATAGTGTTTTCAACATATTGTGGTGGCATTTCTTTTTCCCCTATGACATACCCTTCCAGTTTATTTCCTCAAATGATAGGACAGACGAGGTTCTGCCATAGCAGAAAGTTCTCATGATTTAGCTTGATCATCGTCATTTGGCTAGGTTGATGTGGTGTTAGAATGTGCATTCTGGGAGCAAGATTTAAGATGTGTTGGTTGGAAGTGGAGGAGTTGTATGTGCTATTGCTTTCGGTGGCCATTCGAACCCACTCTGATACCAAGATAAAAGATTGAATAATGGGGGACAATGAAAACAGAGGCAAAGAATAAGGAAGAATAGACTGGACGGATCTCAGTAATTATTTCTATGGTGAGCAGTACAATATAGAGTGAAGTGATAATGTGTAATCCTCAAAAAGAGATCTCGCACAACAAATTTTGTTATGTTAGTTGTACGAGTGATAATGTAAGTTAGTGTTGTCACATCATACAAAGTGTGTATAATGATCTACATTCTGGACTTGGCAAATGTTGGGCTAACTTCAATATTGGGTCGTGCTCGCAATATCCTTCACTTGGCAGATACCACTTGTTGGTGCTGGGGAGCCTACTTATATGAGAGATCTTATAAGCTTAGTAAGGGAACATACTTGTGAGCCTAACACCACACTCCAACCAAAAATATTAAGACATTAAGTTTATGGATCCTTTCCACTTATATGCTCGTCACTAATTTCATCTATTTATAATTTAAATTCTCACTCATATTTAAAATTCCAACAATATGATCAAATACAAGTAAAGATCAGTTATCCTATCGAGAAAAGCTTTACAGAAAAAAACACAATAGAATTTATTTCATTAATTGATGAATTTTTAATTTATTTACTGTCGAACGCTATGGTAGTACAAGTTTATAAATGATAAATACTAAATTACTCTATCAAAAATGCTATGATTGAAATAATGAAGAAATTAGGTATAGTTTTGAAATGTATAAAAATGAAAATTTTGTTAAGGTTGTCTCAATTATTAAATCTATGTTACTTGTTCGTAGTTAAACTAAATTATCCAATAGAATGATAGAAAGAGGACAACAGTCGTCATAATATCCACAAAATATACATATCTAAAATTATACTATGATTAAGCAACTCTTTCTTTTAAATATCAGCTTCTAATTTTGCACACTAACATGTCTTCACCGATGTTTTTCAATTAGAAGATTGAGAACTAATCAACGACACTTTAGACTATTCAGACATATTTTGTGAAATAGTTTATGCATGTTTATTGTCGGGCAACAAGACATATTGGTAAGGATTTCAATTTTCTCTTTATTTTTTTGTTTATTTCTATGACCATAAAGAAGCCTCTTTTACCATCTTACACAAATGTATTACTAACTAGTATATTAAACTTGGCACAAGTGTAAAGTATCGTCAGAATAAAAATTGAAACAAAATAATTAGTTGAACGGAAGCATTACAGCCAAATTCTCTCTTTTCCAACTAGATCAAATTGAAAAAGACTGTAGGAGAAGCGATATAATCTGCGAAATCAAACAAGAAGACTGATGTGAGCTGAAGTTCACAATATGATGGATACTGTGATAACAGGAGTGAGATGCGAATCATAGTAACAGAAACCCTACTTTCTTCAAAGCAAACATATTGATTAAACTTATCAAATTATAATCGGAAGTGAAAATTGTTACTCAGGCAGCATGTCTCAAGATCACAAGAAAATCGACAGATTTCTTAAGTTTCAAGAGTCTATTATAATTCGTATATCACATATTTCAGAATGACTCATTTAACAACTCAAATTTCCAAATCTCCTGATATCGAAGACTCTAAGGAGACCTCACAGATTAGTTGAACTGACCCATTACATTGTGTCTTATTTTGAACCTTAGTGAATGGCACATTAACATTCCATAGCCAAAGGTGAATCTAGTGAGGCACTCTCTACTGCGAAGGAAGGTTACTTAAGTCTCTGTTTCGGTTTCAAGCATTAGTTTACTCATGCTCATCCTAAAGTATTGATTCTCATATCAAGAAACATTCATTGGAGTCCTCATAGTTTGTATCTCAAAATCCTTTCAGTTCCCAATTTTTGGCACCTCATCACTTAAATTAATGCAACATATTAACGCAAAAAAATTAACCTTTAGTATACCTCTCTTTGATTAATACCTGAGATTATGAGTTAAGATGAGCTAATTCCCATTTGATTTGTTTAAAACTTCTTAAATTGATAACTCATTTGTATTTTTAACGAAATTCATATTAAAGATTTGTAGCAGTTTCATTTAAATTATTTCTGAAGTCAAGCTAAACTACAACTCTTAAAATTTATAAACTTCATAATTCTAACTCTTTTATTGAAAAAAGTATGAATTCTCATGTATTCATTTATCATAATACATGTTCCTCGGTAACGTAGGTTTTCTGAAAGTTTTGGAAGAAGTTATATTATTATTACCATTAATTGTAATGAAAAGAAAATGTACAAAGGGTTTACATAACTGTTACGTAAAACTATGAGAAAATCAAGTTATGCACTAGGAAAGTATACCAATCTAGCTAATATATAATCTTTGACCTATATGCTATAATTGACCCATATACGAATCTTATTTAATCATGGAAACAAATCATTTTTGACCGTGTAACACTCTCCCTTTAGGTTATGTGGCTGAACGGTACATGAGCTTGGATACTAAATGATAATGTGGCGCTGGTAGGAGAGCTTTTGCGAAAACATCAGCTATTTGCTGACCAGAGGGAACAAAGGTGGTGCGAAGATGTCCTTGAAATTTGTCCCATACGAAATGACAATCTATTACAGCATGCTTTATCTGTTCATGAAAGATGGGATTGCTGGCTATGTGAAGAGCTACTTGATTGTTGCATGACAAAGTTTCTGGATGAGAAGAAATGCCTAATCCTTGTACCAGGACATGTAACCATGTGAGTTAACTGTCAACATTAGCCATCGCGCGATACTTACCTTCGGCAGATGAAACAGATAACGTGGTCTTCTTTTTTTGTGCAGCAAGAGATTAGGCTAGGACCGAGAAAGTGGTGGATCATAGAGAGGTAGGACAAGCAGTCCAGTCTGTGTCACAATATGCATGCAAGTGTAGAGATGAATCTAAAGACAATAGACGCCGTAAGGGGTTGCTTTAATATATCGTAATACTCGAAGGGCTATTTTCCAATGTCTATTGCGAGGCTTAGCCATAATTGAGAAAGCAAATTCATAGCGTAAGAGATGTTTGGATGCATCATCGTGAGATAAAGCAAACGGCCGACGAGGAGCCGGTATGGATCAGGATCAAGCATAGGATCTCCAAAGGTCCGCAGGCAAACAATAATTATAATCCTGCAGGGTAGCAATATATATGTTTACAAGTAGTCTAGTATTTTGCAAAATTTCTAGTGCATATTTTTGCTAGTTAAGAAAGATACCGCTTTTTGATCGTGCCACTTCAAGACCTGAAAAATGTTTTGGGGGCCTAAATCTTTCATATTGAAATGATGAGACAAGTATTCCTCGAGAAGAGAAATGAGCTGCATATCATCCCCTGTTATAACAACGTCATCAACACTGACAAGTAGAACAATGAGAAGTAAGCCACGAGAAAACTAAACATGGAATAATCAGCTTTAAATTCGGTGAAACCAGCTTCAAGAAAAGCCTTAGAAAATATGTTAAACCATGTCTGAGAGTCTTGTTTAAGTCCATAAAACGACTTATTTAACTGATGAACTCCAGTTTCCCCCTTTCTGCTAAAACCGCGAGGAAGTTGCATATAAACTTCCGCTTTGGCTACTGTTTTGCTACAGCAACACTTAGAACGGTCCGGACAGTAGCCAATTTTGTAACTGGAGAAAAAATGTCAGTAAAATCATATCCTTCCAATTGAGAATATCCTTTAGCTACCAGATTGGGCTTATTATACTTGATGCAACATACGCATTTAAATCGTATGCCTATTTTTCTAGAGGTAAAACATCCAAAGTCCAAGTACTGTTAGCCTATAATGCCTTTATTTCATCCTCTATGGCCTTTCTCCAATTAAACAACATAAAAGGAAGTAAGCTCCATTTCTCCAATTAGGGTTTTCTTGAACAACATAAAAGGAAGTAAGTTCAATTTCTTTAATGACGGTATTAATGAAATTCAAATGGCATGTGAGTAGGAATTGAGGCATAAATAGTGAGAAATGGGGTAACGCATAACTGACAACAAAGAAGATTGAGGGGAGGCCATATTGTAGTAGTAATAAGCCAAGTAAGCTGGTGATCGGCATGTACATGTTAGAAGCTATAGATGATATAAAGGAAGAAGAAAAGAAAGGGATAACTGAAAAACTCTTATTTATATCTTTCCACTTATTATTTTACTCACATAATATCTGATTAGAAGTCTTTTTATAGGTTAAATATCAACTATTAATCAAAAGAAACATCAGATTTTCGGCTGAACAGTTTTAATAAAATAGCAATAACTTTCTTTAGAAACCTCCAATGAACCTAAAAATTGCACTATTTAAAAACTAGAATTAATAAGGTTTAAATCCATATTTAGTTCACTAATAAAAACATCTATTTGCCTTCTTAAATCTTCTCTTAATTTCACCACTGTTGAAGACAAAAAGTCAAGTTTATTTAATTGCAAAACTCTCAAAACCTCCCATAAACTTAACTTCTTCACAACTCCAACCATCTCTCTAAACTGCTAATATCTATCTTTCTTGAGGGGTTTAGTAAAAATATCGGCTATTTGATAAGGCGTTTTGATGTATTCTACCTTAACCTCCTTGTTGGTAATGCTATCCCAAATGAAATGAAACCTTACATCTATATGCTTACTTCAATCATGAAACACCGGATTTTTTGCAAGGCCAATTTGTTGTCCACCATAATTTTAGTCACTTCTTTTTCAGCAAAATAAAGTTTGCCTTGCAATCTCCTTAGTCATATCACTTGATATTCTCCAACAGTTATGGACATACTCCAATTCACATGTTGAGAGTATTACAACTGATTGTTTTTCTGAATACCATGAAATTGTGCTTTCTCCAAAGAAAAATATAAACATGGTAGTATTCTTCTGGTCATCAATATCACTGACATAATTACTATCACAATATCCTTTTAAGTGAGCCTTATTCGAAGAAGTATAAACAATGTCATAATTAAGAGTACCTTTTAAATATTGAAGAATTCTCTTTGTGGCTCGCATATGTTCTTCACTTGGATTCTCCATAAATTGACTCACTAATCCCATGAAAAATAATATATCACGTCTAGTATATGTCAAGTACCTTAGGCTTCTCACAAGGCTTTGAAATGTGGTTGGGCCAACGTCCTTACCCCATCCTTCTTAGAGAGTTTTACTCTGTACTCCATTAAAGTATTTATGGAATTACAATCTATCATTTTAAACTTTTTTTTATAATATCTCTTGCATACAACTCTTGAGAGGTAAATATCTCATCACTCCATTATTTTACTTATATCCGCAAATAATCTAACATAAGCCTCATATCACTCATCTCAAATTCTCATGCCATAACCTTCTTAAAATTATCATATGCTTGTGAATTATTTCCCGTAAGAATGCGTTCATCTACATAATGCACACAAACAAGATATCATATTTCTCTTTTTTAACATAAAGTGCATATTCATGAACGCATTTTAAAAAACCATTTTCATGAAGATATTGGTCGAGGCGATTGCACCAAACTCATGGAATTTGTTTGAGGCCACACAATGCCTTCTTCAACTTTAACACCTTATCTTAATGACCTTCAACCATATTTTAAAATTTTCAACAAAATACAAATTGAACTCTAACGTCTCGAAGTGTTCAAAATTAATTTTAACATTTTCAAAACATTTAAAATAAACCCTAAGTGAAAAGAAAATCGATTAGAATTAAGTCTCTACCTGTTAACTACAAAAAAATTACAAATTACTAACAGACAAAATTCTGTAGTAACTTAGCAACAAAAATTGATTTTCTATCAATACATTTGTCAAAAAAAAGGTATTTTGCAATGGACAAAAACTCTGTCGGTAAAGAGGAAGGAAATTTATCTGCGAAATTTTACCGACAGAATGGAATAGTGAAGGTCGTCGTAAAAATGAGCGATAATGGTTGGTGATAAAAATAAGTGTTGGGGTTTACTGACGGAAGAAATGTCCGTCGTGAATTTAAAGTTTAAAGTTAAATGACGTTGTTTGGTTCTTCGGCTTCAACATTTTTAATCAAAGGAAAACGACATCATTTCATTTTTTCTTTGAACTTAAACATACACCTGACGACCCCCCTCCTCCCTTGCTTATTTTTTCTTTGTTTTCTTCCTTAATTGCCAATGTTTGTCTTCTTCAACTTTTCTTCCATCGTCTATCGTCTTCAATTAATAATTTGTCAAGGTTAGTCGTCCATGTTTTGCTCTCAGGTTTACTTTCTCTATGAGAAATTTTGTTGTTAAATATTTATATGATCGTCAGTTTTGTTGATTGTGGTTTAAGTATTTTGTGTTTTTTCAACTGTGGTTTGTTTTTTTTTCAACGTGTTTATGTTGGTGAATAATGGAAAAATACAGTGGTTTTGTTATTAATTAGAGATGAATTCGGTTTGCTTATAAATTATTTGATGAAATGTCTCTTAGGGATATTGGTGATACTTAGTTAATTGCTAGATATTTATGCTCTTATCACCTTATTTTTGTCTCATCTTTATTTGCATATAATGCATAATACATAAATCTTTTGTCATAATCCAAAGCAACTTTAGAATGCCTAAAACGAATATTAGTTATTGGAATCTAAAGAAAATGCCTAGAGTAGTTCCGTAAGACTTGAAATGGAAAATGAAATGCCTATAGGTACTTTTTAGGGCTTAAAACTAAACTAAAATGAAATGGAATCCCTGGAATGAGTATTAGGGCTTTAAAATGGAGAAAATGTTTAAAGTTGTATCATAAGACTTGAAATAAAAATGAAACGTTGAAAGGTGGATGTCAGGGCTTTAAAATAAAATATTTAGAATGACCATTAAATTAATCACATACCTAATAATTAGTTAGATAACAATTTATATTAAAACAATCTTATAAACGATCAATAAAAAGTTAAACTTCTAACATCATAGAATATCTGTTAATAATTTAAATATCGTTAATACTTTATTAAAATAAGTAAAATCAATTGAAAGCACCTAAGGGCCTCATTAAAGACAATCATTTGTGTTAGCAATGCGTCATACTCCCTTTTAAAAAAAAAACCAAACTAAAGCACTTGAGGGCTCTAGTTTAAACCTCTCTTTGATAATAAGTCTCGTTTAGGTGTAAAAGCTAGCTTAATTTTGTGGGTAGTGTTTAAATAGAAATTGAGAATAATGGATAAACTCTCATTTATGAATTTACCTTCTACTAGCTACTTTTTATTCCTTGAACCATATGAAAGCCTTAACCACCTCCTTTCTAACTATTCTTTTCTTTAATCCATGTGGAAATCTAGGCTACTCATTTTCAATATTCACTAGATATGTCCTTGGCAAAGCTCTCCACTTTGGATTATCTCTTATACTAATAGGAACTAAGATGTAGGAAACTTGATTTAGATGACACTTAGCTATTTTGTTTATTACATATAGAAAGAAAGAACTAACATGAATTATAATAAACAAAACAAGAATTTGCAAAAACTCTTACACAAGATAGTTCAATGGATAAGAGAAACTAAATGGATTTAAAAAATGAGTTCTCCACCAAAGCTAAGCATCTAACTAAAACCTATATAACCACATCTATATTCTTGATGGCAATTAATTTTAACAAACTATGTGACTCTAGACCTTTTATTTACTTTTGATTTTTCTATTAGATAACTTGTTTTAATATTATTACCCTTTTGTATAGCTAGAATATCTAACTCTTTATAGGATTTGATTAGACTAGATATGGCTCTTATTTTGGCTAGTTCATACATTCTTATCTCTTTTATTTGCAATATATTATTCATCACTCACCCAAAAAGGTAACTATGGGAACAATTTTTTTCTATTTAAAAATTTATTATGAATTTAGATAGATAAGATTATAAAAATATGCCCTAGGCTGTTAGTTGACATCGGTATAGAAGTCATGTTATACTGTTGGATAACAAAATGTCATACATTAAGGACTTTACTGAAAGAAGGAAGTTAAAATAATTCAATTAACAACTTTAAATATTACTTAAAAAGTTTTGTTTCGCACTAGTGGGGAAATATAAATAAATTAAATTTTGCAAAAGTTATTAATGATATCTTCTTTTTTCAATTAGCTTAACGAATCAAAAGGTAATGGGAGAAATTTAACTACAACATTCCTTTTATGATTAATATGTAATTTAATTTCTCTATACATCATGAGAGAATCATAGTTCTTATATGTGCTCAATAGGAACATAAATAAGTCAAAGTGGGCAATTCAACTCCAAGCTAAAAAAAATTTGAGTGCCTAAAAAAATAAGTCCTATATGTAAAATCATGATATTTTAAAGGAACCATTTTCCACAAACTTGTAAAGAACTGCTATGACATGCTAACTCAAACAAAGTAGCTAGAAAAATATATCATTCAATAAAATAATTTCAAAGAGAATATTGGTTTAAATGGAACACTCCAATTAGGAATACATGAATGCAATATGTAAGAAGAAAATTTGATAATCTAGTTCAATATAACAACCTTATATAAATTATCTTGTTTTTCACTTTCAAATCCATCTAGTCTATTAAATGCATAAAATAATTTTGAGAACAAAACATTATGATTAGTATTTTAAAAATGTTGAATTAAACACAATATTTTCTTATGTATTATTTAACTCTTTATTCATTGTTCAACCCTCAATCATTTCTTTAAAAAAATTATATGAAAATGATGTAACAACTTTACGTCAATAAATAATATTCTTCATTCTTTGTTAAAAATTGTTATAATCCATATACAAAAAGTATATCTATTTTTAACATAAAACCTTACGAAATTATTTTACCTACTCTTTCTTATATATAAACCATTCTTAAGTTTTGCTTTTAATTGATATGGAAATTTTACACACCTTTTATATATAACAGTGTACAAAGATGTAGTAGGTAAACTTTCAATCAGTTCTAATATTAATTTTCTTTGAGTTAATTAGTTTTATTTGTGAGAAATCAAATAAACCTGACCATATTGAGGATAATTATGTATAAAAGTGATCAAGTACATATGTCTGAATGAATCAATTATAATAAATAGGAAGCTTATGTCCCCTTTCTAAATGACTTTCTTGCCATTTTGACATCTATATAATATTCTTAAATAGGTAAATCTACCTAATGTAAATCACGTAAGAAGCCTTCTTTCGCTAATCGACTTATTCAATTTAGGCCAATTCATCATAGTCTAGTATGCTGTAAATTGCATCGTTATTAGAATTACTAGATGATATAAGCAAGAACTATCTTATGTTATTACTTGAATAAACAACATCTAGAACAATAAAACTATCCAACATAAATCCATGAGTACTTTAACAAATTTGTCCAAGATATAAATTCAGATTACCATTATAAAAATCTACATCAAAACCAACACTAATTAAACCTAACATAAAAATAAGATTATGTTGAATCTTTGGAGCATACAACACTGTATGGGTTATATAATGCTTTCTTTTCAACATGTAAGGGATTAGGAGTTCTCTTTATGTGATAGTGGAGCCTAACAAATGGTTTAGCATATGCTATGTTCTTTTAATGAAAATATGACCTATGGAGATTCAGAGAAAATGTCATACTTCTTTATTTCTTTCAAGCAGTATTTCATAAATCGTGTTATTAAGAGATAGCTTGAATATTAGTTTGTCCTCCTCCTTACTCCTTTTATTCTCGCAATGCCAGATAATGAAATCTTTCCATTTGATAGTTAGTGTAATCATATTGCACAACCTTATACCTTAAATATATAAAGAGAACCTACATTTAAGAAACAGAAGTTTCTTTTTGGTTGGAATGAAGTTAATTTCTTTTTGGTTGGATTATGTTGGTTGCTATTAGGGATTTGTTATAGTTTATGTCCTGGACATTTTTCATTTTGGCTACTTGTGCCATTTCATGCATATCTGTACCTATGCTCAATTCAAAACTTATAAAAAACTAGCTAATTTTTTATTGAATTTCTTACAAGTCGTGTTCTGTGTTGAAGAGTGTCGATAATTGGTCCTATTAGATTAAAAAAAATCAATTCTAGGTACCCACACAAACTTGGTCCTTGGAGTTCTCTTTATGTGATAGTGGAGCCTAATAAATGATTAGCATATGATATAAACTTTTCACGAAAATATGACCTATGGTGATTTAGAAAAAATGCTATGCTTTTTTGTTTCTGATAAGGATTGATATTAAATGGGAGCAAGTATCGTACCTTTATGCTTATAAAGAGACCTATAATGATTGTGAGTTTGTTTCGTACCATTTTAAGGAGAAAGAAGGGTATATGAATGAGAAGGAGGCTGTAATAATGGTTTTATATAATAATGTTTTTTGCATAATAATGGTTATGATCTTGCAAAAAATTTATATGTTGCCTTTGTCCATATATGATATTGCAAAAAAGATTATGATGAAATTGAGGTTAATTGTTCTTTTTCAAGCAAAGATCAAGGCTTCAATGGCTTAAAACATTAATAGCTAATCGTTTATTGTCTTTCTTGAAGGCTGTGTTCTGTGTTAAAGAGCATCGATAGTTGTCCAACCTCATTTGTTTTCTTTGTAGTTTGCGATTGTTTGTCTATTAAGATAAGTCGTTCAACTACGTAATGTCTACAATGTGATCGATCTTGTTTTGTTCTTTGCATTTTACCTCTAACAATGATTGATGGGTTTTTAGGTCAAGGTTTAATAGTGTAAGTATTTATGTTTGGGAATTTGTTAAATTGAAACATAAAGACTTGAACTTCAATGTGATTAATTCAAACTTAGTATTAATATAAGAAATTTACATAATTGACATGACAATTCTTTGCATAATAAACTCCTAGAATGGTGTATAGGCTGAAAACTTGTGATGCACTCCCAAGTGGCTTATTGGTGAAAATTTTCACGATCTTAGAAGTCACAATGAGAAGTTGCTTTTTTGATTCACAGGTGTAAATAATGTCACGTACCGTAGTGCTTGTTTAAAATCAAACTTTGGAAATGACCTTGTAGGTGATTAATTGAAACATAAAGATTTGAACTTCAATGTGATTAATTCAAACTTACTATTAATAAAGAAATTCATATAATTGACATGAAAATTCTTTGCATAATAAACCCCTAGGATGATATATAGACTGGAAACCCGTGATGCAGCTCCTATGAGGATTATCGGTGATACTTACATATGTAGTCCATCAATTAAGTCAATATATCGATAAGCTAAGTACAATTCATTTGTAGGTTGCTTATAGGGTATTAAGATATATTAAGGATAAAAAAGATCAAAGCCTTATCTTTCCTCACAAATTCTTCTATTAGTAAGGTTCTTATGTCTTATAATGTGGCGATTGTCTGATCACTAAGGTTGAATTGGTTATCATTGAGTTTTCTAATTTTGAAATCATATGGTGGGATAGGTTGGTTTCAATTTGGAGGGGAAATGGTCAAAGACATATAAAAAAATTAGGAGAAATGAAGGATCTAATGATCTGTAAAGTAAAGATTAAATGTTATATAAGATTAATATAGATACTACCATAATGATTATTATATCTAACAATGAAATAACTTTTTTAAATAATAGTTTTGCGGAAATGAGTAATGTTGATAAATCTTAGATATATAGATGATTAACACTCGATAGTTTCATTAATCTTGAGTTTGTTGAGAGAGTTGAAGCTTTTATTCACTATGCATGTTCTTAACCTACATATGTGGATGATCCAAAGATCAGATGTCCATGTAAAAATTGCAAATATATTCGTTTTCTTCCTATTGATGAAGTGAATCTCTATTTTTTAAGAAAAGAGTTTGTTCCAATTATTTTGAGAGGACACAACGTGGGAGCCATTAATTTGTAGCACCTCAAGGGGTAATGAAATAAACTCTTCAATAAATGTGGAGGGGTTTGAAGGGGGACTAGATTTATAACAAATAATGTGGGTGCAACTGAAAATTTTTACACCCAAATGATTTATGATGCAGCTGATTATACCTTTTAGGCAAATATAGATAATCTTGACGAAGAACCATACCCATTTGCCAAAAAAAATTTTGACTTGCTAAAATCAGCTGATTAAGAATTATGGCCAAATTGTGAGACCATGACTCAATCATCTTCAATTGCTCAAATATTGAATATAAAGTCTGAAGGACATATTTTTGATCAAAGTTTGGATAAAAATCTTGCTTGTTATAATGAATTATTGCCTCCTGATCATACAATGGTTGATAATTTCTACAATATGAAGAAAATTATTAGGAGTCTTGGTTTGTCAGTTGAAAAAATTGATTGTTGCAAATTAGGATGTATGTTGTTTTGGGGAGAGGATGTGAAATTATAAGAGTACAAATTTTTTGGTCAATCTAGGTTCAAAATTAGAAAGCGTTCTATGAAACAAAACTATAAGAGTGCAGATTTTGTGATCAATCTAGGTTCAAAACTAGAAAGCATTCTATGAAACAGAAATTAATATCCTAGTAGCGGATGTATTATTTTCCGCTAACTCCAAGACTTCAAAGACTATATGCCTCTAATGTTACTGCATCTCATATGAGATGGCATAATGAACATAAACAGGAAGATGGACTAATGAGTCATCCATTAGATGCATTCGCATAGAAACATTTTAATAACACTCATTCTAAGTTTGCAATTGAAAGTTGAAATGTTAGGTTGGGATTGTCGACAGATGGATTCCAACTTTTTGGTCAATCCAACCAACAATATTCATTATAGCCAATCATAATTACTCCTTATAATTTGCCTTCACGGATGTGTATGAATGAGGCATATATGTTAGGGCCTATGAATCCAAAGCATAAAATTGATGTATTCTTACAATCATTGGTATCTTAACTACATCATCTTTGGAAATTTAGTGTGAAGACATATGACGTGTTTCTTAAACAAAATTTTTTGTTTAGAGTAACTTTGATGTGGACTATTATTGATTTCCTTGCGTATGCTATGTTGTTTGGATGGAGCACAATGATGAAATTAGCTTGTCCTTATTATGGCAATGATTCTTATGAGTTTTATCTTCCTAACGGGGCCAAAATATCTTGGTTTGACAACCATAGAAAATTTTTTCCTCCAGATCATCCATTTAGACGCAATAAACAAAAGTTTATTAAGAATAGGATGGTACAAACACCTCCTCCCCCTCACAAAGCTAGTGAAGAGATATTACAGGATATTGATATATTAGGGTTGCTGAAAGTTACAAAACTTGAAGCTGAAGAAGTTAATATAAGCATTAGTAAAAATTTTGGTTGGAGAAAATGAAGTATCTTTTAGGATTTTCATTATTGGAAAACTAATTTAATAAGTCATAATCTAGAAGTGGTGCACATTAAAAAAATATTTTTGACAATTTATTCCAACACTATAATGAACATTGAAGGGAGGATAAAGGACAATGCAAAATCACGAGCTAATTTAAAACTTTTTTGTAGAAGGAATGAGTTACATAAAGATCTTAGTACCGGTAAATATCCAAAAGCATGTTACATTTTAGACAAAAAACAAAAGAAAATTTTGTGTGAATGGTTAAAAAGTCTAAATTTTCCTTATAGTTATGTTTCAATCTTGGCAAGGTGTGTGAACATAAGGAAGTATAAATTATTTGCGATGAAAAGTCATGATTATCATGTGTTTACGTAAAGGCTAATTCAAATTACATTTCGGGAGTTACTAGTGAATAAGGTTTGGGAAGCTATAACAGAATTAAGTTTGTTTTTTAAAAGCTTAGCTTCATCTGAAATAAAGTTGACTGAAGTGGAAAAACTAGAAAGGAAAATTTTAGTTATCTTATGCAAATTAGAAGCGATTTTCTCTCCAAGCTTCTTTGACTGTATGGAGCATCTACCCTACATATAGTATATGAGATTAAACTTGTTGGTCCAATACAATATCGATGGATGTGTCTGTTTGAGAGGTAACTATAATTAACATTTAAATAAAAATTATAGCATGTTTTAATCACAAATTATAATAACCCTATTTGTAATGTAGATTTTTACATCACTTGAAGAAAAATGTAAAAAACAAGGCTAAAGTTGAAAGTTCGATATGTAATGCTTATTTAGTGGAGGAAGCAAGTACATTTTGTTCATATTATTTTAAGCCGAATATGCACACAAGAGAAAGAAAAGTTCCTCGTAATGACGATAGGGGTGAACCGGGTGATATTGATGGTAACTTATCCATTTTCACATATCCAGGATAAACATATGGACGTTCAACAAGAAGAATGTTAACAGAAGAAAAAATGAAGGCTGCCCATGGTTACATTTTATTGAATTGTCAAGAGGTTCTTCCTTTAATGCAATAAGTTTAAGTTGATTTTGAAATTGATTATTTAACTTTTTGAAGTTAGTGTTGTTCACAACTAAAATACATAATAATGCTTTTAGATTATATGAGGAATGGTTAAGCAAGCTAATGCCCAAAACAACACAGGATGATATCAATAAAAAAGTTGGAGGACATTTTCCTCAATGGTTGGAGAAATATGTAAGTTTTCACTTGCAATAATTAAAACCAGTTGAATTACCATGTCAAAGTGTTTAAATGGAATTATACTATTTAATATGAATTTGTTTTGGTGTAGGCCTCAGAAAATTCAATAAAGAACAAGTTCATATGTGATCTTCCGAAAGGACCTTTGCGAATTGTTAAATCATATCTGGTGTATTTTGTTAATGGATACAAATTTTGTATAGAATATCATGGTCATAGCATGGTAACAGTAAATAGTAAGTTTTGCATACAGGCATAATTGATAGATTTCTATGGTAAAATTATTAAGATACTTGAAATTGAGTACCCTGTATTGCCCATAAAATGAAATGTGATATTTAAGTGTGACCAATTTGATCTAACAACTAATGTTCGAACAAAAATGAACAATCGATACAATCTAGTTGAAATCAACTAGCAAAGAAGATTTAGATAATTTGAACCTTTTGTGTTGAGGATGTAAGCGATCCAGGTGTATTATATCCCTTTTCCCAGCTTATGACGAGAAAACTCAAATTGGTTGGCCGTTTGCAAAGTAAAACCTTAAGGTATTTTTGAATTACATGGAAAAAGAGAAAATAAGAGAATTAAAAGTGAAGAGTTTCAAGAAGATGTTTATGAAATCAATGCATGTGTAACATATGACAACAATAAACCTTTGAACAATCTAAATAATTAATTTGTAGAAATTTCATTTGCAAAGGATGAGGAAGGAGAGAAATCTGAAAAGGAGCCTGACTTTGATTCTAATTCTTCAGAAAAAGAAGGTGAAAATGATTTTGATTTACAATTGAGTGATGATAATGATTACTTTGTTTTTGTAATAGAATATTATATGAATAAATCTATTATTGCATCAACAATATAATGTTATTTGTGTTTAATTTATATTGTTATGTTACTAGAATATTCAATAAAATGTGAATTTCAGGATTAAAATATGTCACAAAAGAGAAAACAGGATACGATGCGGCCAAGTTCAGGTTACCACGATTTCCAGGTGAAGCATCACATTCTGTAGATGCTACTGAATCAGGTGATGTATGTCCAGCTACTGCATATCCAAATGAGGCATTACCTTCCCAACTTACAGTCCTTGTACAAACCTTCTATACCTACTGCTTCACCATCCAGCAGCCTTGCTACACCATCCACCAGCCTTACACCGTCCACCATCCTTATACTGACAGAGATATCAGGGGTAAATGTTTCGGATGAAGGAGACTGCCTGCAGGTTAGAGCTAAGGGAGTTGATCGGAGAACTTACATCACAATTGTCAACAATTTCTGAATGCAATTCTAAAAATTTTGTAATACATGATAACACCATAAGTTTATACTGAAGTTATATGTTTTAATTTCAAAATGATCTAAGATATCTTATATACTAAGTTAGTTCTTCTGGAACGTGCTCCAGAAATTTATCTCCAAGTTCAAGGAGAAGATAGATCTTGAGGGTTATATATGGAAGAATGTCTCTCAGGTGACAAAAGATTTTTATTATTAGGAGTTTAAGGTGCAAAAAATATATTCTTTAATCTTTTTTATTTTATCTAATTTTATACATTAAATAGATAAATATTGTAGTTTATAAGTACTTATAGTATGTTTTTTACATAAAGAATTTTTTTGGGATTCAAAATTTAATGTTATAATTTATAAAGTATAGAAGAGGTGAGCTCATACACATTATAGAGACTTTATTGGTTCGATACACAAGTGTAATACCCCACTCCCACTGGACCCGAACCCAATATTAGTCTTCATAAAAGTTATAGATTTTCTTGTTAGCTTTCTATCGCCTTAAAGTATGACATTTTTCGATATAAGGGTTGAAAGTTATGA
>JAOTAY010000002.1:6653646-6664907 GCA_025629805.1 Erythroxylum baracoense | reverse complement strand
TATCTAGGTTAGAAAACTCAAGATCAAATTTAGAAACCCTAAAATCAATTGGGTTCTCCTAATCCATCTTCTTCCCACAAAACATCTTTGCTCTCTAACTCCTTCATCCTCAACACAATCCATTCCTTGAATAAAGCAAAAAGAAAAGATGGTTAACTTACCTCAATAACTGGATTTCTCTTCTCTTCTTTTTCACGGAAACTTCTCTTCTTCTCCTATTTTAGTTTCTTTCTTTTTGTTTCTCACGACACTTATCTCTTCTTCTAATACAAAGCCATTTTAATGGTCTTTGTTCCCATTTTACCCTTCATTTACCTTGTCCTTCCCATTTTGCCCCCTTCTTTGTCTATCAACTATTAACATCTTAACTCCTTATTCTGATCAGGTAAATGAAGAAATTTGATAATACTTCCTTATAGAAAAATGTTCCTCTATTATCTTAAGTTTACTCCAAATCAAGAATCACTCCATTATGATAACTACAGAACAAGTTATGATCAAAATACTAAAACATGTTCAGTGTAGAGAAAAGTTCGTCGTGGCTAAGCCAGAAGTTCGCTGCGACGAACTCCTTCAGAGAGGAATTCTCACACCAATTTCACAAATTCTTAGCGGCGAAACCTAGAGTTGGCCGCGGCGAACTTTACTCAAGAGGAATCCTAGCCAAATCATTAGAGTTCGCCGCTGCGAAGCAAGGAGTTTGTCGCAACAAATTTTCACAGAAGCAACCCAGTTTTTCCAACTTCATTTCAACCCAATATCACTCAAAACAAATTCATAAACTACATTTGATCATTAACCCTAAAAACACTTGCTTATATCCTTCATCAACAACTTATTACATTCACTACCTCAATTTTGTCTATCATTTCTAATTATAGCCAAAATTTCTCATTTTAATAGTTTCAAATTTTCAAGAAAAGAAAAAAAATTCGGGGTCCAACAATCTACATCCACTACAGCTGCATCTAGTAAGTGGTCCGCATCGAATGAGAGAATCGTTTAGCTTGAGAGCACAGTACAGAGGTTGATGGAGTGTATAACTCAACTCCGTAATGAGGTGGATAAGTTGAAGGGGAGGAACAGGACCTCATTGCAGCAATCAAAGCATCCGCCTTCACCAACAGCATAGGTTAAACGATAAGTGAATGTATTTGATATTTTGCTACTCTTAAGTTTTTGTAAGAATTTTTAATTCATAGTTTTTTAAGATATTTATTGGTTTACATTAAAAAATTTTATTATATTGCCAATTAGGATAATTTTTACTTTATATTATCAATCAATGTTATATTATTTACAGAAATTAAATATACAAAAAAATTCAAAAAATTATCAATAGAAAACTTGAGTAGGAAGTGAGAAATGGTGATTGAAATTTATCATAGTTAACTATGTCTCGACGGAATAAGTTTTTACTATGTCTCGACGGAATAAGTTACTGACAGAATGATAAATTTCGTTAGGAAAAATTTAGCGACGAATATTGTCCGTCGGTAAATATAGCGACGGTATATTATATATCTATCGATAAATTTAGCGACGGATTTACAATTTTCCATCGCTAAGTTCACCGACATAATATTGTGTCTCCATCTATAAATGTAGCAACGAATAACAAAATTTTGTCACTAAATTTACCGATGGATATACAATATTCCATCGTTAAAGTTTACCTACGGTTGTTCCTCCTCCAACGTGTTCTATCGTTAATTTCCGTTACCAAATTTATTCTCCGATGAAAAATGAAGATTTTCTGGCGATAATTTCCGCCGCTACAATATATTTTTCTTGTAGTGGTTATGTACTATATCATTACTAATGTGTCATATATTTTATATTTTTAATTTATCACGCAAACCCACTGTGTCATATGAAATTTACACGGCATCTACATAGCACAGTCAAGCACTCATATCAAATTTAAAATAAATTTATTTTTATTTTATAATTATCTTAAATTTAATTAAGCTAATTTAAATACAAATAATTGCAATTGACTAATTAATTTAATTATAACCTAATTAACTTAAATTCTCCCAAATTCTCAAATAATCAGAAGAATCCTAATTCTCTTAACCCAAATTTTAGTAAGGAAAAGCTAAAACCTATAACTATTGATGATAAAGGATTGAAATTAATTAGATGAAATTATGGACACGAGAAGATCAGTTGCAAATGATTGAAGACAATTTTAAAAACTTGGAACTGTCAATCAGAAATGGTAGTATCTTAATGTGTCTTTCATGTCATCCACAACCCATGTTTCTTTTGCTATATGAGTTGAGATCTTGAAGAAATCAGCCTCATATTTCATCACTACCAAGCCTCCTTAGCATTTCTTTTCTCTTCCTCATTCAAAGTTTTTAGATTCTTATTCTTTTTTCTCTCGTCTCCTATCTTCTTTTCATCTTCATGTTCCCAATTATCATCTTCTTTCTCTTCTCCTCCTCCTTTTCACCTCGTGAGCAATAAAGCATTTGGAGGAGTTCGCGGTCCAGCAACGAGACACTCGTCTTCATTTTATGAATTCTCATTCTCTTTTCTCTCTTCTTGTAAATGTTTATATTTTATTCTCTTGCGGCACCATGAACCACTTAGAGAACACAATAATTAAGTGAAGAGATGGCGGGAGAATTACAAAAACTGGGAATTATGGTTCTTCTAATTGTTTAAAATTTTTAAAAAATTTTAGTTAATTAAATTGTAATTAATTTAATTAACTAAAATTAGAGGTATTTGTAATAAAAATAAAAAACTTAATTTAAATACGATACGAGTAGCTCTCACTATATGTTACATGATATGGTAAATTCAAATATCCTATGAAAAAATGAGATGTATATCATATCAGATATAATAGATAATTGACAATAATATAAATTTATTTAATTTTTACCTATTTAGGTTTATTTTAATTCAAAATTAACATATATTTAAATAAAAATTTTATAATTTAATTTACACTTTTAACCAATCAAATATATAAAAAAATCTCTTCAAAAGAGAAAGTAATGCAACCACACAGAGCAGTAAAGAATGGTCGTGAATTTTTTCAAAATTCGTTTGTGAAGTTAAAATGAGACTTATGGTCAACTTCGTTATTACCAAATCCAACATCTCAGCCCTGAACGTTAACATACTTCTTCATCTTTTCTTGGAGTTTCTTAAGAGTGGACAGACATAGGGTTGCATCTATTAGGTCTAATTTATATTATTCTTTTTATGTTTAGAAAAACTCGTATATCGAAGACACATGGAAAAGCAATCTCAACTCTCTTGACTGCAGAAAGTACAAAAGCCAAGTGATCACAAATTGCCATTTTTAGCGAGACATTCTATATTCAGCTCACTCAGTCGCAAAAACAATTTAAGTTCCCTTCTGCATTCCAGGAATTTATAATTTAATCCATAAACTACTGAACAATCTGTTAAATGCCCTACAAATGGATCCATGTAATCTACATTCAGACAAAAACTACAACACAGGCAGGACGACTGAAACTTTCTTGCTCCACCCTTCTCACTGCATTGAACCCCCGTTGCAGCATTGAGTGACCATCCAATTTAATTAACCAGAAACTTTAATACTCCAATGTATGTATCCGCTTCAACCTAAACCAGAGCTGGGCCCTGAAACGGATCTCAACATTTGATTGAGACTAGGCTGTGAATTTCCCGAAGCACTAAACATGGCATTTGACGGAGAAGATGAAGATGGTTGTATCGCTGAAAGGGGCAGCCTCGGTCCTAATGGAAACATGGATTGTGGCTGGCCCCGTTGCACAAAAGGCATGCGGGGATGGACTTGTTGAACATTATTGTGACCAGATATGCTGGGTTGTGAAGAAGATGCCGGCACCCCTTGCTGCCTATTGCTGCCGATATTAGTGTTAAGCATAGAAGGTACAGGACCAGCTACATTCATTTGTGAGGTGACACCACCAGTTCCAACACGAGTTGGTAAATTACGGGCCCTTTCAGCAGCATATCTTTGCCTAGCTTTTTCCACTTGTTCGCATTCCCTCATTAGGAGGGACTCCACCTCCGCAAACTGCTTCAGCTTGAGCTCCAATCTCTTCAACTGTCTCCACATCAACTTGTTTTAACGGATGTTAACAAATAAATTCATACTAAATTGGAGAAAACAAGTGAAACAAACAAAACCATACAGCAAGCATTTGTCCTTATGGACAAGGTGAAAGTATATTTAAACAGCTGGTCAGACCATATAAGCAATGCAATCATAATGACGTATTGTGAAGCCTCTGGTACATAATAAAGTTTCTCCACAGGGCCCACCTAGTGGAACACAGAAACAGGAGATGCTATATGAAAGTGGACATGTGGCAGGGAATCTTCGTACAATCAATTTCTATGTTTGAGAGTTCAAAGCTTAGAATGAAGAAATGCCAGATAAAGCCACAAATTTTCCCAATTTAGAATATGAGTTTACAAGACAAGTAGGACGGAACAGGACAGTTTCCCCACAAACCCCAAAAAAATGAATGAGAACACTATCCTATGCAAAAAGATAAGAACTAAGCAAAATTGCATCTACGATTCATAAAGAGCAAGACATCAGCATCTAGTTTCTACGCATCACTTCTAAGAATCACTCTTAGATGAGAAAGCATCACACTCTTACTCTTAAATTCATAACCTGAAAATCCTCCTCTTCCCCTCATAGATGTACTTCCAGTCTTACATATAAATTTGCCCTCTTGACCCCAATCCTACCTAAATAAGGACTAAAATCCTACTCTAATAAAGATTCTTATTATTCCCTAATAGATTTAAATCCTAAACCAATAAGAACAAACATAAAATAAAAATACTGGAATTCCTTTTCCAATTAAATAAAATTAATGACAAAGAAAACAAAAATTTGAACTAAGCTTTATTTTCCATCAAGAAGTACAAGCACACTTGGCTCTTATAAACAACCAAAATAATAAACAAAAGTGACAATATTACCAAAGAACCACACTCTCAAGCAAACATTAAACTCATTATAATTTAATGTGAATGTTCACAGAGGAAAAGGAGTAAAAGGAATCAGCTTAGGAAATTCTGGATTCACAAAATTCAACTATCATAATTATACCTGATGATTTATAATATTGGCCGATAGCCTCTGGATTTCCCTCTCTTCATGATCTGCAAACAGTTTAGCCTTGATTGCTGCAGCTGCAAGACCAGCTTTTGCAGCGGCTTTAACTTTTTCAGTGGACAAAGGAGTAGCCTCAAACTCATTTTGACCCCGTAAACCATGTAGGTTGTCATCTAAAGTATAACCATAAAAATTACAATTGCAATAAATAGATGAACATATTTCATGAAAAGGGAAAGCAAAACCCCTGTCCTACCATTTTGTTGAACTGAATTTGTGACTTCTCCATGAATACTACTCTCTCTACCACGTGATCTCTCTGAATTCGTCCTGTGGAAGTACATTGAATTCATATAGTATGATAGTACCCTCAAACTCATATACGCGAAAACCAAAAAAAACTCCCCCAAGATCTATTCTAAAATAGGAGCTAATAATCCTACAGAACTCCTATTTAGGGACAATTAGCAATCCATCAACACACAAAATATTGAAAAAACTAAGAAATAAAAAGGGAAGGGGGCTTTATGGCAAATCCTTACAGTAGAATCTCAAACTAAACCATTCACGTAATATCCTAAAACAGCAAAAGCCAATATGTACAGGTTAAGGAGAAGAAATCACCCACCTATTATCCTCAGATAATGCCGCCAAAGATGCATGAGCACAAGCAGCAGCAACTCTTGGCCCAACAGAAGAGGCCAAAAAAGCAACCTACAAAATTTTCCACAAATAAAAACCATCTTTACATTCCAAAAGAGTATACAGCTCCCTCTGCCTCTTCCTATCTATGTGTGTGTGTGTGTGTGTGTGTGTAGAAATACTTATCTTTCTTCTATAAGTAAAATATTATTAAGAAAAGCAGCATGAGGTTGTACCCAAACAAAAAAATAGAAGTGTTTACAAGAAAAAGAGCCAATGTGTTCCACCATGTCAGCAGCATCATCTTGTTAACTTTTAAGCTTCAGATATAAAATCCATTTTGAAAGTAATTTGATTACGTCAACTAGCCAGTATTTATTTGTATTACCAACTGAGAGGAACATAACTATATTGTTTTGGATAATTCAGATAAACCATCATAATTAATAGCTTCCATAAGATAAACAAATTTTAGGCAGAAAAGGCATAGAGGTTCACAAAGTTCTCAAATTTAAATGTTGTTTCAATTAAATCAATGGAGCATAGAACATAGAACATAGATAGAACCTACCAATGCCATAACTGGATTTGGATAATTTGAAAATGGAAGCCTGCTTTCAGAATCGACATCTTGGATACAGTATCCTACACAAACAGCATGAAATGAGAAATTCAGGTACGAAATGGCAATAACATACTGTAAACGTTAAAATTGCGAAACATCAAGTTAGAAAGAGTAACAATTAGATCACCATTTGAACTTGGATGCAATCTTCCGTGCTCATCTCTAATAACTGCATTGGACAGCTGGGAAATCTTAGGAACTTCAATGTTCTCCAAAAGGCCGTCCTCCATGGGTAAACGGAGAAAATGAAGGATGCATTGTGCTTTTGACTTGGTGCCCACATGCTCTGCAATTTCATTCCAATTTTCATGGTAAAGTTCCACTGCCTCAAGTAGTAGAAGTGTTTCTTGATCACTCCAACTTTCTCCATCTAGATCACCATAATCATTTGTTGAATCCATCTTAACAAAATCCAAGCTCGAGTGACTGGCTACAAATCTACTCTCATGGAAACAGTTGGAGCATAGTAGTATATCAACCTGTTGTAAAAGATGTCAATTTGCCATGGGAACAGAACCATAATAGTAAGAAACACCATGATCAGACAATTGAGGTCAACTTAAGATTTCTGAAGGCATTTCTTACATAACATCTCCAGCTATCTATTTGGGAATCTCAAAGCTAATTGTTTTAATAGAAAAGAAAATGTTAGATTTGAAAAACTCTAACACCATTTAACATAGTAAGTCACATTTTGAACACTTAAGATCACCCCATGTCACCTCAAACTATAGTTTAATCTGTACTGGCATGTAAACATACATGTTTTTAAATATTTTTAATTCCAAGTATTAGACCCTTTCTTTTAGTTAATTACCAGTTTTCCCTTATTGATATTTTGATATTCGATCGAAAAAAGGGAAATAATGACCACACACTAATGGATGCCAAACATTTACGATGGTTCTATTCTCCCCCTACTATTATCCATTCCAACAGATAAACTGAGCAGCAATAGCGTGCTTTCCTGTAAAAGCATGTTTAAATAATTGAAGTTACTCAATTCGATCAAAAATAATCCCATGGTAGTTATAAACTGATAAATGACCATTATTACGTCATTATGCTAGTGTATAATCCTTTCGCAATCAATTCAAATAACTTCATGCATTTTCAAGTTCCTTGAAGATACCAATCAGAAAAACATGAAAACAAAAAAAGATGTAAAGGCAAAAAGCATATGCACAAAAGTATGTAAGTTACCTCCTTCTGTGACTGATAGTATACAGTGGGAAGAGGCTGAGAACAAAAATTGCAACAATTTTCAGATAAACGCTCTCGAATTCTGTTGTCCAAGTCAGAGAAATCGTTATCATGGCATGACAATGAAGAATAAACATCAGTCGCCTTGAGTTTACATTTGGGCTTGTCAAATTTGATCAAACTATCAATAGACTTTAAAGCATCTGACGGCACATGAACCTCACCATTTGTATCCTCCCTTAAATAGGAACCACTATTCCAAGATTCATGGCTTGGTTGATCTGCACAGTAATTAATAATTCCCCAATGATCAAGGAACCTCACAATTCTAGTTAAATCATCTTGCTCCACACCAGCTACCAACCCTTGACAATCAGCAACAGTAAGCCTTTTTGCTGGATTTTCCATGTACTTGGCAACAGCATAGTTTCTACATTCCATGTACTTCTCTGGTGTGTGATCAGGTGACTTTCCAGAAAAAAAATGTGGCACAACTTGTCTTTCCAGTCGATGCACAGTTGCTGGTGAAAACCAATCTACTCAAAGAGGACCAAGAAACATAACAATGTTAACGTAAATACTAGGATATTCAGGAGACAAAATCTTTACCCTAAGTACATGCATGCAAGCAAATCCTCAAACCTTTTCTAGAAGCTCAAAGATGTTTATAACCTATATTTTTCCACCAGAGTTCTTGTAGCTAGGTTCTTACTATATGTCCAAGGACTCCAAATCACTAAGCAGACAGTCAAGAAATTGGAATTCTTCGCAAAGTCAACTTACAACCCACTAAAAGGCCTTGGGCACTGCCTTCTAAAACATTAAATTACGACCAAGATAACAATCAATACAATTTGAACCCTTGCAAGCATGGGTTGAGCTCATATCCCTAAGGCCCTAATTAATTACTCATTTTCTTCCTTTCAACATCATAGTTCCCTTCAATTTCTATTAGTCACAGAGAAAACCCAAGAGAAGCTTATTACCTGAACTTCGAACGCCAATTTTTTCCAAACTAGCACACTCATTCAACCATACATACCGTATATACCACACACACACATATAAATATTGCAAAGAATACAATCACATCCACACTGAAATTCGTTGTATACCTGAATGCATAGGGACCACAAGAACTCTACTTCCAAACCTTTTAATAACGCCCTTTCCCTCCATAATCTCCGGCGGCGTCACTACATAAGCCGAATTCCCACCATCACCACCTTCCGCAGGCACGGAAGAAAGCGCCTGCAGCTGACCATATGATACATTCTCCAACTCCGGCACCGGCCCCCTCGTACCGCCGCTCTCTCCGGCCAAATTCGCTCTCTCCAAAGCCGCAATAGACAAAACCGAAGCGTGAGGCCGATTCACGGCGTGCTTCGTGACGAGAGGAAACTCGCATAAGCGAACGCCGCGGCCGTCGAGGAACTCCGCCTCATGGGTGGCCGGATCGGCCTCGGTGTGACGGTGATGGGCGTCGGACTCGTCACGGTGATGGTGCTTATGATCGATACAGTTAGCGTTGCGGTGGTTGTGATTGTTATCATCATCAACGGCGTCGTCTTCGTCTTCGTCTTCAGGGTCTTCGTGTTTGGGTTGTTGTTGTTGTTGTTTGCGAGTGATTTGGGGGTCTCGCTTTCGCCTCTTCCACTTGCCTCGTCCATCTATAGAAACAATCAAAAATTAACCCAACAACAAGAACAAAAATTACAGAGAAAAAAATGAAAGAAAAAGAGGGTTTTAGAGAAAGGGTTGGTCGTTGTTAATTAATTAAGGGAAAAGAGTAGTGTAGTCTACCAGAGGAAGGGAAAGAAGGAGAAGCTGGCATTGTTTGAGGAGGGAAATGTGGAGATTTGTGGGGTCTTTGGATTGGTTCGCGTTGAAATCAAAGCTAAAGTGATTGACACTTAGATTTAGCTTCGGCCGTGCCTCTGGCTGTGGCTTTTTCGAGAGAGAAGGGAGCAACTGATTTGCATTTGCAAATTACGCTCTATCCCTGTGCTGATGCCTGCTGCGACCTCTATTTCACCTCTCTTTTCCTTTTCATTGGAAGCATTATGTTTCACGACGCGCGACGTAGCGAGTGTCCTGGGATTTACGCTTGGAGGTCATAGAGCGTGCTCGACACGTGCGTAGTGCCTTTCTTCTTTTCTCTGTTTTTTTTTTGTAACTGTTGCTACGGTGGACATTGAATAAATGCTTGCTCGGTTCTTTTTATTTTTATTTTTTGCATTTTTAGTGCAAAATCTTTTAAATCAATTATCTTTTATGCCTCCCAATGTTAATTGAATTGCCCTTAAGGGCTCCAGAAAAGTTCTTTACGTCTGCAGACGTTATTATTCGGTTATATATTAAATAAATGACAATTATTTAAATAACATTATATAAAATTTATGTACAAAATAGCAGTTCACTTAACTATACTATTTTTATTAGAGATGTCAATAAGTTGAGTTAAGCCCGGGCTACTTTTGACTTGGGGATGAGTCGACTCATGACTCGGCCCGATGTATATATGTTTTTAAGAAAAAGTTAAAAATACTATAAAATAAACTACTGTTCACTCAATTAGACTATTTTTATTAGAAATGTCAATAAGCTAAACCAGGTCTAACCTATTCTTAACCTAAAGATGAGTCTATCCGTAATCTAGCCCGCTATATACATCTTTTTAAAAAAAGTAAAAAATGACATTGTTAGTGACTGGGCCAATTTGGGACTTGTCCAACCTTAACTTAGAACTCAATCAGGCTAATCATGATCAACCCCTAGCTCAGTTAAGTTAACTCGGACAAGACCGGTCCGTTTTACATCCCTAATCTTTATAAAAAAGCTGTTAAAGACGCTAACTTCACTCTGAACTACCGTTCGAGTTTTCAATTTTCGTGTGATTGTATGATTGTCTGTGTATTGATGCTTTCTCAGACGTCATATTATTTCATCGAACGTGTGACCTCACCCTTTTCAAATAAACGGATTCTGTACAGCGGATCAAGGATTGTGTTACGATTGAATCAGATTTTATAAAATTTTTGTCTTTTTAGGGATGACTCAAATAATTTGGAGGAGGCTTTATAAATTTAAGTGTCGAATTTTGGCTAATAAATTGCATAAATTCTTTAAGAATTAAATATCTAATTTTTTAAAATTTTAATAATTTCAGTTTTTAAAATCATTTAAATAAAATCTTATTTAATTTAAAAATCATCTAATTATTGATACATATACTCAATATTTATTTAATAAATATTACATAATTTATTTAATATACATTTAAAATATCATTACAAGCTTTTAATTATAAAATCTATAAAAATTGGAACAAAAGGTATAAAGTCTTAAAGTAAATTTTAAATCTCAACGTTTTAATCAAAATATAACTTAAATCCTAACGTTTCAATTCATTTAGTTTGGGCAAAAAGGGTAAAAGAGACCCTAAGTTTTACCTCTACTAACAAATTAAGGAGTCGTTTAGTTCCACTTCTATTTTTCTATTGTTGTTTTTTATTTTTGTTTCCTGTTTTTGGTTTCTGTTTTTTTCCTTAAAAAACAAAAACCTATTCGGTTGATATTTGTAATATAAAAACTGAAAAATAAAAACTTGTTTGGTTGAGATTTGTAATAAAAAACTAAAAACAAAAACATGTTTGGTTTTATCATCCTGTTTCTATT
>JAOTAY010000002.1:6635261-6653546 GCA_025629805.1 Erythroxylum baracoense | reverse complement strand
GTTTCATCAATTAAAATGTACTATGTTTCGTGTTCGGTTTAAGTAAACAAAATGTTAAAAAAAAATTATACCGACTTCTGTTTAGTGAAGTGATGTGACACACCATTCTCGCGGGGCACGGACTCGAGTATCACCATCGATATCGGGTTCGGATCCAGCGGGAGTGGGGTGTTACACACTTGGTGGATAGATTTCAGTACTACTACTCATATAAGTGTGTCTAATCAAGATACGGTTACCTATATCTTATTTATGAGAAAACCCAATCTTTGGATATGTTCAAAACTTTTAAGGTTGAAGTTCAAAATCAACTTGGCAAAAGGATTAAATGCATTAGATTTGATAGTGGTGGAGAATTCAAGTGAGCAATATCTAAGACCCTTACTAAATACCTAGAGGAATGTGGAATTGTCCCATAGTACACCATGTAAAGCACTCCTAACATGTATGGTGTAGCTGAAAGATGAAATAGAACATTTAAGGATATAGTAAGTAGTATGATTTCTCACACCACTTTGGCAAAATCCCTCTAAGGTGAGGCATTAAAGATTGCAACTTACTCAATAGAGTTCTAACTAAAGCATCTATCAAAACCCCTTAAGACAGGTAAGAAACCTAACTTGAACCATTTATACATTTAGGGTTATATAACAAAAGGGTAGGTCATATAAGCCAAATGAAAATCAACTAGACTTAAGAACTATTAGTTGCTATTTTATTAGAAACTCTAAAAGATATATGGGTTTTAAGTTTTATGATCCCACTACTAAAGGAAATTTTAAGATAGGTAATGCTCGATTCTTTGAGGAAGTTGAGTTTGTGGGAGAGATAAGGTAAAAGACTTTATTTTGGAGGAGAAAAGTGTTATTATTCCTCAAGCTATTATTAAAATTAGTCAAGAAGCAATTCTACATCAAGATAAGGTTTCTCCCATACAAATTCAAGAAGTCATTCTAGAAGACCAAATCAGCAACCTTAAGAACTAGTACCATTAAAGAGATATACTAGAAAGAGAAGAAATGCAATTCTGGATGATTATGTTGTATATATTCAAGAACATGAGTTTGGCATTATGATGGTGGAAGATGATCCAGTTAATTACCATTAAGTCATTCAAATTTCTAACTCTTAAAATTGGATTGAAGCCATCAATGAGGAAATGAAGTCTATGGAAGACAATGACATTTGGAATCTTGTCCCATTACCTGAAGGTGTAAAACTCATTGGTTATAAATGGATATTTAAGAACAAAGGGGATTTTAAAGGCAAAGTGGAAAGATGTAAAGCAAGTCTAGTTTTTAAGGCTTCTGTCAGAAGGAAGACATTGATTATGAAGAGACTTTCTCTCTGCTAAGAATGATTATAGGATTTGTGGCACACTTAGATCTTGAGTTACATCAAATGGATGTTAAAACTACATTTCTCAATGTCGACATTGATGAGACATTTTACATAGTGCAACTAGAAAACTTTATATCAAGAGACCCAAAGAAAATGGTTTGCAAATTAAAGAAATCTATTTATAAACTCAATTAGGCTTCTCGTCAATGGTATTACAAGTTTCATAATGTTAGCATCTTGTTTGTTTTTTAGATGAATATGGTATATTAATGTTTATACCATATGTTCAGTGGGAGCAAACATATTTTTCCAATTTTTTATGGCGATGATATATTGCTTGCAAAAAATGAAGTAGGCTTATTGCACGAAACTAAGAGATTTTATCTTAAAATTTTGAGATGGAAGATCTTAGTGATGCTACTTTTATATTAAGGATCTAACTACATCGATATCATTCTTAAGGAATTCCTAGATTATCGTAAAAGATTTATATCGAAAAGGTTCTCAAAAGATTAGTCATGAAAAACTATAAACCAGGTGATACCCTTATATCTAAAGGAGACAAATTTAGTCTCAGTCAGTGCATTAAAAAAGATTTTAAGGCTAATAAGATACAAATGATTTATTATGTGTCAGTAGTAGAGAGTCTTATGTATGCTCAAAATGTATGCGTCTAGATATTGCATATATTGTTGGAATACTAGGGAGATATTTAAGCAATCCTAAACTGGACCATTAGGTAGAAGCTAAAAGAGTCATGATGTATCTATAGAAAACTAAAGATTATCTGCCCACATATAGGATATTAGATCATCTTAAGATCATTTAGTATTCTAATTAAGATTTTGTTGGATGCTAAGATAGTAGGAAATCTACTTCAAGTTATACCTATTTGTTGGCTAGAGGAGTTATTTCATAGAAGAGTATTAAGCAAACATATATAACTTCTACTACTATGGTAGGGAGTTTACAGAATGTAATGAAGTATCCAACAATGGGATATGGTCGTGAAATTTTGTCACAAGGCTACGAATTATAAATGGCATTAAGAGGACACTTAAGATATTTCGTGACAATAACTCAAAAGTCATATATTCCAATATTAACAGGAGCTCAACAAAGTCTAAGCATATAGACATGAAGCTTTTAATGGTTAAAGAAAGAGTTCAGAGCGATTAGGTGTCTATTCAGCATATTAGGGCAAACTTCATGGTTGCCGATCCGCTCATTAAGGGATTATCATCCAAAGTCTTCCATAAGAATACTGCTCATATAGGTGTAGTACATTTTGAGGATGTTACATTTTATTGGGACTTTGTATCCTTAATATTTTTTAGGCAATAAACACATTATATGATTATTTTATAGTTAAAACTATAGTGATAAAGTCTACAATTTATTTCCACTATGAATGTATGTTTTTGGTTTGTTCTCGTAATGAACAAAGTTTAAATAAGCAGTTGGAAATAGTCATGTTAAGATCATATTGTATGAAATTTTCATACTATACATCCATTCCTAATCTATATCATTCATCTGCACTAATATATATGATCATCGCTGGGTTTAGTTTCACTTAATGTAAAGAAAACCACTTTGATCATATGTTGCTATATATATTATGGACGAGATTGTTCTAAATGCCTTTGGTGATGATAGTATGTTTGTGTGCATAAGAATTTTGATGTAATATATAATTATTAGGGTTTCATATACATATAAACTAAGTAGGAGATTGTTGGAACAAATTTCATTTAATTTGTGGGCTTATATGTATATTATGAGAATATCATATATTACAGGCTAACATTAAAGTTAGCATCTAACATGCTATAGACTAATTTTATATGTGTAAAGACTAGGATAATAATTTTTAATTTGATGATGAGTAGAATTAAAAATTAGAAACCTATTAAGTTTAGGTTTTACCTCTAAAAAAATTGTTATGATCCGTAAGTTATATAATATGAAGTCCTCTGTTTCATTTACTCAAGTCCTACCTTATGCCAACAACTATTATCCACAACGTTCATAATAAAAAAAGAGACAAAAGGAAATTTGTGGACAAGAATTGTTAGCACTAGGTAAGAGTTGAGAAAGGGGAACAAAGGATCTGTTCCAAGTTATATGTCTATTAGTTTGCTCTTATTATTCTCATTTCAAATTTCAAAATAGAAGCCAACATACTAATTTAGAAGATCATATTCCAAATTTTCAACTTAACACTTCACACAAGAAATTCAAGTATGCTTCCACATTTATATCTTTATGATGTAACATGAGATTTGTGATCTAGAAAATGATATATAACAATTAAGATTTAATCCAACATGAAATATTTTAAATATGAGGGATTCAAAGAGATTGATTTGAACTCTATTGTAGTTCTGCACAAATTTGGAGTTCTTACCAAAGTCAGCATGTGAGGTACTTTTTCTGTGTTCGAAAGCAATGAAATGAAGGTTGGAGTTCTAATGGATTAGGCTAACTGTAGAGTTCTCGTAAAAGTTGAGAGGTTCCATCATACTTGGGCTAATGGGGTTGAGTTATAAAGACACAATCTTTTACGTTTATATAAACCAAGATGATGTCTTTAATAGAAGTATATTCTGAGTGATCTTAAAGTACCGCTTGGCCACTTTTATTTAGGCTAAAAGCCCAAATTGGGGCTTAACCTTTTTGAGTTTGATTAGTTTAGGACTTAAACTTGTAACTTGTAACTTGCTCAAAAAAGGTCTAAAATTTCACAAGTTTGCTCAATTTAAGGTCTTTTTAGATGAAAATTAGGACATGTTTTACACACACCATTACATATAGGTTAGTTAATCTTTAGATTTCACGTTAATAACACATAAGTCATTGTCTAGGCTAGGTGGAATTTAAGAAAAAAATTTTAATTTCATTTTAATTTCTACTCTTCAACCCTAAATTAACCATTTTTTATAAGTCATCAAATTATTGATGAGGAGATAAAGATGTTTAATAGACCTATAATTCCAATTCTTTGTATTAACAATGTACATGTTCTATCATTCATAAACTTCAACAAAAAGGAAAAAGCCTAAAAGAAATACAATTCACACTGAAATTGGTAGTCATTACATTCATTACTTTAATAACAGGTGAATGCCAACAAGATCCTTACAATCAATAGATATCCATCTTCTGAATGGCTATCCAATAAGATCCTTACAATTAATAGATATCCAACAAAATCCTTACAATCATTAGATATCTAATAAGATCCTGCCTTGCTGGCTTTTAATAATTAAGTCAAAAAATAAATAAAAACACATACACACGCAATAGAAAACCCATAAAACACCTACAAAGATCAAATTAAAGTACCAGATTGGTTTATGATATACTACATAGAATGACCACTTGACGATCTGATCTTAATTCAAGACTAAGCGATGAAAATAAAGGGGACCAACACTTTACTACAAAAAGCTTATCATCTCTTTTAGGCCACATACTTTAAGCTTTCCCTGAAAACTTTTAACAATATAGAGAATGTGAAAATTCCAACTAAGCTTCCATCACAAGATCCTTACAATCTATTGATATCCAACCTCTCAACCATTGTTCGGTGTACAAATATCACAAAATTGATAGATATAAGCTATGCAGATTGAAGATGCAGTTTAAGTTTGTTGTTTAGTACACAAATATCACAAAATTGTTTAGTTTACTAACAAACATAGTTAAGTTTACGTTTTCTCCTTTCCCTTTGAAGATGCAGTTTGACTTTCTTGTCTTAGATTCACATGCCAGTAACATCTTCCTTATTCTTTATTGATTTTTGCCCAAGGTGTAGTAGTCTTGACTTCTCCTTCTAGGCTGTAGATAAAATGCAAACATTGTTAAGTTGTATGACTTAATTAATGTTTAATAAGAATGCAAATATTTAACACTTCCATTTAGCATCTGCAACCCTGTGGTTTCATTTGTGTATATCTCAATCCCTTCCATCGGTTTCTTAAAATTCCTATTTGCTTCTTATTACAGAGAAGAGTGTGTGACAAGCCTTTTTCCTAAAATTTTTGCATGAGAATTTGGACTACACTTGCCAGCACCAAACATCCTCATTTTGCTTCCATCATATGCAAAACCATAACCAAGCCCTCTTTTCCCTTTGGTTTGGCTTTTAGTGGTGGCCTTTGAAGATGTACAAATATTTGTTGTTTCTTAAGCACCTCCAGGTTTTGGGAGAACAATTAAGGTTGTTACATTTGCACTTTCACATATATGAGGAGTACTTGAGGTGATGGCAATACCTGAAGCGGTTGTGGCACCAACAGATACAAACACAATAGCAGAGGCAAAGGCAGAAATAGAGGCATTTGTTTTTCTTTTACTTTTCTTTACCCTTTCATCATTGTTAGATGCAGATTTAGAAGCACTTACTGGGATGTTAGTGTTAGTTTGAACTGTGGATATGTTTTTGGGGTTGATTGTGAATTCGTTATGTTTTGCACTATATGGGAATGATTTGACCGATTTGGGTTAGGATTTTAAAACTGGGCTAGAAATTGCTACTGATAATAGTAAGAATGGAGTAAAAAGACCTAAAAGATTTCCACTACTATGGAAAAGAATCGTAACTGTACCACAGAAAAGACAAAACAGCTTAGAAATTACCTCTATGCCTTTCCAAGGACAACCTCTTTTGTTGTGTCCTTCTGTATGGTAGTGGTTGCATGTCATGATCATGTCCCTCCTAGAAATGTCATCAACATTTTGCTTTTTGGTTACTTTTGTATTCTTTTGAGGCTCATCAATGCCCTTTTTCTTAGCTGTTTTGGGCCTATCAGGCCTTTGTTTGAATTTTGGTAGCCTACTAGTTTCTTCATTGCTAATGGGTCAGTCCTTCATACTAGTCATTAGTTAAATTTCCTTCTTATATGCTTTGACATATTTAGTCTTCCATAACAAACTAGAAGTGTACTCTTCAATATTAACCATGTTGTTTCTAATAGCACATATGGCATGTGCACAAGGAATGTTAAAGAGGGTATATCTCCTATATGAACATATTTTATTCTGAAACCTTACCACATATCTATTCTAACTATGATCAATCTCATACCCTCCTTCTCCATTATGATCTACTGAACAATGTTGAGCAATCATGACACTCTTCTCAATTGCTTCCCATATTCTTGGCCCTAAATTTCCTTTCCACTTGGTAGCCTCTTTCTTTTTTCTCACAATTCTTTTCATTAATTCTCTTCTAATGTGCTTAAACAACCTTAAAACTGATATTTTCCTTGTATCAACCAGAGTCTTATTGAAGGCCTCACATAAGTTATTGTCAACCAACTCAATTATAGAATCTTCCCTCTAGAAAGCCCTGCACCATTGTTGAACTGGTGCATAACTTCAATATCTTCTACTGCCCTTTCCTTGTTGACTCTAAGCTTATCCAAATTTTCTTCATATTCCCTTACTGTGAAGGATTTTAGAATTTTCCAAAAGTGCTCCTTCACCTCTTCCCCTTTATGTCCTCTTCCATGCCAATTAACATAAACATGTTTAGTATAAAACCTATTCTCAACATCTGGACACAAATTTGTAATGGCTCTATGAAGTCCCTATAAAGGAAAAACATAACCATTTGAATAGGCATGTGGACATAAATCTGCATATTTCATAACTATTACACTCTCAATAAAAGTAAAAACAAGATTGATGTAAAACTTTTACCTTTTGTTAATTAGTTATTATAGTACAACAAATTCCAGAGCCCAAGTGAGGTAAATCTTCTTTTGGCCTTTCAATGAACCACTTACAGGTGATTGTTGACTCAACTTCAACCATAGCAACACAAAACATTTGATTGTTTCCATCTCTTCCCATAACATATAGAAGTTCACCCTTAGTTTTGTTTTTTAGCCAACATCCATCTAGGCCAAGATAATGCCTGCATCCATGCCTAAACCCATGTCTAATAGCTTTTAAACATATGTACATTCTTTCAAATACAGGTGGAGATGCTGGAATTGGCCAAGACACTGTCAATGTAACAATGCTTCTTGGGTTGGTCTGCCTAACCACTTCAATATAAGACCAAAGATTCTCAAACTCCTCTTCAATGTTGATCACAAAACTATCTACTATTTCTTTCTTTGTTCTTCTCACCATACTCATGGACACTTCAACACTAAACATTCCTTAATGTAAATTTTGGTATCATCATTCTTAAATATATGGCTCCCTTTTAAGCTTATCCTTTAACAAGTCAGATAAGATGTTGGTGTTCATCCAGATTTGTATATACCCTATTATAGTCATGACCGTTCCTAAATTTCCTAACTTGAAATGACTGCAGCTTCCTATCAAATGCTCCATATATATACCAAGGGCAATTCTCTGTCCTACATTTACCTTGGACAAATTTGGGCTTATTTTTGGCAAACATAACAGTCCTCTTTGTTTTAATGGACAACAAACTCACTGCACGTTTAAATTGCAAATGATTAAGAAAAATCATCTCTACTTCAATGTAAGGCCCAGCTGTATTTTCATAATAAACAGGGTATGTCTTTTTCCTCCTAGTAGCATCATCTATCATATCATCTACATCATTAACAAGTTCTCCATATTCATCACTGTCATAATATTTAGACAAAATTACCTCATTTACATCACCTGCATCAACTTCATGTTGTCCATTATCTCCATCACCTTCATCCGGACCATTTACCTTCATCTCCATATCTGAATCATTTTCATCCTCCATATATGACACATCGTCTAAATTACCTACATTACCTCTAAACCCTTTATTATTAACATCCTCATCATTTTCTTCAACTACATTACCCTGGTTAACCTCATTACATTCATCCTCAATCATTTCAATAGAGGTATCTATACTATGTTCAATATAAATATCAATACCACTTATACCCATCATTTGACTAATCATATTTAACACACTAGCATCATCTTGTATAACCCTCAAACCATTGCATAGTTCAAAACCAGGCATAAGATAAAATATCTTTTTTACATTGTCATACCCACTTCTCTTACATACATCAACCAGTTCAAAATAGTTCAGTAAGTCAAGATCAAATTGAATTTGATCCACAAAACCACCCTCCTACTAAACATTATCAACCATATTAACAAAACATCCTATATGGTGAAACCTCAGAGTTACCTCATCAAATGTCATTCCGCCAAACTGAAATGACCAACTCCAGGAAAAGGAAGAGACTAAATCAGAATATTGAAAGGAAACATTGAAGTGAAAGTGAGAAATTGAAGCATAGCGTAACACATGATGCTTAACATATTCATAACAATTCCATCAACCAACTAATTCAGAATGGTGAAAGGTGACAGGAAACACTGAAGTGAAAGTGACAAATTAAAACATAACATATCATCTTAATACTAAGTTCTATTATTTGAGCATAGCTTCAAATTACTTTAGCAGGAGGTGATGAAGCTATTTCTAATGTCTATTTTTCAAAATGTCACTATACTTACCAACTTGGTTACTTTATTTGGTTGACCATTCTCTTATTCAAAATCTGTTGTAAGACATTTTGAATTTCAACCTTTTATGGCTTACCTCAATGTTTCATTTTCAAAAACAAAATATTTATCAAACTAATAAGATAGATTTGATGATAATAAATAATCAAAGGCTCAAGGTAGTTATTACTCTCCTATACTTGAATTATACATTATCCTTAATGTAGTCATAGATGACACAGAAAATAAACAAATGAAGATATGCAAAAAGTGAAAAAGATGAAGCTATTATGATTGAGAGGATTTCTTTATACCTTCTTCTTAAATGTTATTCTTCTTGTTCATAATTCAATTATGATATTAAGATCGGGGACTTACATTGAAAGCGAAAAAATAAGAAAAAAAGGAAAAACATAGAATAAAAATGAACCAGAAATAAAACACCTAAGGAAAGCAAAATCTGTTAAAAGAATAAGTATGAAAAAATGGCTTATCTTAAGTTAGAACGGTGAAAGGAAACACTGATGTGGAAGTGACAAATTGAAGCACAGCACAGCATAGCACATGAAAGTTAGTGGTATTTCCTACTAATCTCATATATATATATATATATAAGAACTTACTAAGTTATATTAATTCAGGTATATGACATTGTTTATATCTGTGAATTAAGAAAGAGATTTCTCGTTGTGGCTTTTAGGCTTGTGGAATTTTTTACCTATAAGCCTCATGGGAGTTGCATCACCAGTTTTCAGCCTATATACTATCCTAATAGTTTATTATGCCTTAATATTTCAGAAATACCCATATTAAATGCAATCCTCGTTCAATTGTTACATCAACTTTAAGTTACTAATAATTAGAGTCTTTCATATTGAATTTTGTTGACAAAGTTCGAAAGCTAAGAAAGTCTAAGGTACGTGACATTGTTTACCCTTGTGAATCGAGAGAGGGACTTCTCACTGTGGCTCCTAGGCTTGTGAAAATTTTCACTTTAAGCCTTATGGGAGCTGCATCACCGGTTTCTAACTTATATACCATCCTAAAGGTTTATTATGCCTCAATGTTTCAAAAATACCCATATTAAATTATTACATCAACTTTAAGTTACTAGTAATTAGAGTCTTTAAGATTTAAGTTAGTACTAGATTGTTAAATCAGAACTTTATATTATCATCAATGATATTAAGAGTATTGTAAACAACAATATAAAAATAATACCTCATTTGCAATTAAAAAAAATTTCCTCACAAATACTCCCACTAGTAAAGCAAAACATATTGGAGATATTAGTTGGACAACTTACCTGGATGGACGGACAATCACAATCTACAAAGAAGGAAGATGATGGGTGATTATGGACGCTTTTTAACACAAAACAGAGCCTGCAAACAATAGAAACAAACAAATGAATTTTATCTCTATTATTTGAGAGAAAATAGTTCTTTAAAATTTTAGAGAGTTATCATTAACTCTAAAAAAAAGCAAATCATAAATAAAAAATAAGCTAATCTCAGCTTCCAGCATTTGATATGAAACTTGAAACTAGCTTCAAGCCTAATGTTATGATCATTCAACATATTTAGGGTCTCAATGCATAATGTGAACAAATAAAGAGAGATTGGATCCTTTTGTCTCAACCTTTCTCCCCCTGTTATTTTGTTGGATAGTTTTTCATTTACTAAGATAAAATAAGTAGTAAAGATGCATTGCTTAATCCATGTTATAAATTCTTTAAAGAAACCAAAACCATCCATCTTGTGCAAAATAAATTCGTAATTTATTTAATCAAATGCATTATAAACATATATTTTAATAACATAACTCTGGAATGATTGTTTCTTATTTTAATTCTTGAATGATTCTTCCACCAATAAGATGTTATCACCAATTTGTATGCCTTGAATAAAAACACCTTGAGATAGATTGATGTAAGACTTTAACACTTCTTTCAGTCTTGAAACAAAAAGTTTGGGTATGGTCTTATAAAATATGTCATAATAAGAGATTAGCCTGAAGTATTTAAGGGAACTTGGAGAGAATTTCAGGGATAAGACTAATAAAGGTTTTATTAATCTCCTAAATAATTTTCCCATTCTCAAAGAACTCTAGTACTACATCAATTACTGCCACCTTGAAATGCTTATAAGAATTTCAAAAGAGAAGGGAATTTAACCCATTACGACCAAGTGCTTTTCTAGGAATGAGTTTAAACATATCTTTCTCCATATCAATAACGCTAAAAGGTTTTCTTAGAGCATGTTCTTCCTCTAATATAAATTGATTTGTTATAAATGATTTTAGTACCAACAAAATGAGCATCCATTAGTTTATGATCCAAGTGAATTTTAGAGGTATTTATAAGCCTCTTACTTGATCTTATTGAAAGATGAATAATTTAGTCCATAGACAAAATATTTAAGACCTTAATTCTATTTGGATCATAGGCAATGACTATACATCCATTATAATGAAAATAGTATATGGTAACGATCATATAATGCTTCTTCATATAATAAGAATATATTTATTTATTTTCTATTGTACAATTAAATGAAACTTTTGACTAAATGATTACCATATGGTTTGTATATATACACAAGGATCTAAGAGTAACTTTAAAAAGATTATTTTTCTATATGATCACATTTCATTTCCTTCTTACTTGATGTTTTGTTTTTTTCCCCTAATAATGTTTCTTCCTTTAATAAAACTCTCAATTGAAATAAAGGACTACATGTTAGACTTATGCACCAATAATGTTGGAAATTAATCAATAAGTCATCCCTAAAAAGTTAACATTTTGTCTCTTTAAAATGAACATTTTTTTCTAATTTTTAGTAATCAAACTAGAGTTACAAGTGTCACATGTTAGCTTTTCCTATAATAGAACAACCACTTAACATTTAAAAAAAAAAGGATGTAGGAGAGCAAGGAATTTTTTCTATTACAAAGCATCAAATTAAGATTTAGTGGGACCAACTGCTTTTCTATCGTGCTCTAATTGGTAGGAAAGATGAATTTTTCTACTTTAGCAAGTTCATTACCCTAGTTAGGTACTTTATAAACCAATACAGAAGTTAGAGTGACACTATAGTAGGCTTCAGTTCACCTATTCTAAGCTACTTAAAAAGAGATAAAGTCATTAGATTAACATTAGCAAACATAAATAATTAATAACATTTAAAGCACTCAAATGGCATGGAATCATAAAACTCCCAAGATCCTTTATCTTTACAGGTACTTGGTCATGCAAGTTACTCAAAGGAACCATAGTATAATCCTCAAGTTTATTTTTTAGAGATAATCTTCTTCAAACTTACTTAATATATATGAAGGGTATATTAATATGCATCTTCTTTAAACATTTCGTACTTGAAGTTTTCGATTATTTTCTTTAGCATCTGAGGTTACAGAATGGGTAGCTACTAGAATTTGACAGTGGTTCGGTGAATACCCCACATACGGTATTTATAACATATAATACGATATTTGTATTATTTTCGTATTTCTTCATTTATATGAAAAATGTGATGGAAAATGAAAAAAAGATGGGCTGAGGGGTAAACGTGTCCTAATTGGGTCAAAAGGGCCAAAGTGAAGTAAATCAAATATTACAAGTGTTATTGTGATTCAATTGATATAATAAGGGTTTTTTTGAATGATTAAGTATAACAGAGGGGTGTTTTTATGGGATTTGCCAAAAATCTAAGTCATTGCTAAATCAAGTTTATTAAAAATAACCGTATCTAAATTATGTTTGTTAAAATTTCAAGTTCTAACTTTTAATTGAGTTTCAAATTAGGATTTGAGTTATGTTAATATCAATCAATCATCTTTTACTTATAATAAAAAATTGTATTTTTTTGACTTTGAAAAATAATATTGAATTTAATTTATTGAAAATTTAAAAATATAATAATTTTTAGTTTTAAATTTTTAAATTTTTATTTTGAGTTAGAATTTAAACAAACAAAATTTTTTTTAAAGACTACATCACCTTTTTAAAGTTAAGCAATTTAGTGCTTTTATGAGTTAAAACGGTAATGTTGATTGGATAATAGTCACTTCATTATAATTTATGTGCAATTTATATAATTTTTTATTCAAATTTTAAAATCTTAAACTTCAATTCTTACATTGAAAATCTCAAATAAATTAAAAATTAAAAATCCTAAACTAATAAATTAAAATAAAAACTTCCAAGCTTAATTGATAAAATTTTAAATCTTTAATTTTAACTAAATACAATCTTTTTTTCACTTATTTCTGAACATGATGTCCAAGTTTATTAATATTAGAATTTGACATGATTTTTTTAATTTCGACTTAAGTTTAATTTGAAGCTCGTTAAAACTTGTATTATTATTCTTTTTTGAGCCTGACTTCACTTGAATGATTGGGTGACTTAAATTTCGATCTTCGATTTGACGTTTTAGTTAAAATGTTGAAATATTCGAATTTGATTGAACTGAGCTAATCCCATTCAGTTCGAGTTAACTCCAAATCAATTTGTCATCCCCAGTAAACATATAAGATAGTTCAACATTAAGCGGGCAGGTAATTAAATGATTATATTTTGTGTGCATGAGGTAAGTGTGTGAGGAAGAGAGTGTTTTGGACTAATTTAAAATTCAAATGGAAAATAAAATAACATGTGGGGATAATTTAAACGATTTAAACGGTTTGGACTTGTTTGTAAAAGAAACAAACAAATTACTTTGGATATGTAATTAACATAAGTTGGAATTTGATGAACACAAGAGATTGAAATGAAGTTAAAGAAACTATAAAATATAACAAGAAAAGAAAACTCTATATGTACTTGAGATGGAAGGATGCAGTAAGTATGGTTTACTATATATTGATATGAGTTCCAATTAATTGAAGTCCAACTTTATTATGGTTATATGTAAATTCTCATCCATGAATTCCAAGACATAAATTTAATTTTAATAGTTAGATTCTTCAAATTAGTAGGCACGAGTTTCATTTGAGAAAAAACAGAAGAACGCTATTGTTATTTTGGGCATTAGAAATCACGTGCCATGTCATCGATCCTGAACCTAGATTCTCAGCCGTTGGCTCAGTACTTGACGGCTTGAAACACTCTACCAAATATTTGCACGGATTGAGCCTGGAACCCCTCGCTGTTGTCCTTCCTTCTATAAATACATATCCACGAGTTCCTCGGTACGCATCACGCTGCTTTTCTCCTCTGGACGTATTAAGCTTGTGATTGAGGTACTATACTACTCTTTCTCTTAGCTAAAGCTTTTTGATTTTTCAGTTAGTAGTCGGTGAATGAGTTCCAGTTTCATAGGCTAGTATAGACTTATTTGCATGATGCTGTTTATGAGGGTTTCCTAGATTTCGGAGTTGGATGCCAGACTAGCCCTGCTTTTCCTTTGGTTTTACCCAAGTTTTGTTAATCTTTATTCTTACATTTTAACATTTGTACTGATGATTACGATGCTTCGAGTTATCTTACGCACTCATATGGGTGGATTTGACAAGGATTAGGTTTTTGTTAGTTCATTGTCGATGTTTGAATTGGGATGTTCATTTACTTGCTTCACTTCAATTTTCCTACCACCCAGGCAATTATTATGTAATGATTTACCAACTTTTTTCAGATTGCTTTCTGATCTGAAAAATGTCTGGGCGTGGAAAGGGAGGAAAGGGTTTGGGAAAAGGAGGGGCAAAGCGTCACCGAAAAGTCCTCCGTGATAACATTCAAGGTATTACGAAGCCAGCAATTCGCCGCCTGGCTCGCAGAGGCGGGGTAAAGCGTATCAGTGGGCTGATCTATGAAGAGACTCGTGGCGTACTGAAGATCTTCCTTGAGAATGTGATCAGAGATGCTGTGACCTACACAGAGCACGCTCGCCGGAAGACTGTGACTGCCATGGATGTGGTGTATGCTCTCAAGAGGCAGGGCAGGACCCTATATGGTTTTGGTGGTTAGATGTTTTGAAAGTGTTGAGGGTTGTTAAGTTAGATGGACGAATGAGTTTGTAAAGGTGGTAGTTTTAGTCTGTATTGACAATTGGGTTGCTGTAATTGTTATGGTAATTGAAAGACTGTCTTTATTCGCCTAGAGTTAAAAGAGGAATCTAGTTTGAGATGCTTGATATTATTAATGGGTATGAATTCCATTCTTTCCCTCGGTTTTGGAATTTTTTTTATTTCTAATTATGCTTTCTTCCTTCTTTTGTACAGCATTAATGCAAAAAAAAAAGCGATAATGAAAATGGTTTCCACTCCACTCAAGTTCCACAATGAATTATAATAATTGACATGCGAGATATAATTCCGTTGTAGCGGTCGATTTGAATATCTTGCGCATTTTGGTTGCGGTTCTTGCGGAGTTATGGGTGATTCGTTGGTATGATTTTGGGTCACTTGTTGATCATTTGTTTCTTCGATCCTTCTGCCACGGTTCTACTTGTTCTGATGATTCTGAGCCCATGACTCGCGTATATATTTTGCTTTTGCTTCTGCTTCGAATTGATTTTATTTTCGTTAGCAAATATCTTATTAGGCCTTGATGGCTAAGTCAAATATGCCCTCAAAATTTTGACTTTGAATTTTATTTTTGTTTCGGTAAGAAGAAGATTAAAAGAAGAGACATTGATAAGAGTGTGAAAGTTAAGAACAAAGCAAGGAAGTAGCTCACAGCTAGCTGGTGAAGTTGCGCAGTTGTGAGATGGCCATGAGCAATTACACGTGGTTGTGCAACCAACTTCATGGGTGTGAGACTACTCTCATGCATGGTTGTGAGAGGTTTCATATGTCCCTAGATTTTACTATAAAAAGGAATAAGTTGTGACAGCGGACAGGGGGGAGTAACGGAGAGAAACGAAAACACCTTCATTCTTTACAAGTTCTCTTCAATTTTCAACAAGGATGGAGGTGACAGGCTGCACCTTGGACTTGATGGAAAAGATAGAAGGCTAACTTTTCAATACTGGTTCGAAGGTGAAATCGACGCTTAGGATATACGGTTAAGCTTAGCTTATCTTTGTTTAATTTTGGATCTTTCTCTTGGAATTGTTTAAGTTATCCTTTGCTTAATCAATTTGGGTATTCATGTATGGATAATCGTACTCTCGTTATTATTAGATTGTTTATATTGTGAACCCATTGTTATATTCGTTAATACAATCTATAATCATTGTATTTGGATTCATTGCTAGAATATTTAATATAATCCGTAATTGTTATGTTGAGATTCGTTTGTGGTAACTAATGGTTTCAAATCATTAATGAGAACTTAACCTAGATTAAATAACCCGAGCTTATGTGGTTGTTGCTTAGATTGGTTTGTTTTTCATTTTGTAATGCGGTTACCCAATTAAATCTAGAGAACATATTCTAGGTTATTCGATAGTTATGTTTAATTAACTATTGTATCTTAATTAAACATAACTTAAGGGAAAAATGAGATTAACAGAGCTTTTTGTTAGTCTACGACCAATAGTTCTAGGACACGTGAAAGCATTATAACAATGAAAGATGTTTAATCATGTGTAGGCTGAGATTGATTCGAGAACTGGATTTCACACATATTCATCACTTTTATCGTTTCTTACTATTTTCTATAATTTGTTCTTGTTAGTTTAAGGTTACTTTATTTTCTCAATTTCTTCAAATTCAAAACCCCTTTTATTTCCTTTGCATCGATTATTTTCATTACTATAATTAACCAAACATTCCCTGTGGATATGATCCTGACTCATTATAGCTACAAATTTTTAGTGTGCAGAGTTAGGTAAATTTTACAGTGCACTCGACACGCATTGTCAAATTTTGACACCATTGCTAGGGAGTGGTGATTCAATTTTCGTTTTTGATTTTAGTTGGTGTTTTGTGTATATATTTCTTTATAATTGTTTCTTTTCGTTATTTATTAATTTTTAAACATTTGTTAATGTTGGTGTATGGAATTGACTAGATCTCCTCGTAGAGAACTTGAGAAACTTGATTCGGAGATCGAAAGGACATTGCGGAGGTTACGAAGGAAAGCAAGAATAACTCCAAGAGTAGAACAAGCATTTGGATTTGAAGAAATAATGGCAAATCCAAGAACAATATGGGAGTTGGTTGCACCAGATTTAACCCAAAGGCCTTTATGCATTATATTTCCTAATTTTGTTGAGCATGTGACCTTTGAACTTAAGTCTAGATGAATACATTTGTTACCTAATTTTATGGCCTTACAGGTGAGGATGCGCATAAGCATCTCAAGGAGCTCGATGTGGTTTGTCTAAGCATTAAACCTCCAGGGGTGACAGACGAGCAAATCGTGTTGAGTACTTTTCCATTCTTACTTAAAGATGCAGCAAAGGACTAGTTGTTTGATCTATCTGTTGGGAGTGCAAACACATGTATAGAGATGAAACTACTATTCTTGGAAAAATATTTTCCAGCATCAAAGACAGTAAGTATTCGAAAGGAAATTTGTGGCATAAAGCAACATAATGTGCACCCGCTAGCTGCCTACTTAGACATCCAAATTGTGCATAGACGAGGCATGGTTCTTTATTACTTACTCGAATTTGCTCTCGAGCCTTCTATGTGTGTCCTCCATGCTTCCAATTTTATCTAAAATCTTACCCAACTTTGATTCCATCAAGCTTGCTTTATCTTGTTGGAAGCCTGATTGTCTTTGAGGCCTGAACTGTCCTCCAGCATTATTCATCCAGGAGACGTTAGGCTGATTCTTCCACCCAAGGTTGTAGGTATTGGAATAGGGATTGTTTCCTCCTCGTCGTCCATATTGCGCCCACATATAATTTACTTGCTCTTGATTGTCTTCCTTCATCAAGCAACAGTCTATGGTATCATGGTCTAATTGTCCACAGAGTTCACACTTCAGTTGTACGACCTTCACCTGGGATGAAGACGAAGCCTTCATACTGTTGAGCTTTCGCATCAGGTTGTAGATCTTCGCCTGCATTTCTATCATATGGTCGACCGTCATAACTCCTTTTTGCTCTCTGAAGGTAGTAGGTTGCCTACCTCGCTCATTCGTCTATAAACAGCTGTTGCTTTCCATCTCCTCTATTAGCTCTTCCGCTTCATCAACTGTCTTTCACATTAGTGATCCTCCTGCAGCTGTGTTGATTGTACCTCTCGTCGGTGGGTTTACTCCATTGCAGAAAGTTTGCAACAAGAATTCCTTGGGTAGATTGTGATGTGGGCACTTCCTTTGCAAATCCTTATATCTCTCCCACGCTTCGTAGATTGATTCCCCGTTACTTTGCTAGAAATTGGTGATTTCCTTGTTGATCTTCGTTGTAGCACCCCACTACCATAAATTACATACCGGAACACCCTGAGGACATTCCAGTATATAATCTATAATAATGGCGTGTTAACTATCACACCTTCACTTATAACATGGCAATATATCCAACTCAATCATGGCATCAACTATGTATGTAAAAG
>JAOTAY010000002.1:6624403-6635161 GCA_025629805.1 Erythroxylum baracoense | reverse complement strand
TTTGAACTATCTTGTTAAACTCTTATTTTATTGATTTGAATGAAAGATGTCTTTGATGAATGTTGAATACATTTATATCATGCAATAGATCGAGAGATTAAGTAGGGTAATCTATGTAGGATCGTACAACGAGAGTTGGCATTCTATAGACTCGCATTCATCAAGTTAATTGATTAGTTGAAAGAGAGATCTTGGCTAATTTAATTGATCACTCATAGGATAACTTAATAACTAGTTAAATTGGTTGAGTGATTTGGTAGACTGAGAGATCGCTTAATCATCTTCATTTAAGTTGATTAGGGATAATTAATTACACCTTGCGAGAGGGTAGTTAATACATTTGGACATCTTAGTTGAGACACAATTCAATTAATAAAATAGGAGGGCGACAAGATAGGGAAAAAGTGATCTCTAGTTGTTGAAATCTTAAATTCCAATTTTCTACATTTTGGTATTATTAATTGTTCATTGTTAGTCATTTAATTTTAATTTAATTTTCCAGTTTATTTCTATAAAACAATTTCGATTCTTAAACAAAGATTGTTCTGAATTAAGTGATGCCTAAGCACAATCCTTGTGGGATCGATACTACAAGTCACGACTCGTATATTTGGAGTTTTTAAGTGTAAAACTAGTAGACTGTTTTGCAATCAACAGTACTCTTCAATATTAACCATATTGTCTCTAATAGCACATATGACATTTGCACAAGGAATGTCAGAAAGGGTATATCTCCTACAAGAACACATTTTGTTCTGAAGCCTCACCATATATCTGTTATGTCCATGATTAATCTCATACCCTCTTTTTCTATTATGATGTACTGAACAATGTTGAGCAATCATGTCACTCTTCTCATTTGCTTCCCATATTTTTGGTCCTAAATTGTCCTTCCATTTGGCAGCCTCTTTCCTTTTTCTCACAATTATTTTCATCAATTCTCTTCTAATGTGCTCAAACAACACCAAAACAGACATTTTCCTTGCATCAACCAGAGTCTAATTGAAGGCCTCACATAAGTTATTGTCAACTAACTCAATCATAGAATTTTCCCTCTGGAAAGTCCTACATCATTGCTAAACTGGTGCATAACTCTCAATATCTTCTATTGCCTTTCCTTATTGGCTCTGAGCTTATCCAAATTTTCTTCATATTCCCTTACTGTGAAGGATTTTGCAATTTTCCAAAAGTACTCCTTCATCTCTTACCCTTTATGTCCTCTTCTATGCCAATTCATATAAACATGTCTAGCACAAAACATGTGCTCAGCATCTAGACACAAATCGACAATGGCTCTATTAAGTTCGTACAAAAGAAAACATAACCATTTGAATAGGCATGTGAAAACAAATCTGCATATTTCATAACAGTTACACTATCAATGAAAGTAAAAACAAGATTGATGTGAAACTTTTACCTTTTATTGGTCAGTCATTATAATCCAACCAATTCCGGAGCTCAAGTGAGATAAATCTTCTTTCAGCCTTTCAATGAACTACTTCCAGGTGACTATGGACTCAACTTCAACCATAGCCCAAGCAACAGGAGACATTTGATTATTTCCATCTCTTCCTATAACATATAGAAGTTCAACCTTAGTTTTGGTTTTCAGCCCACATCCATCTAGGCTAAGATAATGCCTACATCCATACCTAAACCCATGTTTAATAGCTTCTAAACATATGTACATTCTTTTAAATACAAGTGGAGATGTTGGAATTGGCCGAGTGCTTCCTGAGTTGGTCTACCTAATCACTTTAGCATAAGACCAAAACTTCCTAAACTTCTCTTCAATATTGATCACAACACTATCTACTATTTTTTTCTTGGCTCTTCTCACCATACTCATGGACACTCCATCACCTAAACAATCCTTAACGTAAAATTTGATATCATCATTCTTAAAAAATGACTCCCTTTTAAGCTTATCCTTCAACATGTCAGATAAGATGCTGGTGTTGATTCTAAGATTTGTATATACCTATTACAGTCATGAATGTTCCTAAATTTCCCAACTTGAAATGACTGAATCTTCCTATCAAATGCTCCATATATATACCATAGGCAATTCTCTGTCCTACATTTACCTTGGACAATTTTGGACTTAGTTTTGGTAAACATGATAACCCTCTTTGTTTTGATGGATAACAAACTCACTACATACTTAAATTACAAATGATTAAGAAAAATCATCCTTACTTCAATGTGAGGCTTAATTGTATTTTCCTCATAAATAAGGTATTTCCTTTTCCTCCTACTAGCATCATCTACCACATCATCTACATCACTAACAAGTTCTCTATATTCATCACTGTCATAATATTCAGACAAAACTACCTCATCTTCATCATCTGCATCAACTTCATGTTGTCCATTATCTCCATCATCTTCATCCGGACCTTTATCTACTTACTCTAAATCCTTTTCATCCTCTTCAACCTCCATATTTGCATCATCTTCATTCTCCATATCTACATCATTTTCATCCTCTAAATTTAACACATCGTCTAAATTACCTACATTACCTCTAAACCCTTCATTATTAACATCCTCACCATTATCTTCAACTACATTACCCTGATTAACCTCATTACATTCATCCTCAATCATTTCAATAGGAATATCTACACCATGTTCAATATAAATATCAATACCACCTATACCCATCATCTGACTAACCATATCTAACACACTAGCATCATCTTGTACAACCCTCAAATCATTGAATAGTTCAAAACCAGGCATAAGATAAAATATCTTTTGCACATTGCTATACCCACTTCTCTTCCATACATTAACCAGTTCAAAATAGCTCAGTAAGTTAGGATCAAATTGAATTTCATCCACAAAACCACCCTTATACTGAACATTATCAGCACATTAACAAAACATCCTGCATGGTGAAACCTTATAGTTACCTTATCAAATGTCATTATGTCAAACAGAAATGACCAACTCCAGGAAAAAGAAGAAACTCAATCAGAATGTTGAAAGGAAACACTGAAGTGAAAGTGAGAAATTGAAACCTAACACAACACATAATGCTTAACATATTCATAACAATTCTATCAACTAACTAATTCAGAATAGTGAAAGGTGATAGGAAACACTGAAGTGAAAGTGACAAATTGAAGCACTGCACAACACATGAAAGTTAGTGGCATATATATATATTAACTTTCATGTGTTGTGTAGTGCTTAAATTTGTCACTTTCACTATAGTATATATATATAACTCTTCTAAGAACTTACTAAGTTCTATTAATTAAGGTACGTGGTGTTGTTTACACCTGTGAATCAAGAAACATGTTCTCGCTGTAGCTCTTAAGCTCGTGGAATTTTTCACCTATAAGCCTCATAGGAGCTGCATCACTAATTTCTATCCTATATACCTATCAAATGATTTATTATGCCTCAATGTTTCAAAAATACCTATATTAAATTCAATCCTCGTTCAATTGTTACATTAACTTTAAGTTACTAGTAATTAGAGTCTTTTAGATTGAAGTTTGTTGACAAAGTTTGAATACTAAGAAAGTCTAAGGTATGTGATGTTGTTTACACCTGTGAATCAAGAAACATGTTCTCATTATGGCTCTTAGGCTCATGAAAGTTTTTACCTATAAGCCTCATGGGAGTTGCATCACTGTTTTCTAGCCTATAAACCTACCGAATGGTTTATTATGCTTCAGTGTTTCAAAAATACCCATATTAAATGCAATCATTGTTCAATTGTTACATCAACGTTAAGTTACTAGTAATTAGAGTCTTTCAGATTTAAGTTACTACTAAACTGTTAAATCAAAACTTTATGTTATCATTAATGATACTCAGATTATTGCAAATAACAACATAAAAACAATACCTCATTTGTAATTAAAAAAAAATTCCTCACAAATACTCTCACTAGTAAAGCAAAACATATTGGAGACACTAGTTGGACGACTTATCGTAATCTACAAAGAAGGAGGACGTCGGACGATTATGGACGCTCCTTAACACAAAACAAAGCCTGCAAACAATAGAAATGAACAAATGATCTAAGATATTCAATCAAGTGAAGGGAAGCTTTCCTATTCTAAGGGAAGCTTTCCTATTCTAACTTGTGGTTAAGTTCTAAATGATAATTGGAGAATGATCTAAGAAGAGAGGGCTTCTAAGGATTGTTTTGCTTTGTAGAGATTCATCCAACCAGTCATTAATGGCCAAAACATATCTAGATTTTTTCTTAAGTGCCAATTTCCAATTTTTTTAATTCCTCCAAGTAAAGAAATTTTCTTTATACTTTATATCAGTAGCTTCTATGTGATTAGCACAAATCCTAAAATCTTCATTGAATTACTTTAAAACTATATTCCCTTCAGGTTAAGAGTATAGGGGAGCACTATATTAAAGTCACTTAGAATAATTTATAAAGAGTCAATTCAACAATAGATATCTATGATTTTTTACTATAAGGAATTTCTTTGGAATGCATAATTGGACTTATAAAAGAAGTAGGAAAAAAAACTTAGTCCTCTCTTAAAATAAATTTATTGAGAGATGAATAATTCAATCCATAGACAAAATTTTAATCTTTAATTCTATTTGGATCATAAGCAATGACTATACATCTATATGGTTTGTATATATACACAAGGATCTAAGAGTAACTCTAAAAAAAATATTTCTCTATATGATCATATGTTTTTTTCCCTAATAATGTTTCTTCCCTTAATAAAACCCTTAATTGAAATAAAGGACTACATGTTATACTTATGCACTAATAATGTTAGAAATTAATCAATAAGTCACCCTAAAAAAGTTGTCATTTTGTTTCTTTAAAATGAATATTTTTTTTCTAATTTTTAGTAATCAAACTAGAGTTACAAGTGTCATATATTAACTTTTCCTTTAATAGAACAACCATTTAATATTTAAAGAAAAAAGGATGTAAGAGGGTAACAAATTTTATCTATTACAACTCATCAAATTAAGATTTAGTAGGACCAACTGCTTTTCTGTTGTGCTCTGATGGGTAGGAAAGATGAAATTTTCTACTTTAGTAAGTAGATCTTCCATTACCCTAGTTAGGTACTTTATAAACAATATACAAGTTAGAGTGACAGTATAGTAGGCTTCAGTTCACCTATTCTAAGCTATTTAAAAAGAGAGAAAGTCATTAGATTAACACTAGCGAACATAAAAAATCAATAACATTAGAAGCACTAAAATGGCATGGAATCATAAAACTCCCAAGATCCTTTATCTTTACAGGTTGCAAGTTACACTACACTCCTTCGTTAAAGGAACCATATCATAATCCTCAAGTTTATTTTTTTAAAGATAATCTTCTTCAAAAGCTTGATATATAAAGGGTATATTGATATGAAACTTCTTAAAAATATTTTGTACTTGAATTTTTCTATTATTTTCTTTAGCATCAGAGGTTACAGAATGGGTAGCTTCTAGGGTTTGACAGTGGTTCAAGGTGTATGCTCCTGACCATTTTCGGTTGAAGATAAAACTAATACCAGTTTGCTTTTGCCCATCTCATTCATACTATCTTCCTCAGACTTCTCTAATCATTGGACTTTCTTTTTTTAACCAATAATATAATCAAATGTTTTACTGCTCTTAAGTCTAAAGGCTAATACTTGATTCTAGGACTTATCTTAGTTTTAAGAGATGATGCGTGAACCAGGCAAGCCAACCCCTTCAATGAAGACTGGAACGTCGATCGGACGACGTTGAAGATGCGTCAACATATAAGGCAACTCCTTTAAGAAGTGCGGATCGGGTGATGATTTTGATGCATGAACTAGGCAAGACAACTCTTGCACGAAGACTAAGCATGGATCGTTGACGGTGAAGATGCGTTAAAGAGGGGAGACGGTGGATATTTAGGGTTTTCTGTAACTTTTACTTTTAGTGAATTTAGGGTTTCTCTTTTCTTACTTTTGGAAATTTATGAAATTTAAGGTTAAAACCAAGCAAGCTTTCACTCTTTTAAACGTGGCATTTAAAAAAATAGTAACAGTGCCACATTATACATTGTAACGACGTGTGTAAAACACGCCCTAATTTTCTTCCAAAAAAGTCTTAAATTGAGCAGACTCGTGAAATTTTAAACCTTCTTTGAGCAAGTTACAAGTTTAAGTCCCAAACTGATCAAACTCAAAAAGTTTAAGCCCCAATTTGGGCTTTTAGCCTATTTTTTTGCTAAACTGTTGAAATGCTAAAACCTGTTGAAATGATATTTTTTGCTAAATTGTTGAAATGCTCTTGTGTTTTTTTTTTTGTGAAAGATACTTGATATTCATGTGTTTGCATCTAAGTTATCTTTCAACAAACGATAGGCTCCTTACTTAAAGGTACTAAGAAATGCTCCTTCTAATCGTGACTATGAGTAAGGACATATAAAAATTGCAAGTATTTTTTAAAATCTTTTTAAGTTATTTGATTAAATTATTGATTTTGGTGATAACAATCAATAAATAATTAGTTACGTTTCAAAATTCAAAATTCAAAATTCAAAATTATTTTATTTATCCTGAAAGATCACGATATATATAACTTAGTTATCTCTTTAAATAAAAAGAAAAACATTTTGTTATTTTACAAGGATCAATCTAACAAACTCACTCTGATAGTAAGAAGCAGTCCTGACAAATCTAGAATAGATAAGCTCCTATTGTTTTTATGCGGACAAAGGATCCTTCTGTTCAACTAATTCGATAGTGGCTTTGAAGACACAATCAAATGATTATTCAAATAACCAGATACTTGAACATTCTATTGAAAATAGTGAGAAAGACATTTTAACAAAAACAAATTTGATTCGGAGGCAACGACTAGTTGAAAGGAATTTCTATTTAAGGAGAACTACTGCGTTCGATCAGACACTTAAGATTTCATAAATACATCAGCAGCATCAGTACTTGTTCTAGAAAAGTTATATCTATACTCTCTAAGCTTTAGAAAGTGAAAGCACTCTATTGAGAGAGAGATCAATATTCATTGAAGCTCATATTTAGCAAATCCTACTTTCATTTATTGAGTGCTTGTAAAGCCTTGTTAAATACTACTAGTGTAGAAGGTTAAAGAACCTTAAAAAATATGTACTTGTGAGTTTGGAGAGGTTCGTCAAATTACTACTTGGAGATTTATTAGTGAAACACTTAAGTTGGATACTTAGGGATTAGATATAGGTTTCGTTATGAGCCGACCCAGTATAAATTGGCTTTGTCATTTTTTCTCTTTCCTTAACTTTTAAATTTCTACATTTTAGTTACTATTGTTTTCAATTTTCAAGAGGCCCCTTTCGTTTAAATTTTTAGCAGGCTCCTCTCGTTTTAATCTTTAACAAGCTCCTTTCATTTAAATTTTTAACAGACTCCTATCATTTATACAAATTGATAGTAACTTGTATAAATTTTTAAGTTACACAATTTACCCCTTCTTACGTGTTTTTGCTTTATCATTTGGTATCAGAGCCTTGGTTTCACATATATTGTATTTTACAGCATGTGATAGATCATGACAAACAACTTGAGAAGTCTTGAAGGACAACCTGTCACAAAGCCTCCTTATTTTAATGTAAACAACTATTCATATTGGAAGAAAAAAATGACAATTTATCTTCATTCTATGGATATTGAAGTCTGACAAGCTATCAAAATGGGAGATACAGCTCTTGCTATTGATGATGTAAAATTATGGACTAGTGCTGATAGAAGAAATGCTTAGTTGAATGTTAAAGCTAGACATCATCTTATTTGTGCACTCTCTCTAGAAGAATATGAAAAATTATCCTATTGTTCTACAACAAAGGAAATGTGGAATTTCAGGTTACTTTTAAAGGAACAAATGAGGTAAAAAAACATAGGATAATTATTTTGGTGCATCAATATGAAACTATTATTATAAAATAGGGAGAAACAATAGACGAATTCTTTGGAAGATTCAACAACATCATCACAGCCTTGAGGAACTTGAGAAAGATATATCCCAATGGTGAGCTCGTAACAAAGATCTTAATGTCACTACCAAAGGAATGGAGGCCTAAAGTAACAGCCCTAGAAACTGCAAAGGATCTAGACACTATCTCACTTGATTGGCTAAGAGGAAATTTGATGACCCATTAACATGTGTTTTTTGATATATTAACATATGTTTTGCTCTATCAAGGTAGGATAATCATTCATTATTATTATACATATATTACATTTCATTCCATTCATCTTCCTAATAATATTTAACTATATTACATCATGAATCATTCTATCCCTCCTAAATAATAATTTTCTAATATTATATTCATTAACGTTCTATTCTATTATAAACTATTCCATTTTATTACATTTCATTTTATTAAAAACTTTACGTCCAACTAAATATAACGTAATTAAAAATGGTTAACTAGGAAAGCTACTAAAAAGGACATAATATAATTTTGTAGGGAACGAATTCCACATTACATGGCACCCAAGAAGGTAGTGTTTGTGGAAGAGCTTCCTAAACTTCAACTGGCAAGATCCAAAAGTCTGTTCTCAGAGAAACTAAAAAAAAAAGAAAGCACTGACATGACTCCTATAGCTAATCTTCTGTGGTTCTGTAACAGTTGTGCTACTTGTCTCCACCTGTATTTTTTTGTTATCAACGAGCAATTTTCATTTTCAAGACGAGATTAATTTGAACTTCAATTTTGAATCATTTTCCTCGTAAAAGGATTTATCTTTTTGATATTGTAATAAAAGGATAAAGATTGAACCTTTAGGTATTTTTGTTCTTTTGGCACAATAATGCTCGAAAACAGAGACCATGTAACTTCTTAATATCATTGCGAACATGGTGAGGTACCATAAACAAAAGAAAAAAGCTAACTGCAGAAGAAATCTCAACATCGACGAGCCAGAATTTTAGTTGCAAAAAAATCCTTGTTTTGACTACGATGTTGGCAGAAACAAGTCTATTATTAGTCAGCAAGACGAACAACCTGCTTATCGATCCTTGTTTTGACTACAATATTGGAAGAAACAAGTCTATTTGTCAGCAAGATGAACAAGCTGCTTACCAACATTGCGACCATAGAAAATCCCAACAAGCGCAGAACACACATTTTCTAGGCCTTCGGCCACATTCTCAACATACACTAATTTCCCTTCCTTCAAGTACCTTACAGCTAATTCAATGTACTCTTGATACATGTGCTTGAAGTCAGTCTCCATGTTAGAAATAACTAATCAAGAACATAATCACTTATATCATGTTAATCAGGATCATTTCATATGCATAGATAACAAATAATCACATACTTGGACTATTGTTTATTTCCACCGGTTAAAGAACCACTTTTTTGCAGATCTTTGTTTTTTTCTGTTTTTGCTCTTATTCTTCGTATGAACAATCATGTAGAAGGAATAACAACACATGCAGAGAGCTATTCATTTTCATTCTTTAGTTTTTACATACAAAAAAAAAATTAACTACCTTTGGTAGTTATTAAAAGAACAATGACCATTAAACCCCTCATGGGTGCATATAAGTCATCATCTCCCGCTCACACATGATGGGTTTAACAAAACTCTGCAATGCTCATACTTGTTCAATAATCGGTGTGACCAGCATACGACGAGAATACAGTGCCATATATCTGTTAGGCGTATATGACATCCCAATTTAACAAATTGATCCTGGGACTTATGAGTCTTTGAGTAGACATTGTATGTTATACCCTAGGTCATATCTCGCATTTGTACTTTCCTTTGATCTCATTTATTTTTATTTTACGTCATGACTGTATTCAAGTTCTCTACTAAAGAGACGATAACCATCTATGAATACTTTTTATGCGAGTCAATGATCTAAAATAAATGACCTTCCTCTGTTCTCAATTCTCTTTTAAATTAAATTTAATTTGCTTTCCTAGAATTATTCCATATGATCACATCTTACATGATCTTTTGGCAATAACCAAAAGTAGTAAACCTTAAATTCAATTCTCAAGAATGAAACAAGAGTCATAAGGGTATATTATGAGGTTTTACTCAACCTCAAGGGTTTCACACAATGTAAGATGAGATCTCTAGACTTACATTAATCCCTTGTTGTGGTCAATTATGCACACATGGTACGAGTCATGTGCTACGATATTTACCCATTTCGTTTTGCTTGAACATCTTTCATTCAAAAAATATCGTACAGATGATAGTTTAGACATACTCTATGTTTAACGTGAGTTCACTTATTTACTAAAAAAAAACTTATTCAGAACTCACATCTGGCAACGTAAGACAGATATAGTGATTAACAAATCACGTTGAACCAATTTTCTAGCGGCATTTATGGTTTAAATTTCTCGCTCTCAATTATCACCTAGATAATAAACTTAAACATGCCTCATCTCTAGTGAGCATAAACACTAGAGGTGATTTCCCGTGTAAGAGGGTCAATCTCTAATCTATCTCATATACTTGTGATTCATCCCAAAATATATTTGCACAAAACATATATATTCATGAATCAAATGATACACAATGTATAATCATCATCATAAATTATATCCAAAAATATGACATTATAATTAGTGAACATACACAGAGAAATGTTTATTAGTACATGTCAACATCTATGTAGTCTTAGTGACTTTACATGCCCAATGAATACATCTCTGGAAATTGGCTTTGTCATTGGGTCTGCGATCATATCTCGTGTAGATATATATTTCATGTTCACTTCTCTTCGTGCAACTATATCTTTCACATAATTATACTTGGT
>JAOTAY010000002.1:6611733-6624303 GCA_025629805.1 Erythroxylum baracoense | reverse complement strand
ATGTAAACATATTACATAAATATCAAGACTTTGTTCTTATAAAACTACATATTGTATGTAAATGTACTACAACCTACAAACACTCTATAGGTAACAAACCTTACGAGGAAATGAGTTCACAAGTTCGCGTAACACAATTCGCGAAGCTCGATGTACGATAGCACTTGCTATTTCCATTGGAAGACCTATAGGGTACAAAGTCCTAATCAACTTCCTTCTACTCATCTCTTTAATAAATGTCATCACTAACAAATTATAAGCCTTCTTGTTAGGCATATTATTCCAGAGCATTCGTAACAGTTCGCCTTGAGATTGAGGTAATGTCGCAAGCAAAGTCATATACTTTACTTCAACATCTGCATAAGCTAGACAACCTCCAAAGTATAACTCTTACATCATGTTATTAACTGAAATAACATGTTGTGTTAGATCATCTCCTGGCATTAAACGCATGTGAACTAACTGTACATACATGCTGCCAATACGTCTCTTCTGTGCCTTACTTCGAATAAGCTTAAGTGTCTACTTAATAATAGGCATCTTCCTGAAAAACAAATTTTCAGGAATCAGAAGAGTATACAAAATAACAAATTATTTTGTCTAACACATAGCGAACTAATCCTCATATTATGGAAATAATTTAATTTATTATTATTTTCAATAATTTATTGAACTAATCAAAATATGCTTTTAATGTCTAATCAATTAGAAACTTATTTCTAATTTTAACTTATAATTGAACTAATCAATTATCTTGGTTTAATTAAAAAACTAATTTCTAATAAAAAAACTTTCTTGTATGAAGGAGAAAAAAATCTCCAATAATAAAAAAACTAATATTTTATATTAATTAGAAACTCATTTAACTAACTTAATTAGTTTGTGTCAATTAGAAAACGTATTTCTAATATTAATGTTACATTTATTTTAAAACATATATCCAAAAAACTATTTATTAAGACTTTTGTCTTATTATACTTATATTCAATAGTTATATAGGGCACACATTGTATCATCGGAGGAGTAACTTTTTAAACGTGAAAGGCCAGTGCCTTTCCAAGAAGAAGTTGCTTCTTTTTTTAAATATGAAAGGCCACGTGCCTTTTCTTCAAGAAGCCTGCGCTGTTTGTGAAAATAAAAAAAGATACTTTGTGAAAAAGGCGTCTTCTTCCTCCTCTTCTCTCAATGTCGTTTTCGTAGCATAAAAAAAATTAACCTACTTTTAATCGTCCACACCGAAGAAGTCATCGGCATCCTCTCCGCCGACTTGCATTCATGGGTGAGTATTCACCCAGCGGTGTTGCAAGGCGGTGACGCCAAATCAGTGGCATTACCAACCCATAATCACCAGCGGCAAAAACTCAAATGTTTTGCCGCTGGTTTTGCCATCGTCTACAGTATCCTTGGACTAAAAACTCAAATGTTTATTGGTCACATCAAGGCTACAGTACATATGTGAGAGGCTTTAAACAAGAAGAGCAAGGAACAAAGGAACATACGCAACGCAGATGCAATAAAATATGCACAAACTCAAAAAACAAATAACTCCTATCGTGTTCAGTAAATGCAAGTCTAGTATACGCAAGCAGAGACATACTCAAAAACATCAAATCGTACCCATGCATATATAAACAAAATAACCAATGGTCTGATACCAATGTTAGAAATAACTAATCACGAACATAATCACTTATATCATGTTAATCAGGATCATTTCATATGCATAGATAACAAATAATCACATACTTAGGCTATTATTTATTTCCATTTATTAAAGAACTACTTTTCTGCAGATATTTGTTTTTTCTGTTTTTGCTCTTGTTCTTCGTATGAACAATCATGAAGAAGGAATAACAACACACGCAGAGCTATTCATTTTCGTTCTTTAGTTTTTATATACCAAAAAAACTTAACTACCTATGGTAGTTATTAAAAGAACAATGACCATTAAACCCCTCTTGGGTGCATATAAGTCATCACTCCACATAGCCTTTAATCTCAAGGCGCTTCGTTATAATGCTAAACATTTTCTTCACACCTTCAGGTTCATCCAGATTATACTGAGAAATCATTCCGCGGGCCGCAATTTTGCCGTGAGGTCTCATGTGCCCGAGAACTTCATCAAGCATCTGACCGCCCACGTTATCAAAATAGATGTCAATGCCTTGAGGGAAATACCTCTTTAAGGCTTCACCCAAATCCTCCTCTTTATAGTTGAAAACATGGTCATATCCGAAGTTGGTCTCTGCAAGATCAACTCTTTCTTGAGTACTAACACTTCCAACGACATAACAACCCATCATCTTCGCAAATTGACCGACTAGCTGACCTACACCTCCGGATGCTGTAGAAACATACACAGTTTCCCCTGCCTTAGGAGAGCACAAATGAACAAAACCGATATAAGCAGCAATCCCAGCGATTCCCAGAACTCCCAAGTAATATGACAATGGGACATCGATGTTCTTGATTTTGTTTAGGCTACTTGGGTTGTGGATGATGGTGTATTCTTCCCACCATGTTAGACCCCAAACGAAATCACCTTCCTGAAAATCTGGATGCTTGGATTGAACAACCTTAGCCACACCATACCCAACAAGCACAGATCCGGGTGTATAGGAATTGATGAGAGTTCCTGGATTGGAAATTTGATTAGACATACGGTGTCTCATGTAAGGGTCGCATGCAAGGTAGAGATTCTTGAGAAGCACGGCTGTGGATTGAGGAGGGAGTATCAAACTGGTGAGAGATGACTGGATGAGTTCAAAGTCGGTCTCTTTTGGATACCCTTTAACGTAGTTTCTGAAAATCACTTGCTTATTATTACCCATCATCTCCATCTCTGATTTTGTGTGTCTCTTCGCCAAGCTCGTGTTTGCGTGACTCGCTTCACGAACCAATGGCTTAGAAACAGACTGAGCTCGAAGACGAGGACAAAGAAATAAGAAAAGAAAGAGCGAAACTTATATCTAATGACTCTAATCCCTAAGTAATAACCCTAACTCTTCGTGGAATTAGTAAACTTTATGCTACTATAGATATGGAAAAGGATACAGCTGAGAGAAACAGAATACTTGAATATCAACATATAAATTAGTATGAATCATTTCTTATTTACTCTACTTCTATGGCTGCGAATGTCGTTTTCACTTTCGATGATGATAATCCCATTGGAGCAACTCCAATTGGTCGAGCATATGTCCGTATTAAAGAACTATTAGAAGGGGAAAAAATATATAGGAGGGTTGAGATTTTGGATGAAGAGAAAAACCCTATTCATAGAGGCTCTAAAATGCACAAGAAGATAAGATCTTCGATCTTACAAAATGCTATAATTTTTCAAAATAATTAAATAAAAAAGGGCCATAATTTTGGTTAACGTATTAAAAGTCCAATTCAAAATTTCCTGAGGTACCTTACAGAGGGTTTCTCTATACTAAGATCCCTCTTAATGGCTGGCGAAAAGTATTATGAGCCCTATAAATGGTAGGAAGATGTCTTTTATGTAACCACAAATACTAAACACTTGATCTATTTCACTGGCTTATATGTTTGGACTGAAATAACCTTGATAAGAGATTATAAAAGGCCAAAGCCCAAAGGATCGTGGTGAGCGTATGAAAAAGAAGGCAAGTGAGGGTGTAATGGTCTTTATACTTGCTTGGGAAGATAGAATTATTGGAAAATCAAGGTAGGAGTCGATTTTGGACGTAACAGAATAATTACAAATTTTTTTTATAATTTCCAAAACTTAAAATCATTTAATTTTCATAACATGATTAACATAAAAGCATAACAAAGTTTAAATTATGATTTCTACCTTATTTTGAAGCTTATTTTTTTCATTTTATTCAAACTATTTCTGAAATTAGTTCATCTTAATCATCATGTTGCACATATGTTCGGTCTCTAACAGTAACCATATAATATGTTGAGAGAACCCTACAATTGTTATAAAGAAGATTAGGCAAGAAGTGTTAGTTCCCTCGGAGCCCAATCTTATTTATAATAGGTTATAGATATTTTAGTAATTTAATTAAAATAAATTCTAATTTTAATTAAACTTTAATTATAATTATAATTATAATTAATTCTAAATAAATATCAATATTGCTCAAATAAGATCCAATGTTTCATTTTGATCCTTATTTATTAAATATCTCATATTTAATCTTAAAGTTTTTCAAACTTTATACTAAAATGTAACTTTGATTAAAACACATTTTCTCTCTTCATCTCATTCTTTGTGTGTAACTCATTAGGTTCCTAAATTTTTTGACATAGATACTAATTATAACCTTAAAGGATTAGATAAAATTAAACTCCTTTAATTTATCTTTAATTTTCTAATCAAATCATTTATTTCCATATATCAAGATTGACATCTAGTAATGTGTTATGACCACTCAAATATTTAGGAATGTCAAAGTGATTTTAACTAACATATCTGTACAAATTTTTTTGTATAATTTAATCTTTTATTATATATTGTTTAGACATTGAGCATAAAAATATTATCTACTCTATTTGAGTCCAATTATAATAGTTCTTTACCATTAAATTTTGATTTTATTAATGAAATTTGTAAAGTATTTTACAAATTGTTGTTCCACCTTAGCCAAGGATTTAACAAATATATACTAATCGAGAACATTAAAACATTTATCAATCCTTGTATGTAAAGATCTCAAGTCAAACGACCATTTATATAACCATAACAATGAGAATTTTTATAGAAATACAAGTAATGTTCCCAATGAAATTCTCATATAGGATCAATTTAGTGAACTTGTCTTCTAACAAGTACTCATATGTTTATTTATTTTAATTTTATTAAGTTTTTAATATTTTTCATATTCGTGATGAAATGTCTCTAAAAACTAAAAAAAATTAAAGTAGTGTTAAGAAGGAGGTGTTAGACCCCTAAGTTTTAATAGCGGAATCGTGTGGTTATTGGCAGGCCTTGACCAATGTTTGACACTCATGTTAATGGACTTAGGCAAAGAGTTGCGAGTAGGCAAGGAAAAGAGGCAATGTAAAGTGTTGGCATGTATTAGTGCACATTGGCAGAAATCTTTGAACGAGATGCAAGATTTGGATGTGAAACCAAAAGAAGGCTTGAGATGGACATTAGGTGGAAAGTTAGATGGATCACATATATGACAGCGGCATGCGAGAGTTCCAAGGTGACTTAGCAAGTTAGATCAAACTTGGTGCGAGTTTTGGTAGAGTTTCGGACCTTGTACAAGTTGACTTGGCTAAGGCTGGGTTCTTGATGGACTAATGACTTAGTGTATGCTCAAATGAACGGACCATAACTAATGGACTTGACATGGGGAATCATTGGACGGACCAGCGTGCTACAACAAGCTTTGGTTTAGATGACTATCATTAACGGATAGAGGTGAGGAGATCCTAGATGACGTGGCAAATGAAATCACAGAGGATAAACATCAGTTGTAAAAGATAAAGACAATGTGGGGATTATCTGAAGATAGTGGAGATCTTCGTGGATATGGACAGATTATTCCTAGATAGATGTAATTTTTTATCTTATTAGTTGTAACATAGATAAGTCCAATCAGATAAAATCCTAATTAGATGGAGATGTCATTCTATTGGTTAGTTTCATATAATCTGATAAGGATAAGATATGATAAGATGTGATCTTAACTAGTTGAATTTAGTTAGGACTTTAACTGTTGGACCCCACACCCCGCCCTTAGGTCGGCGGCGTGTGTTTGCGGGACATACCGCGGCATCCAACCTTACTCAGTATTGTCCTCTTTGGTCAAGGGTGAGTCCACGACTCGAACCCAAGACCTCAAGGTTTTGTTGCTATAAATAGCTCATTTAAGCGTTGCTTCTCTCAATGTCAGAGAGTGTGACAAACAGAGATTAAGAGAGCATTCCTTTGTATACTTTGAGGAAAGTAATAAAGGTTAGCATTATTGTTGTATCTCTTTTTTTGCTTCTATTGTTGCCGTTAATATTGCTTTCATAGTTTTCTTGTAAGAGTGTGAGAGTTAAAAGCCTCGAGGATCTTAAGGCGTTCGAGAACAAGTTTAGTTGGTCAACGATTAGGTGGGAAGGCTGAGTCTTGCTTAAACAGATCTAATTAAGATTGCAGTGTAAAGGAGTAGGCGCGACTTGTGTTATAACTTCGGTACTTAGAAGATCTTTGTAACAACTTATATCAGAGCCACATTTTGATACGGCAGGAGGCAACAATTTGATAGAGCGTGTCAACAGAGTGGAGACACTCATTAGGCAAATTCCTCAAAGGAAGGAGGAGGTCACGTCTTACAATATTCGATTTGAGATGTTGGAGGTGCGAATTCAATAGTTGCAACATCAAATAGCGGAGTTGATAAAGGCACAAGAGGATTCTAAAATCGAGATGACAATCCTAAGACGTGTCGTTGAAACGTAGGATGCTAGGTGTGTTGAAAATGCTTTGGCCAAAGTGTAAGAGTCACAAGTTTGCAATGACAAGCAGAGTGTCAAAGAGCTCGAAAATTTCTTGTGAGATATGGAGCAATACTTTGTAAAGGCAAAGGTATCCAATTTGGAGAAGGTGTTAATCACAATTATGTAATTGGTGGAAGATGCAAAGTTGTAGTGGAGAACGACAACCTCCAACGACATCAGTACGGGTAGACCTCCCATTGACACTTGGGAGAAGATCAAGAAAGAGCTAACAGATCAGTTCCTCCCTAACAACACTCATATCTCGCGAGAGAAGATTTGAAGAGGATGAAATAAGATGACTCGGTGCGGAGTATGTGAGGAAATTCACATATTTGATGTTGGACATGCAAAACATATATGAGGAAGACAAATTATTTAACTTCATAAGAGGCTTGCAAGGATGGGCAAAAATGAAGCTTCGAAGGCAGAACATGAAAGACTTCCCAAGCGTGATAATGGCTGCAGATGCCTTGGTAGATCTCGAAATGCCACTATCAATTCAAACTAGCAACAAGGCAAAAAGAATGGCGGGACACGAAATGGCTCGGAGAAAGGTAAGAAGAAGGTATGTAAATCTTCTTAATGTAAATCCAAGAAACAAACAAAATGAAATATTGCCTATTTCATTTGTGAAAGGTCACACTTTGCTCTTAAATGTCCAAAAAAGAAGATGGATATGGAGCAACTTAATATCATGGTCACGAATGATCAAGGAGAAGGAGATGATGACTCGACGGAAGAAATCTACCTTAATAGTTATGCTACATTGGGCGCAATAGACCTTTTGAAGGAGCATTCAAATAAAAGCAGGGATAAACTTGACAAAGAGGGAATATGGTATGTGGGAGTTGTACCAATGACTAAGGAATTTTCGAGGAAACCACAGTCGAAGGAGTGTCTACAGATTATTTCGACAAGGGCATTGAGTTCTTTTGATAGGGGTGGTTTGTTAGACCCTAAGTCCTAATAGCAAAATCGCGCAGGAATTGACAAACCTTGACTAATGTTTGACACTCAGGATGACGGAACAAGGCAAAGACTTGTGAGTAGGCAAGGAAAAGGGGCAATGTCAGGCGTTGACATGCATTGGTGCACATTCGTGGAAATCTTTGACGAGATGCAAGATTCAAATAAGAGACCAAAGAAGGCTTAAGATGGATATCAGAATGTTAGCTGGATCACACGCATGACAGTGACATACGAGAGTTCAAAAGTGACTTAGTAAGTTAAATCAAGCTTAGTGCGAGTTTTGGAAGAATTTCAGACCTTGTACGAGTTAACTTGGTTAACACTGGGTTCTTGATGGACTAAGGACTTAGTATATGCTCAAATGAATGAAGCATGACTAATGAACTTGATATGAGGAAGCATTAGACAGACCAATGTGCTACAATAGGCTTTGACTTGGGTGACTATCATTAACAGATATAGATAAGGAGATCTTGGATGATGTGGTGGATAAGATCACAAAGAATAAACATCAACTCTAAGAAATAAAGACCATCATCTAAAGATAGTGGAGATCTTGATAAATCATTCCTAGATAGATGTAATCTTTTATCTTGTTAGTTGTTATGCGATAAGTCTTATCAGATAGAGTTCTATTTAGATGAGGATATCATGGTATTAGTTAGTGTGATATAATTTGATAACGATAAGATAGGATAAAATGTGATCTTAACTAGTTGAGTTTAGTTAGGATTATAAGAGATGTCTATAAATAGCTCATTTGAGCCTTACTCTTTTTAGTGTTAGAGTGGAGAGTGTGACACACAGATATCAAAATAACATTCTCTTGTATACTTTGAAGAAAATAATAAATGTTAGAATTATTGTTGTATCTCTTTCTTGCTTCTATCGTTGCCATTAATATTGTTTTCGTATTTTTCTTGTAAGAGTATGGGAGCTAACACTGTAAGAGTCGTAAGGAACGAATCTAAGGGCTTGTTTGGTTAGAGGGTTAGTAATGGAACGGAATGGAACATAACACACTTCGATCGTTTGGTTGAGGGTTTCATAATAGAATGGAATGGAACAGAATGAGATGGAAGCGAAGGGTTTCATGTTACGTTCCATTCCATCCTAAACAGTGAAAATAAGAAACCTCTGATTCGGAGGGCTTAGGATGGAACGTAAACTAATAAATACATACTATCTAATATACCCTCAAAATTTTTTCTTAATACTAATTATTTCTTCTAACCTTAACCCCCTTCTATATAATTAATAATATTTTTATATTATTTCTCCTTACTCTAATAATAATATTTTTATATTATTAATAAAAAAATGTATATAATTAATAATAAAATAAAAATTTTATTATAATAATTTTTTATTAATGAAAATAGAAAAAAATATAAAGAATAATTCTATAGTTGTTTATAAATTATATATAATTTATTATTAATTATTAATTATATATAAATATTATTATTCATTATTTAATAAATTTTATTTTATTATATATGATTTATATTTAAAAATTTATATTTATATTTATATTTATATATAAATATATAAATACAATTAAAGAATAATTTTTTATATATTTTCTATTTTCAATAGTAAAAATTTTATTAAAATTTTTTATTGTATTATTAATTATATATTATTCTATTATTAATTATATACAATTTATTATTAATTATATAAAATATTATTATTATTATTTATTATTTGATAAATTTTGTCTATTATATTTGATTTATATTTGAAAATTATTTATTTATATTTTTATTTATGTGGAAATATATAAATACAAGTAAAGAATAATTATATTTTTTTCTATTTTCATCAATAAATTTTTTATTAAATTTTTTATTATTAATTATATATAATTTATAATTAATTATATATAATTTTATTAATTTTATTTATATAGAAATATACATAAACAATTACAGAATAATTTTTTATATATTTTCTATTTTCATTAATAAAAATTTTATAAATTAATAATAATATTTTTATATAATTAGCAATTAATTGTTTATAATTAATAATAAAACAATAAAACTTTTATTAATATTTTTATTATTTTAAAATAGAAAATATATAAAAATTATTGGTCACGGTTGTGCGTGATTTTTTAATTGAACATGATTTTTGTTTTAAAATCATAGCGTTAAACCTCTTACGATAACCATTTTAATATCAGGAGTATAATAGTCATCTATTATACATTCCATTCCATCTCATCCATCTTCCAAACAATACTTCACTACATTATATTATGAACTCTTCCATCCCTCCTAAACAACTTTTCACTATATTACATTCCATTCTATTATAAATTATTTCCTTCCGTTCCGTTTTGATATATTAATTAACATCCAACCAAATAGGCCTTAATGAATTACAAATGTCGCTGGTGCGACTTAGGAGAAGTGGGACGGTCTATGCTAGGTGATATAAAGGACACCTTGGGACTCGAACTTTCACCGAAGCTAATCACCAACACCCTTTGCACGATATTCTCACTTAGGTCCGCTTAAGTAAGACTTCAACCTTCAACAACCCTCGAAGTGTTTACCTCATACACTCGAAGAAACAATGCTACGAAAGCAATAAAAAATAAAGGCAACAAAGAAGACAAGAGAGATACGGTAAAACCAACCTTTATATTACTTTTCCTCAAAAGAATACAAGAGATGCTCTCTCTCTGAGCTAGTTGAGAGCAAAGCTTGAATGAGCTATACATAAGCATTCTAACTTGGATGTCAAGTTACACTTACATTTAGAATTTCACTCAAACAGAACTGCCTAAAATCGTGTTAAGATCACGTCTATTTCTATCAGATTACGTAGACTAATTAGATGGCACCTCCATTTAAATAGAACTCTAAATGATAAAATAGAATTTACAAGATAACAAAAAGATAGAGTTTACATTCAACTAAGAAAATAACATCCTTATCCTCGAAAATCTCCACTATCTTCAGATGTTAAGTCTTACTGTAACTCTAACTCTTCGTCATCGCCACATTATCTAAGACCTTTCCAAGATCTTTATCTGATGATGATACAGTGTGATCTTGCCGAAGCCCACATAGCACACTAGTCTAATCTAATGCTGCTCACAGCAAGTCCGTTAGTCGTGCTCCATCCATTCTAGCATGGCTAAGTCTTTAGTCCATAAAGTCCTTAGCCCGAGTCGAGTCAATCTCCACAAGGTCCAAGACTTTACTAAAATTCACACCAAGTCTAATTTTACTCGCCCATATTTACCTTAGTATTTTTACATGCCTCCTTCATGTATGTAATCTAGCTAACCTCTCTTTGAAGGCTCCTGGAGCAAGTTTGCTAAAAAGTACTCCAAAATTTAAAAGTCTAACACTAGGAGCCAAGGTGAAGTTATGTAGGCACGTGTTTCTGTCCGTTGGATTAGTTGACGTAAATCCCAAACGTGCCCTTTCTTGTCCATTTTTCACCCAAAAGGCTGGGTTTGGCTCCTGCTTCAATATTCAATAAAGAGGGATGATTCCAAATTTATTTAAGCAGGCAAGAAGACATTCATATCTTGTACAGAAGAGATGGTAGAGTCTTAGGCCCAGATGCTGGATGCATCTCAACCATGAGTTGCCAAGTGAGAAATCTTGATCTTATTATCGATTATAAAAAGACTTGGTCCGTATTAATAAATTATGGCTTGAAAAACTTGTTTACTTTTTTTACTTTTATATCAGTAGTATAATAAGATATTATTTTTTTCATATTAATATTTGTAATATTCTTAATTCAGAGATATCATTACTTAATTTTTTTACATAAAATTTTATATTTTATTTTTACAAGTGATTCACAAATTATTTTTAAATAAAGTTTCACGTTGAACTCCTAAGTTATAATGTTTAAAGATAATTTTTAAGTAAAACTTGCATTTACTGGGAATGAAAATTTGGCTATTTCATGGAAACCAAAGTCGAGTTAATTTGACAAATATGAGTTATCAGGATCAAGCACGAGAGAAAACGATAAGTAATAAATGGGATGAATAGTCAAGTTTTCTTGTTTTTCTCTAAAACGTATTTTAAGGAATTCCATCATATATTCCCTTAAAGTTAATGCTTGGGCACGAATAACATCGAACGTTTTTTCCTATACACCCCAATTAATTTTAAATTTATCTTCAAATAAAAGACACGTTCATAATTTATTTAACCTTTTTAAAAATTTATCAATTCATTTAAGAAGTTAACAAAATACTAAAAAATGAATTAAAATACCTTCTCGTCTTCATCGCCTTATTTCTTTGACTAAACTACTCAAACGTCCTTCACCAAGTTCTATTCTCATAATTTGAATGGCCTAATATTGATACACGCACGGTAACTGCGAGACTATGGTCCAGGGCAATTAATTTAACACAAAGTGTTATTTCTTAACAGTGACAGCGGGGTCGCATCCGCTCTTGGAACTGCTTTCGGATACACGTTCCCTTGCATAAGAATTGATCTCAAGACAAAAAGATAATTAAATCGTCCAATACAACACACAAAGATGCATAAGAAGCTAGTATCTCAAGATTCATGGTATGTTATGCTGCATACGAATTGCGACTTCTTTCAGCATATGTATGTTCAACCAATTATTAGTAACTGCCACTGGATAAACCAAATTAATTCCTTTCGTATGGTCTTTGCGTTACATACACATCCTTGAAATTATTAGAGAGCAGGCAATAGTTTAACGACAGCCAATTCATTGCCGGGCGGTATGATTGATGCAAGTCACATTTATTGTAGAGAAGGACATTTTAATGTATAGTCTTTTGTATTAATTTCAAGCGAATATCTTTCAAATTTTTGCAAAAGATTAAATCTATATGTTTAGAAATTTAACACTGTACTTGATAAATTTTGAGGAGGTAATGTCGATATTTTCAGCGAGAGCAAAGGGCCTTATATAAAAGCCTATGTAAAACCCTACTTTGTTGGACCTCGATTTGTTTGAGGATTAATTTTATTATTCTTATTGTGATTAAGCTTTAATTATAATTAAAGGGGATATAATTTTTTTAAAGATTGAAGTTATTAAATGGAGAAATTAAGATTTATTTTTGAAAGCTTATGGTGTTAATTGAAAAGAATAAGAGTT
>JAOTAY010000002.1:6587331-6611633 GCA_025629805.1 Erythroxylum baracoense | reverse complement strand
AGTCTTGAAGAGTGATTTTGAGGTTACTCACTAAGAGAAAAAGAAAGAGGAAAGGAAGAGTTTTCTTTAGAGCCAAGAATCTCATTAGTTGGTGAAGCTCCAAGGTAAGTTGATTTCCAGATCTATTGGAGTTTTGAAGGGCTTTTAGTTTAAAGGGCTTGGGAATGCGTGGGTTTAAGCATTCTAGTGTAAGTTCAATGCTTTTGGTTCTATAGGTTCTCAAATGTGATTCTTATCGAATGAGGACTTAGTTTGTTGTAGAAAACCAAACAAGTCCTATCCAAGGTGAAGAGAAAAGACAACAGTGAATCTTTCATTGTCAAACATTTTGGTGGGTAATGTATTTATAGTTATTGTGTGATTGGGTAGATTCTTACCTATATATGTGTGTGCATGCATGTAAAAATGTGCTAAAATGTGTGATTTGCTGAAATGTGTGCTTATCGAAAATGCTTATGATTTATGAACTTTGATTCTGTTATGCCATTGAACAATGTCATTGCATTTTGTTTGAATGAAAAGACAAACAAGTATAAAATCCGAACATATGAGTAAATAAATATATGCTTTGTTTGGGTGAGAGTGGAACCATTTTGTTCGTCACATGCACGTTGACAAGAGCCTTCTCCCAGCTGCCCGTATGTGGCATATGAGCTCCGAAAAAGGACTCATTCTGTTCACGGGGTAAACTTTGGTTTCTCCATTCTGTCCATGGAACCTTTGAGCTATTTGTTTATGCATCGCATCTGTAAACTGTCAAGCATGATTCACTCAAATGTTATGTGTTCTGCTTTAATCTGTTTACTTGAAAATAACTGAATTGTTTAGTATCATTACCTATGTATATATGCTTGAATTTGTGCTAATTGCTGATGGCTATAAGTATATTAGCCACTAAGCTGTGTAGCTCAACCCCCTTTTCTTCCCTCCTCAGGTGCAAACCAAGACGATAGTGATCTCTGTAAGGCATCGAAACCTCCTCAGGTGCATGTTTTGCTTGACGATTTTACCAACTGGTGTTATTTTTAGAATAGCACGAAAGAGTGGGAAGGATTGCATGTGAAAAACACAGACAAAAGGAATCGTCTTTGATGACGTCACAACACAAAGGCAAGGAAAAATATAGAGGAAGAGTATCGTCTGTGCTGACATCAGAACACAGAGGCAAGGAGGAATAGAAAGGAGAAGTATCGTCTGTGCTGACATCAGAACATAGAAACAAGGAAAAATATGAAGGAGAAGTATCGTTTGTGCTGACGTCAGAACACAGAGGCAAGGAGTATTAGTAAGGAGAAGTATCCTCTGTGCTAACGTCGGAACACAGAGGAAAGGATGAATCAAGAGTAAAAGTATCTTCTGTGGTGACGTAAGAACACAGAGGACATGTCATCACACAGAAGATAGAACACAGAGGATAGAACACAGACGATACGTGGTCAACCCAGAAGATAAAAATCAACTACAGAGGATAGAACAGAGAGGATAGACCACAGACGATAAGTGGTCAACAAAGAAGATAAAAGTCAACTACAGATGATAGAACATAGAGGATAGACCACAGACGATAAGTGATCAACACAGAAGATAAAAGTCAACTACAGAGGATAGAACACAGAGGATAGTACACAGATCATACGCTAAGGATAGTAAGAAGGAGTTAAGAAGTTATGTTGGTTGAAGAATTTTCTCTGTGTTACTGTTCACAGACTTCCTCTGTGTTACTGTTCACGAGTATCGTCTGTGTTACTGTTCACGAGTATCGTCTGGGTTACTGTTCATGGTTTATCTTCTGTCCTATTTTTGACCATCCAGAAGTATGTACATACGTAAAGTGTGGACTCATCAACGCTGTTCCTTGAGGTATTCAGGTTGAAATGGATAAATGGACTAGTCGACTGTCATCATATTAGTCGATTATTCGAAGAGCGGAGCTGAGCTTAGAAAGGGGAGTTTTGAATGCAAGTATAGTTGATAAATGTATGTTATCCGAATACGATTGCCGGGCTCTAGAAACGGGGTCCGACAATTAAACCTCTTACAACAACCTTTTTAATATCAGGGATATAATAGTCATTTATTATACATTCCATTCCATCTCATTCATTTTCTAAACAATATTTTACTACATTATATAATGAACCCTTCTATCCCTCTCAAATAACTTTTTACTATATTATATTTCATTCCATTATAAACCGTTCCCTTCTGTTTTATTTTGTATCGTTCTATTTTATTAATTAACATCTAACCAGATAGATCTAAATAAAATTATCGTGCAAATGAGTACCTACGACTTACAGTATAAATTAGAATACCTAAAACACCTTTTTACAGTATAAATTAGAATGCCTAGGCGCGAATTGCGGTATAAGTTCGGTACTTAAAACACCTTTTTACCAGGGGGGACCTAACGGCTAATCTCTCATGTTCTCCTGTCGGCACTAACAATAATGAAGCGATCAAGACCTGCTACACCACTTTCCACCGCTAAATCGCCACAGCCGCAGCCGCCGTCAACACCGCCGCTATCCCTCCTCAAATCTCACAACTCCGCCTCCCGGAAAACCGTTATAAACTTCGAGACATCTAAAGACTCCACAAACTGGGCCCCGCTCAACCTTACCCAGTCAGAGCTCTCTCTTCCGCTCACATTCCCCACCGGTCAAACCTTCCAATGGAAACAAACAGGTCCTCTCCAGTACACCGGTACCCTGGGACCCCACCTAGTATCTCTCAAGCATCACCTTCAAAATGGCGACGTTTACTACCGCATCCACCACACGCCCTCCCAATCCGAGGCCATGTCGACTCTTTTAGATTTTCTTAATGTGAAGATCTCCCTCTCTGATCTCTGGGATCAGTTCTCGACCTGTGATTCGCGGTTTTCGGAGCTCGCTCGATTTTTGCCGGGGGCTAGGGTTTTGAGGCAGGAGCCTCTTGAGTGTTTGATGCAGTTCTTGTGCTCTTCGAATAACAATATCTCGAGGATCACTAAAATGGTGGACTTCCTGTCGTCTTTGGGCGTTCATTTGGGGCGTGTTGAGGGTTTCGAGTTTCATCAGTTTCCTTCTTTGGACCAGTTGGCCTTGGTCAGCGAGCAGCAGCTTAGAGATGCTGGTTTTGGTTACAGGTTTGTCGTATTCTCTAACTGTTCACATTTTAAGGTGTTGATGATTTAGCAATTAATGTGTTGTGTTGTCTTTTGAATTGTTGATGATGGACTTCACATGTGATTTAGGGTTCATGACATTTTATTGGCAGGGCAAAATATATAACAGGCACGATAGATGCCTTGTTGTCAAAACCTGGTGGAGGTGTAGAGTGGCTTTTATCTCTGCGTAAGTTGGATCTCCAAGTTGTCATTGACGCCCTCTGTACTTTGCCTGGAGTTGGTCCCAAGGTGGCAGCATGTATTGCTCTGTTCTCACTCGATCAGCATCATGCCGTTCCGGTTGACACACATGTGTGGAAGGTTTGTTTTACGACCTTCAGTTTTAATTGTACTTATTTAAAATTGTTCATGAGATTTCCAATCGGGGTTTATAATGAGATCTCAAATTAGTCTACCATCTGTCTGAGTAGACTAATGGGAGTCTATTTTATTGATTCATTAAAAAAAACAACTAGATTTACATAGATTTAGATCTTCAAAACCTCGTTTAACAATCGTCGAGCTTCTTTCCAAATGCTTGAAGAGTTTCGAATATAATTATGTTGACTTGGACTCTACACGCAGACAACACTTTATAAACAAAAACAGTGTAGTCAACAAGATCTCTTCAAAATAAAAAGAAGTTACTGGACTAGATGTTTGGTTCCAAAGATCAATCTTGCCAGCAAAGCTTTCTAACGCAAATTTTTCTTTTTTTTTGGTGTGATCATTTAGTCCTCCTTGTGGATTCAGAATATTATTAAGTATTCCGTTTATTTCTTTGATTGGTTGTCAAGAAAGACATTAAACGGAGATTTCTGTAAGCAAACATTAATGTATGAAGCTGAAAACAATAGTTGTTCTTTATATGCATTTTTTGGGAGGGGCAGGAAGGGAAGGGAGGGAGGGGAAGGATTGTCCTTAGGTAATCGTGCCTCTGAGAAAATTATCTTTGTTCATTATCCACCAAGATCAACTACTGAGGATTTTTTGCCTTTTTTTTCCTTCGCTTTGCTCAGATTGCTACAAGACACCTCCTGCCTGAGCTAGCTGGGTCCCGCCTGACTCCTAAACTCTGCACTCGTGTGGCAGATGCATTTGTTAGCAAATATGGAAAGTATGCTGGCTGGGCACAAACTCTGCTTTTCATTGCTGAACTGCCTTCGCAGAAGGCACTCTTATCGTCACATTATTGGACTATTGAAGAGTACAAATCTGTCGATAGAAAACACAATGAAGCACATGGTAGTAGTTGAAGCTGTAAGTATTACAATTCCAACAGGGAATTTTGAGTTTCACGTAGTACCTTTTGTGTTTTAAGTCTCAAGCTTTTTTTATGGAAATTACTCTTCCTATTTAGCTTTTAATTTAGGACGTTGTTGGATGGTAAGGCTCTCAAGATTCATTGGCGAGAAAGTTGTGAAAGCTGCTTCATGGTTTTATCGAAAAGCCTCTTGGAGATGCTGTTTAAGTTGCAGATTAACGAGGTCAGCTCCACAAACCATTGTGCATGGATATATGACACACGTTCTTCCGTGGTGTGCCATGTCATCTTTATCTCATTTGATGTTATATTTTTCTTGCCATTATGATTAAAAATTTATCTTATGTTTTGCTTTTGGAATTCGCACGACTTGTACTTTATATCTAACCATCTTCACGAAAAGATACATTTAAACATAGCAAAGTCTTAGTGACGACTTTACATATATGACTCTGAGAAGTATGGTGATATTGAAACACAGGCTAGAGAAGTGATAATGATTGGTAGTAGTTTGTTTCTTTTATATGTGCAGCGTCATTCTTGTTGTAAATCCTCTTAAATATTAGCTGGTTTTGCTTTAGAAATTCCCATGTTTAGAATGAAAATCGTTGCAGAAACTGCATTTCGTAATCTTGTTGATAGAAGCGATGAAGAGTTGCCCCTCATATTAATCTCTTGTAATTTAATTAAGAATTTCATGATATATCTCCACATATGTTTGTTATGCCGAAGCGTAATCAGTTTGTTGTCAGTGTTCACGCTTCATTGGCAGTTTTGTACAGGCCATTGATCTTGGTGAATATAATGAATGTCTAGTAATCCAAAGCGCTTCTTCACGATTATAAGAGTTGGTTAGGTGATAATAAATGTAATATAGCCAGTCGTAAAGTTTGTTTTTTCTTTTGATAATTTGTACTTTTTGAGAAATGTTATTGTTTTTTCCCCTTAGTTCATACAACTACGAAACTCTTGGAATAAGAATTTTTTTATCAAAACAAAGCTTTTGTGACGACGATGACACCTCACGTTCAGTTCTGTGCATGTCTTTGCATGATGAATTTGTTGACTCTTCTACTCATGAAATGCTATCAAATCCTTTGATTTTCATGTGCATTTCACATCAACCAGGAGAGATTTAGGGATTCCTGGACATGGATCAACACCAAAAAATTGGCTCGATTGGATGATGGAACAGTTATTTTTCCCTATACAAGTCTGCAGTGTTTCACAGCAGTCAGAACCATGCAAGTAACATTCAAGAAAAGACATAAGGCATAGACTTGAAAATCAAACGCTGGAGTTGGGATTTATGTTGACCACATTTCTATCTACTGTGTGGTTATTCTTTTCAATGTACTACAATTTCAAGTAGAAAATTATTCTGCTGCAGTTCTTAAAGAGAACTGCACCCTTCTTTATTGTTCTATCTCTCTATCTATCTATCTATCTATATATATATATATATATAATGTGTTTGTTCTATTGATGCCAGTTCTTACTGTTTAGCCCCCATCGAATGCCAAAGGCCATATACTAAGTAAGGGGTGTACCAAAAAGCTTAAGTTACCCACCTCCCACATTTTCAATCTTTGGTTTTCAGAAATATTCTTTAGGTAAAATATTTTAGGAATATTTTTTTTTCCAGTATATGTTGGTTATTCTTTTCAGTGTATATAGTGGGAAAGAAATTCTCATGCAAGTACCGAAGTGGAGGGAATATAGGATAGAGTGCAAGCTATATAGATACTTTCTCTCGTTTTAGATATCAATTTAAGTTTTAAAAAAATTAGTAGAAAGAAAAGCTCACCTTTTCTATTTTGGCTCTTGAATTAGATGAGTGGCAGTTCCCAATGACATAATTTTCACAATTACCTGATGGTGTTCCAAAGCTTGCAAATAAAATCCTGGCAATGTTCCTTCTTTGGGGACAAGTGAGCTTAATTGCAGACGCATTTGATTCAGCCACATTAATGCATAACTTTGCAATTGAAATTGTATCCATTGTGATCCCAGCAGGGTATCCGTTTTCTTCTTCTAGTAGAATTAATAGGTTGCCCTTCGGTTTGAGGAAAGATCGAGGTACATGGTACCTAAAAGTTGTTTTCGAATCAGTAGAAGATTGAAGAAATTGAAGAGTCGTTAGTGTGAGGAGATATTGATAGGAAGATGTAATTTTATTACAGAAACTTCAGTCTTCAAAACTAATGTACGTTTTAGTCTGGATATCATCCTAGGAGATTCGTCTCTATCAGTAAAACTTTAGTTGTGGAATCTATTGACTAGAATATTTAAATTATTTACGAATTTTTCCACAATATATTTCTTATTAGATACGTACCGAATTTGTGATGGAGTTCCTTTGGAAGTATGAAATGATGTCCAATATCGGCCAATGCTTTGGCCATTGATCCAAGCTTGACCTTTCCCCATGGAGCCAAGGTTCAGTGCGACTGGATCATTTCCTCCAGGTGCATCTATAACAGTCTGATGATGTTCATGGATTGGAGAAACTTAGTGTATAGATGATAGGCCAGAAGTAAACAATGTATTCACTGTAAGTTATAGTGATGGTAATGTTTAGAAACAAATAAATCTCATCTTTTAATTCCGTATCTCCTCTGTGCTCAAAGTGAGGGATATGGCCCTCGTATTGATCAATTGGTGTGGAATACCTTATACCATGTGAGTCTCTGGTCAGCAGTGCGTCCTAGCTTGTTCCATTGAACCTTTTTAGCCCCAGAATGGGTGTAAATTTGTAACTCCTCCCCTAGCAATCCAACCTTTATCAAAAAGATTTTGTTCCGACAAGTAAATGAAACATTTTAGTATTCTCCGTGAAAACTTAGACCTAGAATTGTTAGGAGAATAAGATTCAAATACTGACTGTGGGAAGATGGACATAAAATCTGACGAGTGAATCTAGTATGAGTAGGTGGAAGGTAAGAACCTGATATCCCCATGCAATATTAGTAAAGTCCTTGTTCTGAATCCTCACTGTACGAATTCCTGCAACCTTACGTTCAAGGTATGCTCCGGAATCCTATGTAACAAATGGATTGATGTTACTCTTATGGAAAGATGATATTACCGTAACGCGTGCATCATAATCAGGCAGTCTGAAGAGAAAAGGAGAGAATGAGACTGGAATTACCGGTAATCCGACCATGACGCTGAGTAGGGAAATATTGTTTGTCCCATTTCTTAAATCAATCGTTTTCTCAAAAGTAAAACTTGTATTCTGGTGATTTCCATGAGCAGTTCCTGTTTACCCAAAAAAAAAAATGTATCAAGTGCTAAATTGATATGCTGGTTGAAACTCTGTTTATCAGAATATGAACAGGAATTCAAATAGTCTGTCATTCTCTGGATCCATTCTGATAATATTTATTAGCACCAAATGAATAGGTCCCAGACTTTGAATCCTCCAACTTACGACCAACTACGTTGAGAAAGCTTAAGTTCTACAGCTTGGTTTTTCATTTGTTTATGAAATCTGATTAGAATTATAAATTTCCCGGTAGCTGTGTGATTAGGTGTCAATGTGGATTGACTTTCAGGTGTACAGACCATATTGGAAGATATGCTGTGTAGCAAGTGTGTTTATTAATTCCTTCTTTTACGAGATTAATTCCACTCTCTTGTTTGATAGTTTTCTTTCTCAATTAAACATATGCATGGTTACATGTTTCAAATCTCTTATTCTGGTCCACCTCTTGGTTTATGTGTAGCAGCTACAAAGGGACAGCACCTCTCCTTCACATATAAAGTAGAAGGAAAGGCTGGACATGAGCTCTAATCTTAGTTGTTGCATTTTATTAGACTTCAGTTGAATTTTATTTACAGAGGACAGCTTTTTCGCTACATGTGGAGGGTTTCCTAATGTAGAATACTGAAGCTTAATGCTGTGTTTCAGCTTAGATGTGTGAATGTAATTTCCTGAAGTAAATATTCGGTTGAGCAAATGGAGAGACGCAGACATTCAATGTTGTAATGCACCAAACAGATTCTTGCATATTTAAATAAATTCAACTTTTTTCCGGTATTGTGAGGTTTGGTAAATCCTTTTTATACTTTGACCATCTACGTCACTACCAGCCTCGCATAAGTGTTATTCATCAGACATTCAATCTCTATGTCCACTGTCTGTCATACAAAGTAGTCACTAAGGGGTGGAAGCTTACCAACATATATTCCATTAACATATGCGTGTAAAATGTGTCCGTGTGTGAGAGCACTAAGCACTGCTTGAACATTGGAGGAGTTATGTTGAAACCTGCAATTTTCCAGTTGAGTCTGCATAAATTAGTTGGTGATTTGGGGTCATCTAATTTCAATCAACTCTGATCTTGCCGAAGCTTATTACTCAATTGAGTGGATTACCTGAAAGTGTACCAAAGATAATCTGATCTATCTTTTGTTGCACTCATGTGATCTAACAGCATTTTGGCTCTTAAAGTCGTCTTCTCAAACTCAACAACACCTTCTTGGTATTGTCTCCATTTTTTAATGGAGTTGTACTTCTGTCTCAAGGCTGTTGATCTTGTAGCGTATTGTGCACTTATCTGCCCAGGTAGCAAGTTGTAAAAGACGATAATGAAGTAAATTTGAGATACTTGATTCATTGGTCATTAATATGTGAACCAAAAAGCTGACAGAGAAATTTTAATTTAAATGGATCTAGGGAATTAAAAATATAGAGCATTGTGGGAGCTAGAAAACTTGAATCATGATATAAGTCACTGCTCCTTGTTGCATCAATTTCAGTATCGTGAATAAGGACATACCCTTGCTGTGTTAAAGGCTATGGTTTTGCAGTCTGGTAGAATGCTTATTGAATGTTGAGGCAATTCATATTCAACATTTTGAAACAGTACTTTGACATCTCTTTTCTTGTCGTTATTTACCAGAAAAGCTGTAGATTCACCTGAATTTCCTTTGAAAACGTATGCCTAATGGGAGAAAAAGACCAAAGAGGGTCGGACATTCTGAAAAATTATTTTCTTATAATTAAGGAATGTACTCTGAAGTCCTTATTGTCTTACATCTTGCATCTCACCAAGAGGATTTTTATTTTGCAGTCCATGGAGTAAAGCATTTGAACATGACTTGATTGTGGCGTGTAATTCCTTGAGATGACCCCATTTTGGTTGCTTAGTTAAACCTGAACCAATCAGCCATTGCATTATCTTTGGCTTCTAAATTCATATAACTTGTCAAAAAACATCCCCATACTTACCATATTCATCAAGTGGCGCTTCATCATAGTAACTAGTTGTTACAAATGCAGAGGCTGCTCTTCCAAAATTGGTTCCTCCATGATACTAAAAAGTGGAACTACGTTGTCAGAGTTTAAGGTTTTTGGCAGTTAGTTCATATATATCAAACCTTGGATCAAAAGTAATATAGGAGTTTTGTGTGTGGGGCAATTTCCTGCATTTTTAACTCTAGCAAATCTGTATTATTGTACTTGATACACGAGAATGCAGTCTATGACACATATTAAGATAGTGTTAAATGTGGCATACCATGTAATAATTTACATAGCTTCCATTTTTGGCAATGAATAGAGCAACTTGAAATGCTATATCTTGTGCAGATCTTATGTATGGTTCTCCACCATATACTTGATACCTTCAGAGAAACATGAATAGTATTTACTGTCATATATATCAAGTCTTATAACATCTGATTTATAAAAATACAAAAAAAAAGCTTCAGGTGATTTCTTCTAGCATACCAAGATGTCCAGTTTTCTGTCCATATTGATGGCTTGTTTGGTGAGTTGGGCCCTGCAAATGTTTCTCCACAACTCATGCCATTGCATGCATTGATCTGTGCATATGGGAGGTTGGCACGTCAAAATTATTGCCAATATTAAGTAATGCCAAAATTGAAAGCTCAGAGGAGGCGATAATTAATTTAAAGTATGAAGACAAGCCATTTAAAGAAACCATTTTCTAGTTACTTTTTACTTGTAGAATTTTCTTGTCCCACTAAAAGCATATATGATTTGCCCCACTAATAGCATATATGATTTGCATTCTGATAAATTGGCTCATTTAGGAACTTGCAAGGCACTGTTTCAGAGCCAGCAGAATCTATTCAAAGGAACTAACCACAGGATCAGGCGCATCATCTTGCTTTGACATCACCCAAGGCACACCTGTTTGAAGCCCTACAGCCATGGCTGCAGCCCAACGAACATAACTTGGCCCTTTCTCATGGAAAGCTGCTTCTACCATTTGGTATTCGTTCTCAATCTGCATGCACATTGATTGTACAATTAGATCACCATAATTACATTTGGGATGACTGATCCTTGCAGATTTTAGTGTCTTGACCTGGGATAGTATGATTGGCCCTCCTTGTGAAGCGTACAAGTTCTCTGATTTCATCAGACTCACTATTTTGGTTACAAAACGTTGCATCTGATACTGTAATTCCCCAATACGATAATTAGTTCAACATAGCAGTATTTACTTTCATAACTATCATTGTTTAAGAAGTTATTTTCTTTGAACTTGCATGATTTTGACATAGCACCCAGCTTGAGAAGTACCTTGAATGGTTCATTGTCGGATCGGAAGACTATGCCTGGGATATCATGCAACCAAAAGGGGAATCCCCTGCAAGGACATAACAATTCTGAACTCGTAAACTTTTTCCTTGTTCAAGTAAATGGGCTGAATGGCAAGGAACATTGAGGATATGGAAATGTGGAGTTACCCATAGCTCCATTCAGCCTCTATGAAGGGTCCAATTCTAAGGCAAGCATATAGGCCTTGAGCTTGGATTTCCTTCATGAACCTCACTATGTCTGCTCTGCCACTAAAATCATACTGCAACCAGTTTCCCAAGTTTAGGAGAAGAATATTGATCGAAGTAAATAGCAGACAGAGAGAGAGAGAGACCTGCCCTTGTTGAGGTTCATGCAGGTTCCAGAATGCATAGGTCTGTATGACGTCCAAGCCTCCTTCCTTGGCTTTGGATATTAGAGATGGCCACATCTGCGGAGAGACAAAAGGAGTTGCTTTAGTATTGCTCGGTACTTAACCAGTTTTAAGTAATAATCCATTTTCGGAATCAAGCTCCAAAGTTCCTAGTTATCATGTAAAAGCCACCATTAGCAGGAAATGACACGTGACATCGAATGCAGCCTTAACGTAGTAAGTGGCACCATTTGAGTTTGTTGGGAGGTTTACTTTCTCATATAAAGTTTCAGAAGATAATGCCCATGTCTGTTAAGTAAAAAGACAAATTTGCTTTGGCAAGCCATTGGCTTTTAAGATTTTCCATGGAATAAACTATGATCCTCCCTTATCAGGATGGCTATTAGTTAATTTTTCGGTTGGACCCTTTCATCTTTCTAAATTCTAATTCCTGTTCGTCACTCCCCGGCACTCTCTCAGTCTCTCATTCTCTGAGTGTGTGTGTGTGTGTGTGATCTATTGCACAATGAGATAGAAAATGTATGATAACCAGAACAAGAAGGTCGTAATTTTGTATAAATGGCAGAAGAGCAATCATGGCAAATTATAGAACTTGCTGACCTCGAAACAGAGAAATGATGTAGTGGTACATTAAGCAACATGCATGCTACAATCATGCCTCCCCAATGTCATGCCTTACTAATTGGAAACAGCTATGGAAAATGATGGAGAGATGAGGTGTAGTGATGAGAACTTACGTCAGGGGTGCTACGAGGATAATGGATTGAACCAGAGAAGAGTATCCTGTGTTGGCCGTCGATGATCAACGATCTTCTGTCATATGTAACATCACCTCCTTGGACGGTGGTGTTCAAGGCCGATGACAGAAATGCCAACCAAAAGAAGAACAGCAGGCGGAGGCGAGCTGTGTCCATAACGATTTTAATTCAAGCACCAACACTAGCGGGTGAGTAGAGTGTCAAGGTTGCTGCTCCTTATATCACGTTGCTATCTAACAGTAACTTGATTCCTTGAACCATTATTTTATATGAACTCAAAACCATGGTTAGTTCCCAACATGAGTTTGATCGTGAGAGATTGAGAAATAAAAAACAAATTGCAAATTGGATGTCCTAATAATCTCTCTTAAACTGACATTACTCAAAACTCCGCTCTCGAAGGTGCTGCTTTTATGAGCTAAAGAAGAGTCAAAAGTGCCAGAATAAGCCAAACTCATGACGTCCCTAACATGAATGCCTTCTGTTACTGTTATGGAAAACGCTCTCCATGTCCAGATTGTTTCGTTATGACGTGTTACAGTCACATTCATAGCATTTCTATTATAGCTAAAACTTTACAAAAGAAAAAATCTATGTAATTTCCGTTACTTATAATATATCATATTGGAAAAATCGTTCTAGTGACCGTCGTTTTTAATCTATTACTTTGATTATAAGAATTCAAATATGGTTTTAGGATTGATTTGCATGCGAGTCGAGTCACTTGAATTTTGTCAGAACTTCTTTTATTGGTTTCAAGATCATATCAGCAGGTTTTTCTTCTTTTGTTATTTTGGTGTATATCTATAGGTTGTTCAATCTTAATCTGAACATTACGAAGATGCAGGATAAAGGGACACTTATCCTAGTGTTTGGGATGGGAGTCATATAGATGAGTGTGTACTGAAAATGGGGAAAGGAAAACGGCAGAGATCATTTCCTTTCTAAGAGAAGGTACTCATTGTAATACACTATAAAAGTTTTTTAAGAAAAGGAAGATTTTTTTATTTTATTAAAATATTATTTTTCTATTATTTGTAATAATGAGTCATTGGCATAGATTTTAGCCCCCAAATCAACTTGTTATAATATATAATTTTCTGACAAGATCTTATAACACGCCGTCAAAACTTGCTTGTCTTAAGTTACTATTATTAAAAATATATGAAGTAATCGATTTCCCCATACAGCACAGAGTTCCAATTGTGTACATATCTCTCAAGCTCACACAACCAAATCAGCAATTTGATACTGATCGTACTCACAAGGCTATGACGTGAAGCTAGCAGTCAACAATTACCAATATTAAGCTCGGGATAACCTTTTCCAAAAACGTGGCGCACTCATCGAGCGAACGTTTTGTAGCTGCATCCAAATAGCGTGACCCAGTAGATCAATTTTTTCAGGCTTTAACGCATTATTTGAAATATGATTAAGATTCAATTCTCACTGACGATGTGGCTTAATATATTACATGACGTATCACATGGCTTATAATTGCAGGTTAATATTTATATATTCACGAAAACAATTATCCTCTTTATTATAAAAGAAATTAATTGCGTTTTAAACACAAAAATTAAAATTTGATAAAAATTACATCTACGTTCTTTCATGATTTTTGTATGTTGTCTATAAATCTTAATTGAGAAAGTTTGTGTGAAATGAAACTAACTATCCTAATGAACCACTTCAAATAACGAGATTCATCTAATGGATGGAGGGAACTTCTCCTTCCTCCCCTTTTATCGGTAAGTGTTTTTGGCTTCTGCCACATTCAAGTTGCAGACAAAGAAGTTATGAGCATCAGTGAGAAGTTTTGGATCCTTCTTATATTCACGATCCCTTTACCAGCAATTAATATCAACTAACAAAGATTTTGGAATTCCTGGACAACGGACACCGGCAGATTTCAATATTTCACGCTTGATATAGGGGGTGTTGGGGGTAGGCATTAGCCCTAATCAAGACAAAGCTGCCTGCGAGAATCAGGGCAACTAGAGTGAGGATGCAAGGAAATTTACTAGAAACATGGCATGCTGCTTTGTTTCTTCACATAAAATAGCAATTGAACTTCCACACGTACGTATACATTTTAATGCACAAGTCTCTAAAGCCAATTGTAACAGAAGTAAGTGACAATGAATAAACTTTGGCTAGTAATTCTGCTTAAAATCCAAAGGGTAGTTCGAAATGGAGAAGTTTTCATTTGCATTTTCCTAAGGCCAGATTGATAGTGTACTGTTAAGATATATGAGATATATCTTTTATTTAATTTTGGTATTTTTAATTAGACATATAAGATATAAATTATAGTGGAGTTAAAAATAAGAGGTGGATTGATGAAATTAAAAGGATGAGGTTGTTGCATGTTTGAATTGAAGTGGGACTCTGATTGTGTGAGAGATTTGCACATATCCTAATCATTGTAGAAGTCCTTTTTAAATATGCATGTTGTTTAGATCTCCCATTTACGGTGGATTCCTTGAAGTTTATCAATACACGTGGACTTCTCCTAGTGGGTGTTGAAGTCTATTGAAACATGATAGTGGATGAAACTAAGTGGTTATTGTGCGACAACCAAAGACAGATGCATATGTGAGAGATAGGTTGAAAAAGGTTCAGTGGTTTTTAATCAATACAGTGCTTATCTTATTATTTTATTAAAAACAAGCTGAAAGATGTGATGTTGGGTAACTGAAGGATTGAGTGCGACGTTGCACACGTTGATTTTTGTCTCTTTAATTTTTGTCTCTCTTTGGTGGCTGTTGGTTGTGCACACGTAGGGGTGTTGAAGCTTTGGTTTACTGAAAACAAAACATGCAGTGATCTATACGTGAGTGAGTGTGTGTGTCGAAGGGTTAGTTGGCTGGGTGTTGCATTTTCTGTTTTGGAGGCTTAGCAATCGGAGGTTGGTGTTTTTGTTGGGTTGGCAGTGCACAGTCCTCATCTTTATTTTTCCAGCAAGCAGAAACGTGTTGTAATATCTATATGCAGTGAGTTTCTGCGGCAGTGGGTGATACACATTATTTTTCTTGGGAGCACATGATCAATCTCCATGAAGACAGTTCATTGCAGAGTTATTTGGAGGAGACAAATCTATAGGGAAGTCTTCGTAAATCTCTAAGTATTTTGTTACTTAATTTTCTGTTGATTAAACGCTTGAGATATTTTTATTTATTATTACCTTGAGTGAAGGTAGTTAGAAAAATCCTCTGTCGAGGTTAGTACGAGGCGGTCGTACTATTGGGTGTGAAATTCTTTCACAGGAAGTGAGGTTGAGTGATAGTGTCAAGGGTTGAGTGGCGTCGGCTCAGTAAAGTCTTGAGTAATTCTATTTTACTTCGGTGAAAGTAATTAATCTGGGTGAAGGCCCAGTAGACGTAGGCAAGGAGTGCTGAACTGCGTTATCAAATTTTGGTGTTTCTTTATTATTTCAATTTTGCTTGTTTTTATTTTATTGACGGGAAAAAAGTTTCCGAAAAGTTGCTAAATAATTAACCCCTTAGTTTTTTTAAAAGTTGAATATAGTGATTAGCCCTCCAAAGAATGTAAAGTGAATTAAATGGAGCCGACCAACTGCGATTTTCAAAGTCAAGGGCAACCGCACTAACTAAAGAGAGAGGACAAATGAAAGGAAGCAATGTTAGGTTGTACCAAGCGAAAATCCAGTGCTGACTGAGATTCTAATAATAGAAATCGATATACTTCTCCGTAGTCAATGTGAAAGAAACAAAGAACTCATCGTTCATTATTTAATTTTGAGACGAAGCATGTCTTAGCAGGATTAATTTCACCTTAAAAAATGATGAATTTTCGAGATACTTTAGTTCTATGTCAATTTTTAACCAACTTAATTAGAAGTTCTATTTATTTCTTTTAAATTTTAGTTTGCACATTTCTTAGGCCTTAAACAATGCAAAAATTAGAAAATTACAACTCTTGAAGAAGCTATATACATGTACATTCGATTAGAATCGCCGTCACGGGTCTTCTATGTGTGTACGTATAAATGACTTGATCTGTATATTTCTCATTCTGATTCATTGTTCTAGTTGTAGCATTAATAATAACTGGGGCATTCCCTTTGTAACATTGGATGCAGATTCCTATTTATGGTTGCGATAAGATTGAGGTTCATTGTGGCCTAGATAGACATAAGCAGGAGAGAAAGCAACTTAGAAGACGCCAACTGGAAACTATAAAAAAAGCCAAGTAAACATACAGTGGCCCACCACACCAAAAAGAGAAAACGAGCTCTGGACTGGAAAAGTCTTTCAGAAAGAGATGACTCCTCATATCATGAGATGAGCTGAAAGCGAACAACTGAGAAGGGTGCAGCACGGCCAAGCAAAGTTCACTAAACTTGAAGCAAACACGACAATGACATAATTATCACAGCTTTTAGTGTATGTTTATTTTGTCGGACCACCAATAATTTTAAGACTCAAATATCTTCTCTAAAAGAATTAGTTTGCTCCTGCTCATCAAAAGGTAGGTGAGAACCGTTGGAATTTGTGGCTCCTTCTTGGATCTACTTTTACGAAACGCTTGAGATTTATATGAATCCAATCATTCAATAGTGATAAGGTAATCATTCAAGCAACTTGTGTTTTTATGATTTCTGATCATAACATTTATATGAACGCATAATATCACGCCGTTAATAATGTTTTATAGGTGTTGAGTAAAAAAAATGTTTTTTTTTGCTTTTTATAAATGTCAAAATAGGTTTTTATAAAAAATAAAATGAGGTAAAATTAGAATGGATAAAAAATAAGCCATAAATAGGTGTCGTTCCTGCTCTTACTTAGGACCAGCTAGCATAATATATATGCTTCCTGCTGGCAACTTTGAATTCAAATCAAGCTAGGTTGATATACGTTTAAAAAAAAAGTCATTTTCGACTATGGTTTTCGCCTACATCCAAAATGATAATAACATGCTATTAATGATCATTTAGTGTAACAAGTAAATGTGAAACATCAACTCGGAAATTTCATATATGCAAGTCTCTTTCGAATTTAATGTTGAAATTACGTTCTCAAATCAATAATACTCATAGATTAGAATTATTTGGTTTCTAGAAGCCATGCAGAGGGTTGAAAAGTTAAACCATTAAGCCTCACTAGAAAGCAGGATAAAAACCTACTTTCCATTTGTATCCAGATTACGAAGAAACTGTTAGGCTTTAGTTGCCTTAACAAATTCCACATACCATTTTTCTATGAGGTAGAGGTTTGTCATTATTTTTTATCAGCTATGGAGGGCTTAGCTATGGGCTCGGAGTGTTTAACTTAATATTTTCTACAGCTGATGATGACCCTCCAGTGATTTCATGTACATACAGTTTAGTTTACTAAACTGTAGCCATTAAGAAGAGGACAGTGATGATGGATCGACCGCGACCAAGTGAAACAATGACTTATTGCTTAAAGGTTAATATAATGGAGAAATCTAGACGTGTCATTGAACTATCTAAAGAAGGATGTAGATTTATATACAGAAAGCAACCTAAACTGATGGTGTAGTTGTAGATCCTGAGTATATTTAATTAATCATCTAATTGATATGCATAGGATCCTCTTTTCTACAAAGGCACACAAAAGGGTTCCACCTTGAGCCAAAAAATAGTTTGAACTACTTAAAGTAAAAGCATAAAGGTGATGTCCTGGTCATCATTTTGTATATAAAAAGAAGTGAATGCAAGTGTATACAGTGCTTCACTCATTTACATAGACGGCCCTGCTTTCCTGCACTTTTAACTAATCAGAATAAATAGATTCTGCAGTCTCTCTTCATATTTATTTGCTTTCTTCTTTAGTTTTGATAAAGTTTTACAAGTTATAGTTTCTATCAACATCGTTTACTTTATCAATAAGCAAAATCAACTTAAACATTTGGAAAAGTCTTCTAAGTGTAATTGTTCTGGGACAAAAATGTAAAGGTAAAGTGATGCTCTTTGATTGGTCCTAGACTTCAACGTTCTTGGTGATTCGTGCCTAATGCTTTGGTACTTCCTCCCTCTCGTAACGTGGGTGCTTATTAGCCAAAAAGCGCCAACGGCAGCGGTTTCAATGTTGACCAGACCAATAGGTTTAGTCTTTAGGCCAACATGCGTTTCTTCTTTATTAAGTAATTAAGCCAATAGATTCTTCCCATATATAAGTTTCGCTTAAACTTCTTCCACATTAATCACGTGGACCCTCCCGTTTCAATTGCCTGCAAGCAGAATTTCCAGCTAGGAGTTATCATTTTTATGTTCATTAAAATTAATATTTTAGATTATATTAATTTGGATAGCTCAAATAATTGGATTTAAATTTTAAATAGGTAATGTTGGTGTTACTAATCTCAATGATTATAGTTGATGCATGTGTAACTAGGGTAATTACAATCCCTGCTTGGTCCTAACTTGCATTAATGTTTATAGCTGCAACAAATGCAGGTTGTCTACCTTCGTATTGCCCTTACAGATTGTTTTACTTTATCGAATCTCGAAGACTGTAAAAGCAATTTTCTTCCATCGATCACCTGATGTAGTGAATCCTTTCTGATTGAACCATGTCAATGAATATGTGAAAGTTCTCTAGGGGAAAAAGATCTCTCAGGTTTGGATCTACGTGAGACTGAACAGTAGTAAACTTGCTAGTAAAATGCGACAAGACAGAAAACGAAAAAAAAAAGATGTCGAAAAGGGTCAAGGCGCCTCGTATAACTGAAACACTTCGTCAAGCAATTAATTAAGATAAATGTTGTTTAGGATTGTAACAACAATTTCAAAATAGTCTAAAAGAATGCTAGATTATGTTATGCATGATTATATGTACAAAATTAGGTCAGAGATGAAGATACAGACCACACTATTTAGTGTAGCCTATCTCTTCAAAGCCAATTTAAGGTATCCTACAATGATTGATAAGCAACAAGACGACACATGTTATAATGAAAGAACAGCATGTTATAAGCATGCAATATTTTGATTTATAATAGCGTACGTTTTGAAGATTTAGACTTGTGTTCAGCCAAAATTTTTTGGAGACAGGATCTTTTGTCTAATTTTATGATGTCTTATTTTATCCCATAAATCTCAGTCATTTATTTATATGGGTTCCGTATTTATTTATGCGAGAGTCTCACAGGACCCACATAAATAAATAGTTGAGATTTAGGGGACAAAATAAGACATTATAAAATTAGACAGAGGATCCAGACTCAATTCCTTGTCCTACGTACAGAGATATTTATGGTCATGCACAATTTTAACTTTGCAACTCATTGACAGGCCTCCCATAATGTCCCTGTTGCAAAGCAGTTCTTTCTTCCATGTTTTCTAAATGGCAGTCATGAAGAGGAAATCACAGGAGCTTGGACTGAATATAATAAGTAATCAAAATATAGTTAAATTAGTTTCTTTAATAAAATGATAATTCCATATTACAACCCAAAAGAAGAAAAGAAAGGGGTGTCTTGAAGCAACTAGAGATACATGCCCTCTAAAAGTGGTCGAGTTGATAGAGTGAGGGAGACATAGAGTCAAAAAGTTCTGTGTTCAAATTCTCCTATATTACACTCTCTCGATCGAGTCTGTCGTATAAGACTTGTCTAATATAAAATACCCAATTAACATAATTTATAGACTATTATGCCAATTTAAAAATTTACCCCATACATATTAAAAAAAACAGTTGTAAATTTCTTTGTTAAAAAAAAAAGGAGATACATAATAATTGGGAGTTTTTGGTTGTGAAGTTGCAATTTGTTCCTCAAGTTCGATGGAGAGCAAGGAATAATAGTACAGCTTGGCTTTGTCAGGTCATTTTCTGAAATAATTAAGTGAAAGGAAAGGTGGAAGGTACATTCAAGAATGATTGATTATGTAGAATCCGTTAAATACTAATTATTTTTGAGAAATAATTACATGTTTTCAAGAATGATTAGTTCCTTAATTGGCCAACTGGTAATTTATGATCATAAACAAGGACAATAACACCGTATGGTTAATTAAATGTAAGTAAGAATCAAGTAATTGAGCATTATTATTATTATTATGACTTATAATAATTAATTTACACTTAGATATTATAAATTATTTTATTAATATATAACAGTAATTAAATAATTTTCAATTTTCGAAGCAATATGGATTCGTTACCTTAGCGAGCCTAATGAACTTGCTTCGTCTTGCTCTCAGTGCTCGTGATGATACTTCTCTGAAATAAATGGTCCAGATGTAAAGGTTCACACATGCAATCGTGTACGGCAACAGATTCAAATGAGGCGTTATCGACTGCCACGTGTGATAAGTTGGTGATCTCATTCATACCTCATACCTGTCAACCTTGTCAGGTTGGCAATGAAAGCTGGAACAAATACCGGTTACGCGCCTTCACGCCGCGTGAACTTCTTTTCCTTAGCGGAGAAATTAAGAACCGGTGAGTCCGTGACTTTACAATGTTGTATTGACCCCACAATTAATAATTAACAGAATAGACTAAAAATAAATATAACCAATATCGTGACTACATAAATAAGTAGATGAACAACGAGGAAAAATCACGTGTTTTTATGAATATAATATAAATTAATGATTAAAAATTCAACCAATTTTTAATTTTTTAATTTATTTTTTAATTTTTCAGTTTGATTTATTTTAATAAATTTTATTGTTAAAATAGATTATTTTATTAATTAATTAGTTAATTTTTATAAATTAATAAGGTTTTATAAAAAATAAATTAATCAATTTTCATTTAATAATATTTTTTCAATTAAGTTTCAAAATTTTAATGAATAAGAACAATATGTTTTGATCTTATTTTAATATTTTACTTTAATTTAATTTTAAGCCAGTTTTATAATGATCTCATACCGGTTAAACATTTTAAGTCTTAAATATTTTATCTTATCGATTATACTAATCATAAGTCCATAAGTTGATATCATATAAAAATTTTCCTTTCTTGTTGGTGATTAATTAATGACTACCTTGTAACAGGTAACAAAAACTTCAGTTACGTATCTTAGATTGAACGTGAAAGGAAAACATCGAAAAAATACGAAAATATTTGATTTCGATTCCATAACTTTATATAAACTTTTTGAAGTTAAAACGAGCGCGAATTTACTAAGATCTTCACGAGATTTGCTCACTGCAATGCGTTAAAACATTTATGTATCTTTTTGTATACATGAGTCTTTGAATGAGTAAGAGTATCCGTATGTTCACGATTTGCTACAACAATTACATAAGACCTTAACTTTTTATATATAGTATCTATATCGGGTCTCTTCATCACAGGCTTAATATTAGTCCGTTCTACATTGATTGAGGTCTTTTTTTTCCACTAAACTTCAGTTCATTAATTCAGATCTTTTACTAGGCTACTTTATTATTTTTATCTAGATTAAATACGATTAGCTTAACTGATAAATTATTAAATCGTTAAAATACAATTAATAATTGTCCAGCTCATAAGAAAAATTTTAACATACCTATAGTCTTCAAAAGTTTTATATGTTTGAGTTAATTCAAGACAATAAGTTGAATTTAGTGAACCAACAAAACAGATTAAGAGAAAAGCTGTACAATTTTGATAAAAAACTTGAATTAAGAAACTTTATTTGATCTTAATTAATTTTATTATTGTACTGTAAATTATTATCAATGCTTTATGGTCGACCTCTTCAACTTCGAACCATAGCCTATTGGCCTAGCTACAATAGAGACCATTTAACACACTCCCGCAACATAAATAGGGGTCCGGCACCATTTATTGAATAAGTTCCCAACGTATTACGGGCATTAAGCGTAGGACAAAGGCCAAATTGGGCATTAAGAGACAACCCTAAATATCTCTAATCATTGAGGCCAATTTTATTACTATTTCGTATAGGGACCTTCTAGTAATCTCTCTCGAATTGCCAATGTAAGCTTATAGTACAAAAATATCAACATAAAGCGAATTCCGGCCACTATTTCCGAAATGTCACAACCCTATTTGCCTAGCGAATTGTGGCGCGTGAACAGATAATTAATTAGTTCTCTGTTGCTCTAAAGTCTAAAGTGACCATTTTTGTTGGCCATATTGCAATCATAGAGTATAGTGCATTTGCCTATAACAATGCATTTTATTCTTATTATACTAGCAATTTCCTTGCCCTTTAAATACATAACTCCCCTCCCTCACATAGAAACCAAATATTCATTCTCTCTGATTACCCTACCCGTCTCTCTCTCTCTCTCTCTGTTTCTCTATGTATACATTTTGAAAAGAAAAAAGAAGGGAAAAAATTGCCACAAAATACTAGACATGGAGATGGAAGCTAGTAGCCAAGAGGTGGCCAAGAAACTTTGGCACATAGTACGTGCAGTAATGTTCATGATACGAAAAGGCATATCAAAGAGCAGAGTACTGGTTGATCTCCATATGTTGCTCAAACGAGGCAACAAGCTCGTCGAAAAAGCCATCGGCAACCTCATCACTTTCCACAACCATCACTCCTCTTTCAGTTGCCGTTCTGACGACGCTCTGTCCTTTGTTTCACCTAGAGAATACGAGTTCAGTTGCAGCAACAGCCCTGCATTTTACGCTATTCATGCACACCACAAACGCAAACATCCCCTCCACCATCGCTTTCCAAAGTCTTACAAAAACGACGTCCCCACCGTCGCTGCGGTGCAGAAGATGCTGGAGATGTTGAATAAGGAGGTGGTGGTGGAGGCATCGCCGCTGACCCTTCCTGGATTAGGAAAAAGCCCTATGGTCAGACAACTGAGGATCACAGACTCGCCTTTTCCGTTAAAGGACGAAGAAAATAATGGACAAGTGGACAAAGCAGCTGAGGAGTTCATCGAGAAGTTCTATAAGAATTTGAAGCTGCAAAAATCTACTTCTGTCTTTGAATCTCCGTACCATGATCTTTGGGGCAGATAAATTCTGCTAAAAATAATAGATGTCTCCGAAACTCATTTGAACTTTCAATTCCAGGCTAAGCCAAGGATGCGTGTGCTTTTGCTGGGAATCGAAAGAGTTCAATGCATCCTTATCAAAACATGTTGTTGCAGTGCACCTCTAGACAACTTTATGGATCGGGATTTAGCTGTTTGTCACATCAGATTTATATAATCACAATATCTTAATAAAAAAGGTTACACGTCTAAGTGCCTTTCTATACTTGAAACTCGTGTAAGACCCCTCTTAGGCCTAAAAAAAACAAAAGGGTTACACGTCTAATTTCATACGGTTTTCTATAGTTCGATATCTGACAATTTTTTACGTAGAAAATAGCTAGCCCTTGCCATAAGTTGAAGGAGTGTTGTGTTCGTATTGTACCTCCTCGTGAGGTTTCCCGTCAATAATCACGAATTTGGTTCTTAAATAAATTTTTTATTTCTCTGTCGCTTTGTATCAGAATGTTTTTCTTGTTTTTCCTTACGCTTGTTGTCTTTATCCTTCTATATTCATCTCTCTCTCTCTCTCTATATATATATATATATATACACTTTCTTGTCATAATGCCAATGGTTTTTAGTCAAATGTCAATACTGTAACACGTAGCATACACCTTATCATGTGTCCCGAATCGTTCATGAAAGGGTTAAAAATGAATAAAATGTAGAATACCTGATTTCGGTTCCATTTTATCTTCCGAAGCGATTTTCGTTGTCAAAACGAGCTTCAATCTCTTGGGACTTTCACAGAAAACGATCATCGACATATGATTAACACCTTTCTACAATTTTCTCAAAACTTAAGCACTCTTAACGGATTAGAGGATCCGTATGCTTACGAATGACATTAGCAACTGCAAGAGACCTAACTTTTATATATAGCTTTTATATTGGGCTTCCCCATCACAAGCCCGATATGGGTATGACCTACACTAATCAGGACCCATTTTTCTCATGGACTTTGACTCATTGATTTAGATCATTTATTGGGTCACTTTATTACCCTTATCTGGATCAAATTATGTAGCTTAACTGATAATTCATTGAAAAGTCAAAAATTACAATTAATAGTTGTCCACATAATGGGAAAAGGACAAAATTGTCCAACATTCTCCCCCTTGAATAATTATTAATTCTGTTTTTTTACGTATGTTGGACCCCACACCCGCCCTTAGGTCGGCGGCGTGTGTTTGCGGGACATACCGCGGCATCCAACCTTACTCAG
>JAOTAY010000002.1:6568150-6587231 GCA_025629805.1 Erythroxylum baracoense | reverse complement strand
ATTATTCGAGTCAAACCTATGCGATATAATGAAGAAGATCAAAATGAATTTAAGATTCAAATAAAAGAACTATTAGGCAAAAAACGAAACCCTTAATTCTTTTAATTATAAGAATGCTAAAGAGCTATGTGTTTTTCTATGCTAACATCGAAAATGGAAGGAGAGAGTGAGTGAGATAGAAAAGCCGCACACGTTAATGTTTTTCATGAAAGCTAAATGAACATGTTTCTTTTCAAGTCCAACACTTGGGCATTAATGGGAGAGAGTTTTGTGCCAAATTCACGCACCCTTTCATTTGGCACTCCCACCTTCATTCACCATTCCCACCTTCATTCATCTTTCATGAATTAAAGGAGCTGTACGTTATATACATTAAAATCGACCATTAAACCTATTTAAAAATGAGATGCATGATCTACTTTAGGAGTGAGTGGAGAGCCAACACACCATTCATTTGGTAATCATCTAAATGAATTGTCTCCATTACACGCTCACATTCATTCATGCATGTTTTTCTATCTTTCAAAAGCTGTTAAACCATTTAATGATGATGAGCATTACTTAAGAATACTATCACCGAAAATGGAAGGAGAGACACGATGTATGCTTTTAAAATAATCATTAAACCATTTAATGATGATAAGCATTACTTAAGTGCCCACTCCTTTCATGTTTTTATTAATAAAAGACATAACCGAATTCTACATCTTTGTAGAATTCAGTTTTTGCCTTCCTTTTTTTAATTCAATTAATCTAATTAATTAAATCAAAATCCAGCCCAATATTAAATGTTACTTTTGGGCTTATAATTAACAATTAATTAATGTAAGCCCAACATTTAATTATAGGCTTAAGACCCAATTAAATTGTTCCGGTCTTATTGGCCTGAATCCAATTCGTCCATTTCTCTCCAAACTGTCTCATTTTCTTTCCAATAACCCCCGCTTATTTTTCTTACTTTCTTTGATAACCTTCCCAGAAGCCAAGCGGGGAATCTAATTGGACTTAAATAATTCAAGCTCTAATATGACCGGAATTAATTTAATCTTGTTATAATTAATTCCTACTTATTAACCAAATGTCATTCCACTAAGGCCAATTGATTAATCTCTTAAATTACTTAAAATTATGAGAAAACATGCTTCAAAATTATTAATTTGATGTCCAATCAAAAACTCTATTATAAAAAAAGATTATAGCCATCTGCACAATTAAGGGTAAAAATACCATTTTGCTCTTATGTTGGGTTTTCCTTCTAGATCTCCCATTTCACTCTACATGTTGATTAACACATAAGATCTAATCTTGGTGTTAAAACTTGATGGGTCCATCGAAATACTGGTGCCAGTTTAATTACCACTCTCACTATAAACTCTTTATTTGAGTAAATGTTCCCTGATGCATGTTTTAATTAATAATTCCAATATATGGACACTGGATTGATACCCTATAAAAATCCATTCTCATCATATCAAGAATTATAGCGAAACACACATGAGTTCACCACTCATCAAGATTGTGGTTCGTAATAAATGAATGCTAAAGTATATATTTTAAGATTAAAGTAACGACCTACTTTATTCTTTAAAAAATATACGCGATTCCAAATTTGTTTAATAGTGTCATTACTGATAGTCAACTACTATCATGACTTGAAACTCATCATTCCCTTGAAGTGAACTCCTTTACATACATGGAGGTAAATTGTAACACTATAGTCTAAACCATAATCAAGCAACCAACTTGACTATTTGACTGTGAATCAATTAATATTGATCCTAATAATGTACACGTTTCCCATACATCTCCATGTATAAGTTTGTTACTTACAAAGGAACCTCGATACCTTATGACTAGTTATATTATGCTCATATAAATAAAACCAAACTATTTTTTTATTAATAATAAATATTTTCATTACAATATTGTAATTGGAAGAAAATTAAGTTATATGTAAATACACTTACTTTCCAGGGCATTATATTTACATAACCCTAACAATCTCCCATTTTCCCTAAAGCAAGTTTGACATATCCCTCATTCCCATGCCTTCTAGGTGACCTCGAAGCTATTCTGTGTAGCGTCTTCGTGAACGGATCAGCAAGGTTTTGTTCTATGGGAATCTTTATCACATCCACTTCACCACGTTGTATTATCTCCCTTATGAGATGATACTTTCTCTCAATGTGTTTGGCGGCCTTTTGGTTTCTAGGTTCTTTAGAATTAGCCACTGCCCCACTATTATCACAATAAAGTGTAATAGCCTTTTCCAACTTAGGAACTACCTCCAAATCCTTTAGGAATTTATAGAGCCAAACTGCTTCCTTTGCTACTTCACAAGCAGCAACATGTTTAGCCTCCATAGTTGAATCAGCAACACAAGATTGCTTGACACTTCTCCAGACTATGGCTCCACCTCCCAAAGTAAATATAGAACTAGAAGTAGATTTCTTTGAATCAACATCTGATTGAAAATCGAAATCTGTATATCCTATCAGAACAAGGTCACTTTTTGAGTAAACAAGCATTAAGTTCTTTGTCCTACAAAGATACTTTAGTATGCACTTGACCGCAATCCAATGCTCCGTTCCAGGATTGGACTGAAATCTGCCTACCAGTCCCACTGTGTAACATATATCCTGTCTAGTGCAAAGCATGGCATACATTAAACTTTGAACTGCCGAAGCATGTTGCGCATGCATTCGACCTCCTCTTGGGTCTTAGGTGCTTGCTCCTTTGAAAGTTTGATTCTATGTCTAGTAGGTGTGAAACCTCTTTTGGAATCTGACATGGCAAACTTATTAAGCATGTTCTCAATGTAAGTCAGTTGAGACAAGGCTATTTGCTTGTTCTTACGATCCCTTATAAGCTTGATCCCTAGAACATAGCTAGCTTCTCCCAAATCCTTCATTGAGAATTATTCATTCAGCCATCCCTTGATCGTAGATAATAGTCCTACATCATTTCCAATGAGTAGAATGTCATCGACATACAATATTAGGAAAGTAACCTTGCCTTCTTGTATCCTTTTATAGATATAAGGCTCATCTAGGTTTTGTATGAATCCATAGGTTTTGATAGCCTTATCAATCCTAATGTTCTAAGACCTAGATGCTTGCTTAAGTCCATAAATGGACCTTTGCAACTTGCATACCTTATTACTTGGCTTAGCGAATCCTTCTAATTAGGCCATATAAATTGTCTCCTCAAATTTTCATTAAGAAATGCGGTCTTGACGTCCATTTTCCATATTTTATAATCGAAATATGCTGCTATGGCTAAAAGAATTCTGATGAACTTAAGCATGGCAACTGGAGAAAACATGCTCCTCATAATCTATACCCTCTTTTTGAGTATAACCCTTAGCTACCAATCTAGCTTTAAAGGCCTCTACCTTTCCATCAGATCCTCTCTTCCTTTTGAAGATTCATTTACACCCTACGGCTTTGACACCTGGTGGTAGATCTATAAGGATCCAAACTTTGTTGGCGTACATGGAATCTATTTCCAATTCTATTGCCTTAAACCACTTTTCTGCATCAACATCATTAATAACTTGTGTATATGTAATGGGATCCATTACTTCTTAGTCTGAGATGGCAATTATGCCTTATCCTAGACCTAGATACCTGTCTAGTTGTCTCACAACCCTCCCAATACATCTAGGTACTATTTGACGTTCAGGTTGCTCTTTCGATTCAACTTTTAAATCCATTTCAACATCTTGTTCTGTTATATCCTAATTAGATCTTGATTTGGATAAAATAGCGAACTCCTTTAGTACCACTTCACTTCTTCCTTTGTGATTTATCACAAATTCTTCCCCCAAGAAGGTCGCATTTGTCGACATAAATACCTTCCTGTCCCGAGGACTGAAAAAATAATACCCTCGTGTACCCTTAGGATATCCTACAAACAAACATACTTCTGATCTTGGTTCCATCTTTGTGGATTCAGGCCTTAGAATATGGGTTGGGCAACCCCAAGTCCTCAACTAAGCATTAACTACAACAAGACATTTAGCTATGTCTTTGAGTGCTACAAGGCACGTTTGGTTGTTTGTGTTTTTATCCAACAACTAAACATTAACTACAACAGGACATTTAGCTATGTGTTCAAGCCTGTCACAATTTGGATCGTTCTTATTATGGCTTTATCATGTTCTTAGCCTATTCTTTAGCTAGATGTCAAGAATGTCTTTGTTCATGGTTATCAAAATGAGACAGTTTATTATGATCGTCCTTTTGATTTACTGATTCCTATCATCCAATTCATGTTTACCATCTTAATAAACCTTAAACAGGCTCCTCAAATATGGTATCAATGGTTTTATTGGTTATATGTTTATATTGGCTTTTCATAGTTATATGTCTGATAATGTCCTCTTTGTTTATCATCATGGCAGTGACCTTGCTATTCGTTTACTTTATGTGGATGATATAATTCCCATAGCCTCTTCTATCGAGTTACTTCAGTGCATCATTTAGGCTTTCACTATTGAGTTTTTTTATGACTAATTTAGGCTCTCTTCATTACTTTTTGGGATCTCTACCACTCACACCAAAAGGGGTCTTTTTCTCTCAAGAAAAAAGTATGCATAAGATATCTTTAGCAGAGCCAACATATCATCGTGCAATTCATTGACCACTCCTATTGACACATGAACCAAGCTCTCAGCCACTGATGGCCCACCTATTGTAGATTTTGCTCTTTATTGCAACCTACTGGGGCTTTACAATACTTGACATTTACTTGATCGAACAATATATATGTCATACAACAAATATGTCTTTTCATGCATAATCCATATGAACTCCACTTTCATGCTCTAAAGCATATCTTGTGCTATCTCCAAGGCACCTTAGCTATGGCCTACAACTTTGTCCCTCCACTATTGACAATCTTGTAGTATGTGTTGATGTTGATTAAATCGGGTGTCATGATTCTCAACGATCCACATTCAACTATTATATCTTTCTTGGAGATAATTTGATTTCTTGGTCTTCTAAGCACCAAAGCACCACCTCTTGTTCTAGTATTGAAGCTAAGTACAAAGCTATCATTAATGTAGTTATGGGTTAGCTTCACAATCTACTCCTTGAGCTTCACTGCCCTCTCCTTAAAGATGCTTTGGTTTACTTTGACAACTTAGTGTCATCTATATGTCTTCTAATGTAGTCCAGCTTCAATGTAAGAAACACATTGAAATCGATATTCACTTCATCGATGATAAAGTAGCTTTAGGATAAGCCTGTGTTCTCTATATTCCTTCAGCTCATCAACATGCCAACATATTTATAAAGGAGTTACCTACCACACTCTTTTATAATTTTTGGACTAGTTTAAGTGTTTGGCCACCTCCTCTCACTCCAACTTCTGGGCTATGATAATGTACATATATTTTTATTTTATATGTATTTTTATACATATTCATTGTATTATTTTCACCATATATGTAAATACATTCATATATATGTGTCTATATGAGCGTGTGCGCATGTGTGCGTGTGAATACACAATGCGTAGGTAGGGCAAAATAGATTCATATATATGTGTGTGTATGAGCACGTGCGCGCGTGAATACACAATGCCTAAATTGGGCGGTCATTCCAAACTAATAAAAATCTCATAAGTAAACTTGTTTTTCTTAAACTCTCCATCAGATTTTGGATTAGTTTACATGCTGAGTGCAAAAATATGTTCATTAAATATTATTAGATTAAGTGTATATAACAACGAATTCAAGTACAAATTGACTTTTTAAAAAAAATTAAAGATCAAACAATGTCATTTTGATTATTTTCGTAAAACAACGTTTTTCAAATTAATTCGGATTGTTTAAATTAAATTAATCTAATTTTACTATTTTTAAATTTAACACTTGATTCTAATTCATTAGTTTACTAAAATATTTACCTTATAATCACTATGAATGCTTTTATCATAAAAAGGAGGAATTTTATGTTGAATTTAAACATACACGAGGAAAGCAATTTTTATTCAATTCACATATAAAATACAACAATTAAAATTATTAATGTAACTATTATTTGTCCGTCAAATGTTTTTGGGTTCAATCTTTATTAACGCACCTTTCCTAATAAGCTAAGCAGAAATTATAACTAATTATTATATATTTGTAACTCTGAAATCAAGTGAGAAATTAAAATTCTAATTATCTCTCAAAAACACAAAAACAAACAGTAAACGATTTTATTTCAGTTATAAACTTCCACTATAACGGTCCAACCCAAGCACAGGGCGATGAGCATTGAGATTGACGGAGTATGATGGAAGTGAACCCACAAGAATATGGATTGGAACAGAGCCCACAAATATAAGCTCAAACTTATTTAGGCCCAAAGTTCAGAGATTTCTTGGAGTGTCCCCTAAGCCATCGTCTTCTTCTTTTCTAGTTTTCCCAGTTAACATCACTCTTTCCTTGGCCAAACCCTAATTTTACAAGTCTTTGTTCTGCTATTTCGCGATGTCGGTATGTTCTGTTGGATCTACGTTATTTATCTAAAACCCTAATTTTGTTGTTTGTCTTCATGGTTGTTTAATGTTCATGTGAGGATTTTTGCTCCAGATCTTAGAGTATAATGGGAGTGCTCTAGTGGCTATGGTGGGCAAGAACTGTTTCGCCATAGCTAGCGATCGGCGACTGGGAGTGCAGCTCCAGACTATCGCTACTGACTTTCAACGTATCTACAAAGTCCACGATAGGCTTTTCGTGGGTCTCTCTGGATTGGCTACAGACGCTCAGACTCTGTATGATCGGAGTCTATCATACTTCTTTTTCTTCTTTGATTGACAAATTATTTGACTTTATACTAAATTGTGCCCCTAATTGTCAAATCAAGCCATTATCTGCAATAAGTAACGCCCTTAGGTCTTGCTTGAATTTGAACTTGCTATGAAATGAGGGATCATTATCACTCTTATTGTTGGATGGAACATACTTTGATGAGCAGTTATGTTTTGGTACGGATGTGATCTTTTAGCAAAATTGAGGGGAATACGGTTCCTTTTGGTGCCTTTTTACCTCACTATTGTTTTTGTTATGATGAGTTCACATATTTATAAGTTGGACACGTTTCTACTCTTTCTGTATTTGTGTCTTAAGATCTATATATGTGATGTGCAGGTATCAGAGATTTGTTTTTCGCCACAAACTTTATCAGCTGCGGGAGGAGAGGGACATGAAACCTGAGACATTTGCTAGCCTTGTCTCTGCTATTCTCTATGAGAAAAGGTACGTGAAATATGTGTATAATTAGTTTAGTGACAGTGAGAAGTGATTGGGATTACTAGTTTAATACTAAGAGCCTGCATGATGCTTATCCATTTTGTCCCTTTGCATTTAAGCAAGATTTTGGATTTAGTTTTCTTGACAAAAGGACATCAAGTTGCTGAATCAATTTTATGAATATCTGGCATAACATGTAATTACATACTGAGAGAAGATATGATGTGCATGTAATTCCATTCCAGATGCATTGAAACAATAAATAGTGATGTATGTTACTGCAGTGCCATCCAGTTTCATTTTGTCATGTTTGAACCTTTATTCGTGCCTTTTAGTAACAGGGCCTTATTAGCAACCATTTTGCTGTTAGAAAGTTGAAGATTTTTTTAGACACTTTTGATGTGAAGCAGTCTGTTTAAATACATCATAGTAAAATGTGGCTGTCACTTTTTCTCAGATTTGGTCCATATTTTTGCCAACCTGTTATAGCTGGTTTGAGTGATGAAGACAAGCCATTCATTTGCACAATGGATTCAATTGGAGCTAAGTATGTTCTTTCCTCTTGCTTTCTATCTTTTGAAGCTTCAAAAGCACCAGAATTTATGGTTCATTTATTAACTTGAATTTGCTTAGTTCCCATAGATTAGTGGAATGCTTATCTTTAATCTATAGGTTTATGGAAACATGAAAAAAAACTGTGGAAATTCTGAACTACTCTCATTTCTTTACCACTGCACTTTATCTTCCTAGTATGTCAAGGGGCGTGTGATCTTATAGAAATGACTGTTATCTACTTGAGATCCAATTGCTTACTCATTAGTAGACACGAACATATCTATTGGCTATCAATCTTTCCGTTTTCCTCGCATGAGCAATATTGACTTTCTTGACATCATACTGCAATTACAAACACTTTTGAGTCGTCACCTTCTCTATTCTGTACTTCTTAATGTGATATCGAAACTTCTATTATCATTATTGTTGCTATTATTATTATTATTCATATATGTAGGGAACTTGCAAAAGATTTTGTCGTTGCCGGTACAGCATCAGAATCACTTTATGGTGCATGTGAAGCAATGTTCAAGCCTGACATGGTTAGTACTTAATGTTGTTAGAGAGGATGTTCCCTTATTTATCAGTATATTGAGGAAATTCGGGGTGACTTATTGCAGTTTAGCCTTAAGATGTTATTTTATTTAGATTAAATAATCTGTCAGCTTGAAATGAAAAGTCAAGTCAGTTTGGTTGACTTTGTTGTTCCTTCAAGAATAATGTATTTGGATGCTAATTACATCCAGATGGTGGGCATAAGCAAGTGTTCAGCGTATCCGTTGTCTGGCATTGATAATAGTTGACAAAGACTGAAAATTATTTTGGCTGGCTTATTGGATAGTTCAGTCACACGTTCTATAGAAAATTCTAAAGCCTGCAACTGTGGTAGAGAGGTTGATGGAATTCTATTGTCCACGAAATTGGTTGGTTTCTACCAAAAGCTGCAAACATTAATTTAATTTTACTTCTGTCCAGAAGGGTTTTAATCTATTGACAGGATTCCTTATATTAAGTGTGAGCCATTACTGCAGCCTTGACAATTTAGATTACGACGTTTTGTCACAAATTGAAGTTTATAATATTTCATATAGCTGAACTGGACCCCAGTTTTACTATGTACAATGATAACACTGTTAACTAAAAATATCTTTCCCGTGTCCAGGAACCTGAGGAGTTATTTGAAACTATCTCCCAAGCATTGCTATCATCAGTAGATCGAGATTGTTTGAGTGGTTGGGGAGGACATGTCTATGTTGTGTAAGCCTCTTTACACTCTTTTCCGTTTCAGATTGCATTTTTTATTGTGGTGAAATTGGCTCCTTAACATGCAACTTTTTAACTTTTAAGCATGTGGCCATGGCAATTACGAAATTTTGCTTACTAAAATATTACTGAACTTTGCTTACGGTCTGTGGGGGGAAAGACGTGGAATGAGTTAAATGACCAATATTGGTAGAATAGCAAATATTCAAACGTATTGTCATGGGATTTTGCTTAGCATTGTTCTTAAGATATACCGAGTAAATCATGAACGAACTTAGAAGATGAATCTCAGGGCATGTTGGTGGCATATTCATTCTTGGTGAAGATGGTAACTACGTGACCAAATGCATGCTGAAGACATTACTGTTCAAGAGCTTTTCCATAATAGCGACATTCTTTGCAATTCATTTGCCATACAAATTATATTTTCATATTTACGTTCTGTTAGTCAATTGCATTATACTTTTCTTGATGGAGATTGATCCTTTCTTATCCATTCATGTTGTTGTAGATGTCATTCTAATATATAAATTTATGTCTTTGTTTATGCAGTACACCCACTGAAATTAAAGAGAGAATCTTGAAGGGTAGAATGGATTGATGTCTCATGAAGCTAAAAGTACCTCCACATTTTCTGGTCAAGTTAAATGCGGGCATTGAACATATTTAACAGTTGTATTGTTAGTTGTTCGAGAACAACCTTGGACTGTTTTATGCAATGATTTTCCATTAAAATTTACGTTTCGGGTTGGGGTCTAGTATTTTGGTTTTCTCGAAAGGAAAGGTATTGAAGTATAAGGCTAAGTTGAACCCCAAAAAGTAACGGCCTATCCAAATAAAATTGTGAATAAAGCAGCATAGCATTAACAAAGAATGTTCGGAACTATTTTGGTTTCGGGCATATGTTAGGGTTCGACCCTGTTCCATTTTAACATTCTTACAACTCCTGGTTCGTTGACTGTCAACCGTCACAATGATTCGGTTGTGGAGGGAACGCTGCAACGGCATGCTAAGGATTTGTTTGGGGTGATGATCCTATAAGCCCAAGAGGGCTTTTAGCTTATTTGCATTATGGCTAGATTTCTTTTAAACAAATTCCAAATTCTAAGATGCAATCCACATGAATTAGCAAGTATTAATAATTTTTTCTTTACTTTAATAGGCTGCAGACAGAAATTATAAGTATTAATAATTTTTTCTTTACTTTAATAGGCTGCAGACAGAAATTATCATATTTTAATTACATGTAAGATAAATTATGCATCTCTAAAATAACAGTATGGACCATATTGCAGTTTACTAAAAATAAGAACCTCTGCTGTCAAACGGTTTTCCAGACAGTCTTCTATTTTTTCCGAATCTTTTTTACACTTGCAAACTGTTTTTTCTTGCCTTAAAACTCTAAAGAAAGTAATACACCAGTCTGTCTATTCTCGTCCCACTCGCACAGACCCAGATCGTCTGCTTTCTGCAGCTACTCAACCCATCTTAGGATAGAATCTTATCCTACGTCGCGACGTTGTTGACATATGATTATAAGAAAAAAGAAATTAAAGCTTCCATGTGGGATTTTAATCTTTTTGCAAGAATTTGTTATCTTAATTAATAAAAAATCATCATGCTATATAAGCAAAAGCTTGAACATTTCTGCACCGTGCAAGGTATTTAGTTCCATGTTACGTAATATGATCATGTTTGATGCAACATTATGGTTTATCATTCAAAAAAAGTAGCTGCTTCTTTTTGAACCACATGCACATGAGAACATTGTACTTGCTAATTGCCCATCTCCCATCTTCGTTTGTAAAAGTGTGAGTCGTAGCATCCGCAAAGCAACACGGGCATGCTTGGCTTGGTTCCTTATGTGGGTATGAAGCAAAATAGAGTAACATGTGGTCACAGAAGAAGCATTACTATAGATTCTGATACAAGTGAAGGTAGTGTTCCTACAGTTATGTACTTAAGAGAGTATCTATCCCAGGGATTACATGAGAGTTCACAAAAGGAAGTCCTAAAGGCCAAGAAGTCACCCAATTTCGGGTCAAGAGATTCAGCCCAAGTAAGCATGGACGTAACCTTTGTCAGTTCACAGCACCGGCGTGACACACACGTCAAGACTTGTCTCGGAAGGAACTAACCTTGTGGGAAAAATAATGTAGGAGAAAGGGTTGAGCGTTTATTTGATACTTCGTCTTTTCTGTTCCTTTTTTGGTCGTTATTGGCGTGATTCACACGTTCTTAACGCAATCATTTTGCAGAGTTTCTTGTTGTTAAGGGGCAGCTCTCAGTTTCCCCGTCCTCACAGAACAGAATCTTCGCATCTATTAAAAATCCTGCCAAAGTAGCTTGATGCGTGTGCTTTTGGAGTAAGATGTTACGTGTATGAAGTTATCAATCCAAGTTACGAAGATGGAAACAACGCTATGTTGCCAAAATAATTGATTTTCAGACAGCTTAAATAATTGAACTTTGGATTAAGATATGAAAGGTTTGAGTATAGAGATGCTATTTTTTTGTAACTTGTAACATATGGTTTCATCTCTTCTCAAGAAAAGCTGCCGTCTCCCACAAGAAAACTCAAACGCCGTTCTTGGGGTGCACAAGTGCTGCAAGAATAGCATAACCTGTGAGCTTGAAGTTGGAATCTGGAATCTTTAAGCACGAGTTATCGGTTTCATTTTCTTTAAATGAAAGTTCTCCTTCTGTCCAAAGAAATCTGATGCCGCAATACCTCGAATATCATCCTCGTAATAATAATATATATCCCAAACAACATCTCAGTTCCCTTCTGCACTTTTGAGCGAATTCCTCTCTGGAAATGGACAACGAAGAGCGAAAACAGTATATGGACGATAGGGAGAGGGAAAAACAAGCTACAAGGAGGGCTCCTTTTCCTCTCCTGGACCAAGTTCATTCAGATTTCGCCATGGCGATGGCCATGCAAGAGCAAGAGAGAGCCTTTACCAGCCTAACAAGCATAGAAAGTGAAATTGAAGAAGATGGTGAAACTGAAACTTCAAGCCAAAATTATGACAATGATTACGAATTCTTCGAAGGCCTTGAATTGGAAGGAGACGTGGAGTACATGGAAAGCCAAGACAGTAGCAGCGATCAAGACATGGAAGAAGATGAAGTAGACCCTGATGAGCTATCATATGAAGAACTGGTTGCATTGGGAGAGTTCATAGGAGAAGAGAAAAGAGGCCTGTCCTTGACCCAAATCTCTAAATGTTTGCTTGCCTGTAAGTACCAATGTACTGGGAGCAAAACTGGGACTGATAGATGCGTAATATGTCAAGTTGAATACGAAGAAGGTGAACCAATAGCAACTCTTCCTTGTGACCATCCTTACCATTTCGAGTGTATAAGCAATTGGCTACAGATCAAGAAGATTTGCCCCATCTGCAACAATGAGGTTTCTACTCCCAAGATTGCTAGCTAGCTAGCTAACTCTGACATCTGACTAGGTTTACTATTCTTAACTTATTCAACATTCATCTTCTATTGTAAATTTGTACATAAATCAAGTTCAATGTCAAGACCGTAAACGATGTAGATTGGTCACAACAACTGCTTGTCTAATAGGTCTGTACACTCACAAATTTGTCAGCAGGAGCCAGCTTCAAATGTTCATGATTGCTTTGCTTCTTTTTTGACTTTAATTCTTTCTTTTGTCATTGTTGGAAACCCACTTATCTAAGTGATATACTAATTCTAAAGATTCTTTTATTAGTTAAAATTATTTTTATGATATATTTTTATCATACCAAAAACCATTTAAACAATAATTGTTTAGTTGTTAATTTTAATATAATTATAATTTAATTATTGATAATAACTAAATATTACATAAAACTCAGAGATAAACTATTTAAATGAACTAATTATGGTCGGGTTGACGAAGCCTCCAAAATAATTCTGATTATCCAAACTTCTTGTAGTCATAGAATCAGGTCGAATCCCTAAAGGACTAAACACTAGTTTCGTAATTTCAAGTAATAAAATAAAATAGGAAGTTTTGGATTAATTAATTAATTAACTAAAATTAATAAGAAATCAACTTAATATAAAAGGGAGAAATTTAAGAATATACAACTCCGATTCAAGGGAAATATCTTATCTAACTGTAGCAGTGATCATTGGTCTAAAAAGAATATTTTCCACAATTTAAGCAATTAGTCCGAAACATATTAAAATAGTCATAATAAGTCTCAAATTTTTCTAAATTAATTAGTTCAAATCTAGTATCCAAACCAAAACTTACCATCCATTGACTGGGTATGATAACATTCCATATTAAATAAATAATGACAACAAGCTTAGTGAAAAAGACTAACCCTAAATTAAATACTCAAGATAGTTGCAATTATTCAATTTAGTTTTCTTCTTTATCATAAGTTAAATATGCAAATGCATAAGTAACATATTTGTTATTTGTACCAATTCTTCATGACAATTACGGTCATTAAATTTATAGATAATGATAGAATAATCAACATTAAATTAAATTTTCAGATTAATCAATATTAGTCATTCATCAAATAAAAAAACTCAAAACAAGAAATACTTGAATTAAAACATGAATAAAAGTTAAGAACACAAAACCTCGCAAGGTTATAACTAGAATATCGAATCCCTTGAATCAGAACAATTGAGTTTAGCGACACATGACTTTTGCTCTAATAAACAAAATAAAAGAAAGACAAAGAATTAACAGAAAAGTAAGACGAGAGTTATTCCTTCTGTTGTGAGGAATGTTCCTTTAAAGATTTTCCTGATCTAATCATAATCTAATTCTACCTTGCAAAGATGTCTATCTAAAACAAATTCATATTCCTACATGATAAGGAAAGAAAGAAGTTTCTCAGTTAAATTCTAACTCTTTAAGTGATTAGTCTTATTCACACAAGTTTCAACTTAAGTCATTATAAATTTCACTTGATTCATATAACATCCCTTTCAATCACTTTTTTTTCTTTTTTTATACAAACAAAAATATCAAGGGGGAGTTATTTTTTTCCTTCTCCCCCATTCTATATCAAAACAATCCAAATTGAATCATCTACTTTAACTTTCATGGAAATAGTTAAATCCTATGCAAATAAGCTCGATACAATTCCTTCAAATTAGGGATTCGAAGTCATTAAGGATATCAACAACAAAAAGAGTAAATTTGGCTTATAACAAGGTTATTATGCAAAAACAAGAAAGAGTAAGGCTCAAACTGTTTTTCTAGGGATAAAAAGTAAGGTAAGCTTGTTTAAGTCAAAAATGATTATCATAAATGCCCTCATCATCTTTATACACAAATTCATAAAAAATATGGTCTCAACACGTATTCAAAAGCAAGTTCTAGCATAAACAAACTATATTTGATAACACACGACAAAAAGATATGTAAGAGCACATATGTGATGAATGCTTTTAGGCTCAAAGCTTATGTAGGTGTCAAAAAATGCATTAAGTCTTGCACACTTTCATTTAACAAAACCAATGAGATACTTGAAATAATTTAGGGCCTGTTTGATTGAACGTTAATTAATGAAACAAAACGGAACAGAACGGAATAAAAGGGAACGATTTATAATGGAATGGAATGTAATATAGTGAAAAATTGTTTGGGAGAGATGAAAGGGTTCATAATGTAATGTAGTGAAACATTGTTTGGAAAATAGATGGAATGGAATATAATGTATGCTAAATGACTATTATACTTCTGATATTAAAATGATTGTTGCAAGATGTTTAACACTATAATTTTAAAACAGAAATCATGTCCAATTAAAAATTACGCACAACCGTGAGAAATAATTTTTTATATATTTTCAATTTTAAAATAAAAAAATTTAATAAAAGTTTTATTGTTTTATTATTAATTATATAAAAATATTATTATTAATTTATTAAAATTTTATTAATAAAAATATAAAATATATAAAAAATTATTCTGTAATTGTTTATATATATTTCTATATAAATAAAATATAATAAATAAATTTTAAATATAAATCACATAAAATAAAATAAAATATATTAAATAATTAATAATAATATTTTTATACAAATAATAATAAATTGTATATAATTAAAAATATAATAAAAAATTTTAATAAAAAATTTATTAATGAAAATATAAATTATATAAAAATTATTCTTTAATTGTATTTATATATTTCTATATAAATAAAAATTTAAATAAATAAAATTTAAATATAAATCACATATAATAGAAATTTTTTATTAAATAATTAATAATAATAATATTTTATATAATTAATAATAAATTGTATAAAATTAATAATAATAATATTTGTATATAAATAATAATAAATTTTATTATATTAATAATAAAATTTTATATAATTAATAATAAAATAATATATAATAAATAATAAAATAAAATTTTTATTAATGAAAATAGAAAATATATAAAAATTATTCTTTAATTGAATTTTTATAGTTCTATATAAATAAAATATAAAAATAAACTTTTAAATATATATCACATATAATAAAATAAAGTTTATTAAATAATTAATAATAATATTTTTATACAATTAATAATAAATTATATATAATTTATAAACAATTACAGAATAAGTTTTATATTTTTTATATTTTCATTAATAAAAGTTTTATAAAAAAATTTATTTTATTATTAATTATATAAAATTTTTATTAATAATATAAAAATATTATTGTTAGAGTAAGCAGAAATAATATTCAAATATTATTAATTATATAGAAAGGAGTTAGGGTTAGAAAGAATAATTGGTATTAAGAAAAAAATTTTAGGGTATATTAGGTAGTATGTATTTATTAGTTTACGTTTCGTCCTAAACCTTCCGAATCGGAGGTTTCTTATTTTCATTGTTTAAGATGGAATGGAACGTAACATGAAACCTTTCGCTTCTATCTCATTTCATTTTATTCCATTATAAAACACTCAACCAAATGATGGAAGTGTGTTACGGTCCATTTCATTCCATTACTAACCCTCCAACCAAACAAGCCCTTAATGAAAATACTAATCATGTCTGTCTCTTTCATGCATTAGATCTTAAACTAAAAATGTATCCTAACTTGAGGATTATTCATAAATAACAATCAGAAAATTATGAAGCTATCATGAGGAATAACTAATATATGAATTATAGTATTCATGAGTTCAAGCAGAAATCTCAATGTTCATCATAATATATTATTTTTCTCTTCCACACCTAAAACATATATTGTCCCTAATGTATACATTAGATACTCACATCTCTACAAAAATAATCAGAGAAATAAAGTATAGAATAGAGAACTCCCCTGAGGTTTGAGCATTGGAAATGATGTATATTATGATGTTGGAGGACATGGAGGGACTACTCCCATGAATTGAAGAATAGCATCAAAATTATTTTCCGTTTTTTAAATTTTGCATTCTAATCTATGCAGTTGAGAATAATAGTCCTGTTAGATCGGTGGAGTTGGAAGATAAAAAGTTGATTGAACGTCATTATGCTCTCGTTATGTGGATGATGAACCTCTTTCGGTGCGATCACAAAATGTTTTCTGAACGTCATTATGCTCTCGTTATGTGGATGGTGAACCTCTTTCGGTGCGATCACAAAATATTCTCTTTCATTTCTCAGTTACTCCCATCCTACTTAAACAAGTCTTATCTAAAGGTTCTATCTCACAGGCTACAAGCATATCAATGTTAGTTAGATAAAGCAAATTCAGATTAATAGTCAAATGAGTGATAAGAGAACCAAGACATAAATTTTTGTTAGAAGATAGTACAATGTTAAGTTGCATTGCGAACCAAGCACCAAAATTGACTCTCACTTTGGTCACCATACACCAAAGAAAGAACAATTATGTCTTTGTATAAGTATATGCATTAACTTTCTGCCTGAATAACTAAAGGCTAAGAAACTCCGTATATAAACCCATTCCATTTTATTAAGATCACTACCCTTATATTGACCTGAATGATAAGCAAACAGGTCAGAAGACATTGACTTCCAAGCTTGAAGAGAATTAAATTCACCATAGTCCACTATAGATTCTTTATACTTAGTCAAATTAGCACAATCTTCATTTATTAACCTTAAGGCTAAATTAAATTCAGTGACACTCAGTTTGAATTCGACTCTCATTAATCTGTATTGTATCACATTAGGACTATATAAAGTAAAATTATCAGATTTTTCAAACTTAAAGATAGTGTAAAACTCTCTAGTTAATTCAATAAAGATAGGACAATGAATCAATACAAAGTGCTTCCAACTCATATTAATTAGCAAATCATCAAATTTGTCTTTAATTTCCAAATCTTCTAAGGAAGGGTAATGTATATACTTACCCGGAATAATACGTCGAGATTTAATAACTGTGTACCATTGTTTTTGTTCTTTTGTGGTGAAAGTGAGATATCCTCGGAAGTTCGACTTAGCTGGCGACAAAAAAGAAATTTTTTTGCGATTCACACACGCTTCCTTTTGGTACTGACTTCAAAGCTTGTAGCAGATTGATAGTGCAAAGTAGCATTCACCGGCGACTTTCCTTTCACTGTGGTTTTGATATTAGCTTTAGAACACCCCATTACACTGACCAATAGAAATACTAAACTACTCAGAAAAAAACAATATTAGCAAAAACTTAAGAATAATTAAAATGGAATTGAAAGGAAAACAAAACTATTTAATAATAAAAAACAAATGATATTACGAGTGGGTGTGTGATGATGTGTGGAATTAAAACAAAACGTAGCTGGGCATCTATGGATGCTTGTTGCTGCAAGAGGGGCTGAAATTTTGGAGCTGCTTGGCGTGGACTGGAGATGTGCTCTTGCTTAAGTGTCTACGTTGGTAAAGTGGCGTTGGTGAGGAATATGGTGTTGTGGCCAATTTTGTAGTGGGCTGCATTTGGGTTGATGGAGTTTTTGTGTTGGTAGGCGTCGTGTCAATGTTGTTGTAGAAACACTCCAAGTGCGTTGGAGCTGCTGGTGACGCATTGGAATTGTGTTAGGCTTCTGTTTGTGGTGTTGCTGCCGCTTTCTTCTTGCGTGAAGGTGTATGGGAACTTCTTTGTTTTGGGAGGCCTTTGTGTGGAGTTGTTGTTGGTTTCTTTGACGTCGGTGGAGGTTGTTTGTGGAAACAAAACGCAAGTGTGCTGTGGGTGCTGCTTGGATGAGTGGCGTTGCTATCTTGCTTTTAATTGTCTGCAAAAAAGAAATAAGCATATTAGATTTATGGATGTTTTAAAAATTAAATAAGTAAATAAAACTTGTTGAAAATATTTAAGTAAATAAAATAATTAAATGAGAAAATTGATATTTAAATTTTTTATTATAAAAAATTTATAAGAGAACTTTAGAGTTCTAATCTAGAGCACTAAATCATACAAGGTGAGACCTGTCTTATGAGATCTAGTAATTTGGAATTCCAAAGTACTAAATTACATAAGGTTAAATCTCGTCTTATAAGATTTAGTAATCTAAAATTTTAAGGTCTTCACTCCAAAACACTAAATTACTTGAAGAGAGATCTCGTTTTATGAGATTTAATAGTTTGAAATTTTAAGACTCCTTTTTCCCTTAAGTTAATAAATTTATGTTTCAAAAACAAGCAAATGCAAATTATATATAAATAAAACAAAATTAATAACAACTATTATATTTTGAGTTGTCTCCCGAAAAGTGCAATTATTTAATGTTGTTATGCTCGATGTGGCTTTTACCTCTCTAACTTCTATGAAATTGCACTTTTGTACTCTTTAAGTAGTGCTACTAGCCCTTCTCCTTGCTTTTTAGTCAACATTTTTGAAATTATTATAGGTAATGACTTTCCATTACCTAAATGAACATACTTTAGGCAATCAGGTAACAACTTCAATTCTATCTTCAGAGCCTGCAAAATAGAATGTAAGATTTTCTTGTGAGTTATAGTAAGTTGATCATTTAAAATTTCCGAATCTATTAGCATTGCTAACAATGATTCTACAACTTCACAAATTTCATCAACT
>JAOTAY010000002.1:6510369-6531072 GCA_025629805.1 Erythroxylum baracoense | reverse complement strand
ATTTATAATTTTAAATTTATATGACTAATAATATATTTTTAATTATTTATATAATAATTAATAGTTTATTAAATCAACGAATTTTTTAGTCATTTTATTTTTTTCAGAAATCATAACTGTACTTATCAAATACTTATTTTTATATTTTAGCAATTACCAAAACAGCAATTTCAAACATATAAATACTTATCATTTTAGTAATTTGATTTTCACCTATCACCGTTCCTTAGAATCAAGCCACAGTCCACCAACTTTTCTGCAGACTTGCGGTTATACCAAAATATTCACCGGTATCAGGTCACGTCTAGAAAGTAGTCAAACTCGCCATGTCTTTAAGAACTGGTCAATTTTATACAAAAAGATTTCAAAATAAGGTTGCGGTATTACCGAATCAAAGAATTCTTCCTTTTACACACTATCTGTATGGCAATCAGAAATAAGAAAAAGGAACATAACCATTTTTTTTTCCAGTTCTATATGATTACCGGGTACGTACCCATCTGTATAGCTATCCAATACTAAACTACCCTAGTAGAATCATTCCCCAGGCGAGAACATTGCCTTCATTAGTTCACCTAATTAGCTTTCTTTTTACTTTAGACATTGTTGGAAATTTAAACATAAAGATAAATACAGAATTTTTCATTTTATCATATCCATAATTAATCAATTAAATTACTTACTTAAATTTGATTGTATTCTACCAATTAAAAGATGCTTATAAGAAATTTGTTTCCCGGAAAAATTATTCTTTTATCATGTTTTCTAATATGATAATCATTAGTTTGTTTAATTGATCATTATCTCATATTTATAGATGATGTCAAGACTATTAACTATTCTTTAACAGACAACACTTGAAAGGTCATATTCCAAATTTCTCAAGCGTATCTTTTCATTACATCCCCTAGTCATACATAATGAGTATAGTTTATAAGATTTATGCATGTTCTCGTACTTGTCTAATAACTTGTATGACCAGCATACAATGAGAGCTCATGGTTATATATCTATTAGGGATATATAATGTCTTGATTAATGACTTGAGTACTTCAATCTTCTTTGATCTCATTTATTTCATCGTATCATAAATGTATTCAATTCTCTTATTAAAAGTTGGAGGCCGCCATTGAATATAAAAAAATTTTATTTGAGTTACTAATTATAATGACCTTCCTTTAATTTAAATTCTCTTCAATTGAATTTAATTTGTTTTCTTAGAATTTTTCAATAAGATCGTATCAAACATAATCTTCTAGTGACCTTTTAAAATAACAAACCTTAAATTTAGTTCTTAAAAATTAGATAGGAATTTCAAGGTTATAATATAAGGTTTACCTAACCCCTTAGGTCTCCCACAATATAAGTTGAGATCTTGTGACTTACATTAATCCTTTTTTATGATCGTTTATGCACACATGATTATATTCATATGCTACGGTATTAACTCCTAATAATTTGAAGTGTATTTCTTTTTATAAATGCAATAAGATATAGATGTTAGGTCAAACATACTTAATATTTAACTTGAGTTCACTTGTCTACTCTTAAATTTATCTTTCTTAACTCTCATCTAGCAACTAAAGACAAATATATGATCACTCTAAACTAATTTCCTTTTAATATATCATCTAAATCAACATTTGCAGTTTAAGTTTCGTACTTTAGCTCTGAATTATAACCTTGATAATAAACTTAAAACATGTCTCATCTCCAATCATCACAAATATTAGATGTGATTGCCTGTATGAGATGGGCAATCTTTTATTTTTATGACATACTATTTAATTTATATGAAAAATATGTCATATAAAGTATATACATTTCATAATCAAGTAGTAAGTAATGCTTATTACTTAATAAACAGTGTCATCAATTATATTTCAATATTTATGTCATCCTAGTGACTTTATATGCTCAATGTATATATCTCAGAAAATTGGTTTTGATTATTAGTTCTTCCACCATATCTTATGTAAATACATACTTTATGTTTACTTCTCTTTGTGAAACTATATCTTTCACATAATTGCACTTGATATCTATATGATTAGTTTTATAATGAAGTTTAGAGTCTTTAGTATAAGCGATTACTGCTTGATTATTATAGTTAATTATTACAGGATCAGTATCACTTTGAGTAACTATTGAACTAACCAAGAATGGTCTAATCCATACAACTTCTTGTATTGTTGCTGAAAATTTTATAAATTCAGCTCCATTGTACATGAGGCAACACCCGATTGTTTCTTACTTTTTCACCATATAGCATCATTATTAAGAGATAGATTTTCTCTCATTTACATCTCCTCACTACTTTGCATCTGTATAAACATGTATACTTAGATTGTTTCCTTGATAACATAATGCATAATCGTTACCTTTTAGATACCTCAACATTCTCTTTACTACTTTCCAATGTGCTTATCCTGGATTTGATTGATATATGCTCACAATCTCAATAGGGTAACAATTATCTTGTTTTGTGCATACCATGATATACATGAGATTTCTAATTGCAGTTGAATGGGTAACTTTCTTCATTTGTTCCCTCTTTTATGGTGTAGATGGGCAAGACTTCTTATTGAGACATTTTCCTTTAATAATAAGATTATCTATTGGTTTGCAATCCTACATATGAAATCGTTATAAAATCTTTTGAATATAAGTCACTTGATAAAGTAACAATAATCTTTTTGAATTTCTTACAATTTCAACTTTAAGAATATATGCAATTTTAACCATGTCTTTTAGCTTTCAAATGCCAATTAATCTTTGATTTTCTTGATAAACTCGTAATCATTATAAGCAATCAAAATGTCATCCATATATAAACATAAAATTGCAAATTTATCTTTAGATTTCTTAATATACATACAGTGGTCTTCATCAACCATATGAAAATCATAAGAAATGACGATGTTATGAAAGTGATTATATCATTGCCTTGAGGACTGCTTTAAACCATAAATCAATTTTAATAAATGACATACTTTATGTTTTTAGCCTATCTCAATAAAACTTATAAGTTATTCCATATAGATTTTTTTTCTTTTTATTATCCATTTAGAAAAGTAGTCTTTACATCCATTTGATATAATTCAATATCAAAATTATCTATTATGGCCGAGATTAGACAAAGTGAAGCAACCTTATAAAAGATCAAATGTTCTCGTTATGATCAATTTTTTCCTATTGTGTATATCCTTTTGTCACAAGATATGCCTTGTATCTTTCATTACTGCCATTAGTATTTTATTTTATTTTAAGAATCCATTTGTTCCCAATAACTTTGCATCTATTAGGGAGATTAACCAAGTCCTCTACTTAATTTAAGCTTAAAGAAGTCATTTCTTCTGTCATTGCTTGCATCCATTCTTCTTTAACAGGACCAACATGAGCCTCATGTAAATTTCTTAGCTCATCATCTTCTTGTGGACTATTCATATATATTTCCCCTTTCATTTCAAAATAATGTTGGGAAATTATAGCATAACTTCTTCGACGTAAACATAGTTCGTTAGAAACAAATTCATTAACATCTTGATTACTCCCACTCGGATAAGATATAATAGATAAACTTTCAGTGGGTAATAATCTTAATTGTCTTTAAGTTAATTCTTCAAGTTCCAAGTTACTCTCCCTCAAATAAAGTCCCTCTTCATAATGCCCCATAATAGAATAATTTTGATCAGAAGCTTCATATAGAAATAGGTATTTTCCTGTTTCACCCTGCTTTAGAAAGTCATTTTTTTAGAAATATGGAATCTTGTGATTTAAATTCAATTACACCTTCATTACCTTGTTCACTTATAAGCACATATCCTTTTGAGTGTTTAGAGTATCTTATAAAGATACTTTTTCTTCTCTCTTAAGCCTAGTTTCTCATATTTGTAAGAGATATAATTAACACAGTTAGTACAACCCCTATGGTCTTAAATGTTCCATATTAAGTTTTCTTCTTGTCTATAACTCATACAGAGTATTCATAACTGATTTTATGTGTACTCGATTAAGTATGTAAATGGTTATAAGCAATGCAATACCCCTATAAGTGATTAGTAAATTTTCTTGTGCCATCATGAGTCTAACCATTTCCAATAGCAAACTATTATATCTTTTCATAATGTCATTTTGTGGAGGGCTTCAAGGAATAGTTGATTGTCTTGCTATTCTTTTTACATCACATAGCATATTGAACTTATCAAACAAGTATTCTTATTGTCAATCAGTTATTAATGCTTTTATTTTCTTGTCAAGTTGATTCTTTAACAAATTTATATACTTTATGAATAGTTTAATGCTTTTGATTTGTGAGAAATTAAATAGACATGACCCTATCAAGTATTGTCATCCATGAAAGTGACGAAGTATACATCCCCAATCCATGCCCTTATATTCATTAGACTGTATATGTTTGAATAAAACAATTACAATACATAGGAAGCTCGCGTTCCCTATTTTTATTATTTTATTAGGATAAGGGTTACGAGAATTTTAATTGAAGGTCAAATTAAAAGTTTCAAATTACATATAAAATAAAAATTGTCAAAGGTTTTTTTGAAAGAAAATGGTACTTTAATAAACATTATAAAACTCTTTTAAAATAACAATTCGACACAATCTTTATGAAAATTAATAGATAAGGTATTTAATTTTCACCGATAATGAAACTTAATCACATTATAAGCTTCAGTAATGTCATTTAGTACTTTATTTTTGCTGATGATGATTTTCTTGCGTCTTCATAGCCAAAAGGACAAACTCTCACATAATTAAATTACAATCTTTCTTTGCATACATATCTGTCATTCAATGAGGTAAAGGTAAGTTCACTGATCACCGCACTCAAACACCTCTTCGATCTCTTCTTGTAGTGGATTTAACATTTATTTTAGCTTGGTCACCACTTCAATGCATTTATTGGCTTCCTCTACCGCTAAATTTATTATTTTTGTTATTACATTTGTTTTTCCTATACTTTTTCCCTCCCTAGTTATACGTTTTTCATGGTAGAATATCATCCTCCTCAGACTCTTGCCACAACGTCTAGTGTCCCCATTTCTAAACAAAAAATGAGAAGTTACATCAACTTTCCCGCGAATTGGTGGCAACTTTGGGAAACGTCAGTCTTCTTCTAAATCTTCATCGCCTCCAAAATTAAAGCTGATATTTGGACCCGATCTCAAGCTGACTCGCCCTATAGTCATCACGGTAGGCTCGAGTTGACCAAACTTTAGGCCGGGATAGAACTCGGGCTGTCCAAGTCAGTCCTGCCCAAACCCCGACACCAATAACAAAAACAACTTTGTGAAATATCAACCCATTACTGAAGGCTATTAGTGATGGTGAAATATCAACTCATTTGCTGGGTGGGCAACACATGATCTTGAGGATTGATGAAGTCAATTGAAACTTAATGAAAGCCATGATATGCCAAGCACTAAAGATCAGAAATTGTTAGCATATTAGCTGAGGATTCTTGTTGATGTTTAGAGCTCCTACTTCATGACATTCCAGAGCATTGATGTAAAGTAGTATGTTTAGAGTTCCTACTTCATGACATTTCGACATATGAATAATGACATGACATATTCTTTGGTGAATATGAGGATATAGCTCCATGTCTATTTACCAAAAATATTAGTTACATGCAAATAATACTATTATTCTTTGTTCATCTTAATTTTGGAAAAAAAACCAATTTAAACACAATTAACTTGAATTTACATTGAATGAAACAGCAAATATTTAATTTCCTTTACTCTTAAGCATCCCAAAAAATGCTTTGATTATGTCCCACACACTATCGCCAAATAGAGCCTTCATCACCGCTAGCTTTCCTCTTGTATAAGGTGGATACCTCACTGATGCATCACCAAAAAAGCCTCGATAGAGGACTGCCTTTTTATGGCTAAAAGCGTCAAAAGAGAATTTGCCATGGTATGAACCAGTTCCACTGTCCCCAACACCTCCAAATGGTAAAGTATGGACTGCAAGCTGCACAATAAGTTTGTTACATAAATAAATGAAACAGAACTTAAAATTAAGAGGCTACTCTTAAACAAAGAATGGTATACAGACCAATTGTTTTATTGGTTTACAAGTCACCAAAGGATCTACTCTGAACAACAAGCACACTCATATCATACCACGTGTTTAATTATAAGGTATACCATGAAGAACCTTTCCCCTAGGTTTGACACTCTTATGTTCTACAGACAAACATGAATAAGAACTTGGACTTCAAAATCGCCAACCATGTGCAAGTTCAGCAACCAGGGGCTAGACAGAAAGGCCAATGCTAAATAAATCTATTCATAATCTGAAAATTTATTCATAGCATCTCCCAAGTCATTGCATGGAAAACTTCTTAGAACTTCACTCAGATCACTCACAACAGAAAGGAAATGATCTTCAACGCAATTCAGTAATGTCTATATAAAATTGAGCCTGTTGCCTGTGCTACAAATATGCAAGTATCGTCTATAATCACGTCCTAATTGCTTACTGCAATCATGTTCAAGTTCCATGTTTTAGGCTAATATCCTTTTCCACCGGGAAATTTTTTGAATTCTCCACCTTATCCTTTCCCTACTTTTCTGACTCAATAGCTCAAAAACTATAGCAAAGGTAAATTACAACTGCAGATCTTTTTCCTGACAACTAAATTTTAAAGTACTTTGATGACAATCGTCCTCACTATTCCAATATAACGTCTCAGCACTTGCAAATAACTTACTCATCCCAAATTAAACCTATTGCTGAAACATCTAGTATAAGTAAGCAACTCATATTTATCACCGTTACCGATGCCTATCCCAAACTACTTTCTTTCTATAAGCAAGAATCATGATGGTCTCCAAGTTCCAGAAATATCAACGTTGCACTACTGCTAATTATCTGGCAACAAGAAACTACTAGGGTACTGTGCACAAGTCAATGATAACTTATGAAAGCATGTCTATGCAACTGGTTTCCACAAGTTTAAGGTGTAGAGTAATCACATGGACAGTAGTGTCATTGACAACTAAACCCCCTGCAGAGACAGACATCACAAACTCTTCCTTGAGCTTCTTATTTTTGGTGAATAAATATGCTGCAAGTGGCTTGGCCCCCGAGTTTATCACATCAAAACTGTCTTCAATTTTGTTGACCTAGTCCAAAAACATAAGGAAATCATGATTAGTATATGTGAATACAAATTACAAGAACGAGACTATTAAATTGCAATCTCTGCTTCAAATTTGTACTCGTTCAGATTGAAAAAAAACTCTCTCTTCTTTGCTATTTACAAGGTGATACTGTTTAAATTAGCTTCTTAGCCAATTTGTTTGAGTTGAAGGAATCAATTGCATGTCTAAAGTAAATATGTCATTTAACCACTTATCCCTACTGCAAAGAGAAGCTACCACATTTCAGCCCCAAACGCAGATTAAATAATTGATTCCACTCACATTGCATCAAAATAAACATTTCATGTAGGAAGACTATGGACTTACAACCAAATCTAAGTTCTTACTGTGATAATGGGAAGCACAGGGCCAAATATCTCCTCATTCATTATCAAGGAGTCCTGAGGGACATCCAACAAGATGGTGGGGGCAATCCTCCTGCCATTGAAAAGAAGTATGAAACAAGTCATCAAGCTAAACCAAATTAATGATCAGAAGAAAAGATAATTATCAATAGAACTCACAGCTTTTCTCTGTCTCTTTCACCACCATAGACAATTTTACGAGAAACCTTATCATCATCCAGCAACTTTGCCACACGAGCAAAATGATTAGAATTTACAATTCGTGACAGGTCTTTTGATTTCAATGGGCCTTTTCCATAAAATCCCTCGAGTTCTTCCTTCAAAGTATCCACCTGCAAGAGAAAGAAATTAGAGAAAAGCAAATCCACATACATACGGAGGTGAGAAAGGAAGTAGACTACTTGGCTTCTAATGCCACATAGCATTACCAGCTTTGGTGCGAATTCATTTGTCGTAAGGATATAGTCAGGAGAAATGCATGCTTGCCCATTGTTAGTCCCCCATTTCCCAACAATTATTCGCCTGGCTGCCACCTTGGACATGCAGACAGATCAATTTAAGCAAATGAGATTGAAAGGTGAAACTTTGGCTCTCTTACTCGCAGTTTCCGACGCATGACCACCAACAATTTGGTCCAAATTAGAAGAACAGGGTGAAAGATAGTTACCTGTAAGTTGATGCTTGAATCAACAACAACTGGACATTTTCCTCCAAGTTCCAAGACAACTGGTGTGAGGTGCTTTGCAGCTGCAGCCATCACAATGCGTGCAATTTTTCCACTGCCTATAATTAAATGTAAACAAGTACTAGAATTCATCAAGAATAGGCTCAAATAAGCAAAAACACCATTTGAAGAAAATAACTAGATCATCAATTTAGTTTCTAACAAGCTGGCTAAATTTTCTCGTTTAAAAAAAACATAATATATACCTTACTCTATTCAGCATCACCTCATATTAACCCAAAACGTGCATCAAATACCATTGCTAATTGAAACAAAATATTGATTGCTACAACAGCACATTGCAATGCCTGTGATCAGCATAGCTGATCTATTCGAAACTTGAGCTAGAATGTTATTCAGCTCAAATGCTTCCATCATTTCATGAAACTGTAATCATGTTGGGACTTGGGATTGGCACTCTTTTAATTCCGAGACCATATGTTATCAACGCTTGACCTTATTCCTAAATCTCAAAAATGGAAAGTTTGGAATAAGTATGAACCTGTATAAAATATCTTGTCCCATTTCTGTTCCAGTAGTGCAGATGTTTCAGCAACAGCCCCCTCAACAACTCTAATGGAAGAGGTATCCATATATTCTGGAATTATTTTTGCAAGCAGTGATGATGACACTGGAGCAATCTCTGACGGTTTCAATACCATAGCATTACCAGCCGCAATTGCCCCAATAAGTGGGTCCAGAGATAATACTGTTAAACAGATTGCAGAACTAGGTCTCATTACTTTGAAGTTAAACAGATGAAAGGATGAATGCGAACAAAAGCAGAGCAAAATTTAATCAAAGGAAGAAGACAAACAGAAAGGATAATTCCATGCTGAAATGACCAATACAACACCCAACGGCTCAGACACTATTTCGCCTGATGAAGGGAAAACGGTTATTGGAGTTTTTGCCTGAGATATGACAGCATAGTCAATTAAATCATCTTGGGTGACAAAAAAGACCATGTAATATAAGCAATTAAGTGGAGCAGTTGTCAGAAAGAGGAAAGGTACCTTTACTGGCTGCATCCAACGTTTAAGTTCCTTAATTGTCACTCTCACTGAGGCTTTTAGCATACCAATCTGCAGAAAAACGATTTCAATCAACACCTAAGAAAAACGCATTATTTTTTCGAACAGAACTTCCATCTTAATACTAGATAACGTAAAGAAATATCAAAGATGATTCATAATGACTGGTACAAATTGCTGTCCCTGCATCATCACCTATTCAACATGCACACAATTCTAAGCATGTACAATAGCAAGATTGTGTACACACGTGGATGTCAAAGGTACACAAAATATAGTATGTTGACTACAAAAGGCAAACAAATAACGTCTTTGATTCGAGTGAACAGAAAGATGACAGTCTATCCAGGTAGAGGATAGCCAATTGCTAATAATAGCCACTTATCACTGCCAGTGCTATAGTATCTTCTATGCCAAAGAAAAACATTCCTATAACTGCAGAGAGATGCGTAAAAATAGCTGATGATTGCCATCAGCCAGAATTTGAACACTTAAGACATCACTTCAAGCTGTAGTTGAAAACGTGGTTCATTGGGTAAATTTAATTGAACCTAGGGAAAACCAATGACCAACCTCCACAGTCAAGACATGGAGATCACGATCCAGGTTTCAAAGTAGCAGCAAAGAGTCTCGTATTCATTAGCCAGCACAATAATAAAGTTCTACCAGAATTACGAAAAACTCGACACTTCCCTCAGTCTTTTATCCCACGTTTAACACTTCCCTTAATCTCTAATTTCTTATACCCAAAATAAAAACCGTCTAGATTTTTGTCACACTCTAATGAAACATCCTTACTTTCTTTCTTTACTTCCCCTTCCAAAATCATCTCCGTCCAATATTATTATTAACGTGATGTCGCAGTTACACTGCCAAAAGAATGATATACCATCATCGCCGAAAGAAAAAAGTTAAGGGAAGAAGATCGTATAAACCTCTCAGTTTCCTGATGGTTTCCAACTGGGTGCGTTATATAATAGCACGTTGCGTTATGTGGGCATGCCTCTGCGGTTAATAATGCATTACCCAGCAAACCACTGGAAACAAATGTCAACAACCTCTATTAATACCTTTTCAAGACCACATACCAGTACGTGGATTTGTCATTAATGTTCTTCCATCAATCAGAAAGTGTCAAGTTACACGTCTCAAAGGCAGAGCACCTTCGCCTCAAAATTCCACGGGCATCTAACTATTTACAGTTAAGAGTTTTATGGGACATCACATGAATGATCCGCGAAGTGACGTGAAAAGGCGAAGCAATTAAACTTCCCAGGACAACGACACTTGAAATGTAGCCATTGTTATACAATATGCTATACATCAACCCAGAAGAAATAAATGTAAAAAGGATTAAGTCGATTATAGAACACAACTTGGAGAAGTTCCCTAGCTAACAAAATCAGACAGCTTTCTAGGCTGCTTTAACAGTAATATTTGGTTACCCAATCAAGGCTTTATCAAACCCAGAAGGACCAACCAACGACAAGAACATTAAACTAACATAATCCAACTATAATAGAAGTTAAGATTTTTGAAAAAAAAACCAACATGGATTGAATTAACGATAAATTCAAATGCACTTTAAGCAAGGTAAACTAAACTTAAGAAACAGTGAAGTTGTGAGTGTGACCTCGTAAACCGTAGACTCGAATTCAGGCTTTGAAATATCCTGCTTAAGTGCATCGACGATCTCTTTCTCGTTATCGTCAAGCATCTTCACAAGTCTCTTCAACTGCGACAATCTCCACTCGTAACTCCGAGTCTTACCGGAGCCGAATGCGCTTCGAAGCTCCTTCATCAGCGTGCTCGCTGCCTCCGCATCAAACACCGCCTTCTTATTCCGCGCCTCCTCCGCCGTCGCCATTTCACCAACCCCAAATCAATCAAATTAGTCACTCTCTCCTCTCGCTTATATATATATACTAGCGTTGTATAGCTTATTATTTACGATTCGTTGACGGTGAAACTGACGGACGTTAAAGGTTGCGGCCGGGAGGTTGGGTTGGTTCGTCTGTCTGGGAGAAGTGCAAGTAACGTGCGGACGAGCGTGTTGTCACGCTCTGTTTATGGCGGATGGGATTTGGTTTTTTCTAAATAGAGGAGGAACGTGACGACCGGCGTTGATAGAGCAGATACTACAGAGAAGACGAGTCGCAGATTGAATCCTACTTAGCCCTTCGGTATGACTAACTCATGTATGAGTATGATTCAAGTCGTAAGGTGATACATAAAGCTCTTCCCTTAAGTATCGGTATTTTTTATTAGCTTTTATTCTAATGTTAACGCGTATTTTTCTTATATTAAAATTTGAATAAATTTTATTTGATTTTATAATATCAATTTAACATATTAAAATTACTATAAAATTAACCTTTAATCGTTTTTTAATTACGGTATTGACTATTGAGCTCATAAGATCGTTATCAAATAAATATTTACATTATTAAAATTCTATGCATTAATAAATTTATTAAAAAATAAAAATGCAATTAAAATTTTAAATGTTTATTCTCCGCCGTTTCCTCTTTTAATCCTAATCTAACCTAAAGACCTTTAGGAGATCATCAAGGTCACGACGCCGCAAGAAATTGCAATTGAAAGTCAGGCCAACCATTTTGCGTGAGTCATTTGGCGTTGGCATGTTGTAAACCCTTGGAAGGAGACTCCAATCCTGCAAGATATACTCATTTTTTAGCCTTTTAATGTATCTAGTTGTCGCAGATTCTGTCTAGCCCACGAACCCTTTCCCACCACCTGCTCTGGTCTCTTTGCTTTGGCATTGCTAGAGCTGTTGTCTAGAGTCCAAACTCTTGGTTGCTCGTTGCTACTTGTTTGTTTTCTCCATTTCACATCTTTTTGCGGACTTGCTATTATTTCACAAACTAACAAACAACTCTTGTTAGTTTGTATGTATGTAACTATAAGAGATATCAATGCAATAGTGAAATGTAAGTAAAACAAAGCTGATATTACCTCAACTCGAATATAAAAACTTTCAATCAAATTTGAATTCATGAAAAACAAAAGATTGAAAGAAGACGAAAATGAACAAAAGTTTATAGTTTTTTAATGTCAATAAATTTGTTAATGCATAAAAATTTAGTTATATAAATATTTATATTGTCACATATGTATTATTATTTAATAATTATAATTAATATTATAAAAAATTATAAATTCACCTTGTATTTAATATGATTGACAAGATAACAATTTGCACTCAGCTGATCAAAATCTTGGGTCGATCATGTCGACGTGTGATATGCTGGATCATATTTGATAACCTCAAATGTGATATGATATTATATAAGCAACCATTCATGAACGTGAGTAGAATAACTAAAAGTGATGCTACACTTACGATGCATTATTTAACATGTTCCCTTTCGCCTTTTTTTTAATATTAGAACGACTTGACAAATAATTAGAAGTGCCGTGTGTGTGTGTTTTTACGTTTCTAAAAAACTTAATTAAGTATTTAAAAATTTGACATTTATATGTAAATCTGCAATAGTAATATATATTTATATAAAAATTATATTCCATGTGAAATTTAAGAATGGAATCGAAGTTAATAATTTTTAAATGGTAAAATAACACTTTAAAGATTTATTATTAAATTTTAAACTAATTTATAAATTAATTATACATTCATAATGTTTGGGGGTTAGTATATTGCACTTTGTTGAGAATGTATTAATAGGAATTTTAAAGTAATTATAATTTTATTCATTCTTCTTTGTTGTGATATTTTTTAATTGTCATAAAACCTTTAATTTTATTAAATTTATAGTTTAATAAATCACATTTTTGGAATCGGGACTCAAGTTTAAAAACAATTATTCTAAATCATATTTAAACCATTAATTAAATACCATATGATTTTTTTAATTTTTTTCCTAATCTTTCTCAATTATTTTATTCAAACACGTTTCCTTTAAACAAATGGTGGACAATTAATTTCTAATAATCTTGTATTAATAAAGAATATTATTAAGTAAAACAAAGTATATACGTACACAAATGTCTTTAAACAAAATTGTAGATATTTTGAAATTACAAAAAGGTGCAGTATATTTGATCAGCCTCAAAGGTCAAATCGAGGACAAATATTGGAAATTTGGAAAGGAATCCAATTGCTTTCGAAGGAAGAAAATATTTCTTTATTATTTAATAAAGGTTTTGGTCCAGTTCGATTGATGACACGACACGTAAAATGTTCGAGAAGCAACAGCCGTGTGCTGTTAGTTGACGAATCAAACAGGCGCTCGCACGTTTACTTTACTCGCCCTCGCGGGTCCCATCGTATCGCATCCGCTGACTTATTATGTGTCTGTATCATCAAAAACAGGTCACGCATGTATTGCCAAATATTAGTCCTCTTTCGACCATCCTCTCCGTTACGATATGCCATCATTTTAGGGGTCACGATCTTCTATCTAATTTTATAGTGTCTTATTCTATACTATAAATTTTAGTTATTTATTTATATAAGCATAAATAAATATTAGATCTGCATAAATGAATAGTTGAGATTCATGAGACAAAAGAAGACACCATAAAATTGAACAGAGAATCTTATCTCTCATTCTAGAGAAGAGCTCTAAACGATGACGTTTCTTGCTTGCAAATTGGATTCTAACTTTAGGTGGATTTCATTTTCAGTTACAGGACATCATAAACCGGTGTAACAAACTATCGTGTCCATTCACACGCAAACGTGCCGTACTCTAATGTCATTTGATGTCCTCCTAATGTTGTTAACTAATGAATTAAATTAGGTAACATTAAACGCACGGAGAGTTCGTGGTCTCCGTTTGTTGGGAACTTGGAAAAACGTAACGCAACCTGCCTGATCTGACTGTCGTCTGGAGATATGCAACAATGGTGTTTCAATTACTTGATGATTCCCACGTTTTATAATTCAATTTGTTATTAATTAAATATATATTATAATTATTTAATATATTATTCATTATTAATAAAAATAATGAATAATTTAATTTAGTTTTATTATTTATTTTATTTTCTAGTTAAATTAATTATTTAAATATAATTAATTTAATAATTATTAACAACTATAATTAAATCTAAAATATCTTCAAAATATATAAATTTTAAATAAAATTTAAATTTAGTATTTAAATATATATATATATAATTTTTAAATTATTTATTTTAATAAAATGAAATAAGTTTATTGTTGGTATATTAATAAATATTATATAAGATAGTAAAATAAATTTTATTAATTAAAAATAATTATCTTTAAGTTTTATCTAATATGTAATTATTATCAGTAAAAAAATATAACAATATTAACATTAACAATCAAACAAGCTTTTATAAACTAAAAACAAAATTCGAAAACTAAAAATACAACAAAAAATAGAAGTGAAATCAAACAACCCCACAAAAATGAAGACGTTCTTGATATAATTGATGCCGAATAGGAAGGGCAAATATAGGATCCAGTCAAAGAAAGATCAATATTTTATTTTATAATAACTTAAAACTAAAAAAAATCGTTCATCACAAACAATTTATAAATTTTTATAATTATTTTATTGGTTTTATGTAGTCAAATAAACATATAATCAAAAATTTTCAACAACGAGAGAAATATTTTTAAACCACAAAATTAAATTTTGTTAAAAGTTTTACTTCTTTTTCTATAAAAAATTAGTATTTTGTTGTAATGTACTTTCGTCCATCTGAATGATATGCTTATGTAATTCTAATACGAATTTTACTGAAAATGGAAGAAAACTAAATTTATTTAAATGCATGTTTATATTATTTGATGGCCAACCACGTAATTGTCTATAATAAAATTATCATATAAACGATAGTTTCACACTCTATATTTCTTAGTTTAATAGGTATATGTCTGTTTTCTTATTTAAGTTTATCAAATTAATAATAACCAAGCAATTTAATCAATTCAAACAATCAAAACAGGGTTTTATACCCGTGTTAAAAAACTAATTGTGATCTAATAATGGGTGCATTAGAAAAATAAAATTTTACGATTTCTTGAGTAGATCTTAATATTAATTAATTTGCAAAATATAAATTATAAAGATAATTGATTTGTCTTGATTTGAATTCTTGAAAAAACTTCTTTACAAGGTATCACGACGAGCTATCAAAGTGTCCAATCACAGAGCAGATAAAAAAAAACTCTACTCTTGAAGAGGCAATGATAAGAGTTCTATCTCTCTTACGTCTTCTTCCTATTTATACAAAAAGATAAAAGAGTTTAACTCTTATTAAAATTAAACTTACTAACTATAATTAAATTCAAACTTTAATAATAATTTCTCGAACATTAACTTTATAATTAATTCTAACTTAATTTAAAATATTTTCTCTTTTTAATTGCTATGTTATGTGTGACTCGTTAAGTTACTAATATGTGGATAATGATTATAAATTATGGTTTTAATTAATAATTAGAATTAGATAAATTAAATATCTTTTAAATTTATCTTTAATTCTCTAATTAAATAATTTAAAATTATAGATTAAGATTAATGTCTAACAACATGTCATGACTACCCAAATATTATGAATGTCAAAGTAGTTTAACTCAACTTATCTATGCATAGTTATGATATATAATTTAATCATTTTAAAACAAATTAAAAATAGAAGGTGCCTGTTAAAACTGAAAGAAACCTTTTGCTTTATAGAAACAAAATGAGCCTATTATAAAAATAAAGAATCCTTTTGCAAAAATAAAAACACAAACAATATACTGCGGAAATTTAAAAGTGAAAGAGAGAGAGATGAATGACGCAGTCGATTTATACTAGTTCGGTTTAAACTCAAGGCTATGTCCAGTTTTCAAGTATCCAACTTGAATGTTTCTCTAAAGTGTCAAGTAGTAATTTGACGAGTCTCTTTAAGCTTACGATCGCATATTTTTTAAAGTTCTTCAACCTTCCAAACTAATAGTATTTAATTAACCTCTACAAGTTCTCAACAGATGAAATTGTAATTTGCTCGATATGAGCTTTAATAATTTCTATTAAAAAGAATTTTCACTTTCTAAAGAATAAGAGATTTGACAATAATATCACTTGAAAAAAATTGATGCTATAGATGTATTTCAAGAGTCAGATATGTTTTCGCAAAAGCAGTGACTTTCCCTTCAATGGGCATTTCTTTCAACTAATCATTGCTCCATTTGCATTCTTAGTCAACCGGATGGATTTAAATCTGAATAACTTCGATGTTATTTTTGCCAAAAATCTTTCAGTAATTACGAGGCTAATATACGACCTTCATAATTGGTAGGATCCTTTCAGATAAACCATTTCTAATAAGGTAAGTTTAGAAAGAAGGTTTCCACAAGAAAAAAAACGTATTTCTTATGATCTTATTTCCTTTTCAAAGTTAACCCGTTAACCATAAAAGGAAATAACTCCAATAATAACAAGATTCTTCCGGATATTGTGAAATAAACAAGGTAAGTTCACTAGAAAGATTCTTTCAAAAAATGAAGCATTTATCTCATAATTTTATTTCCTTTTGAAAATTAGACCATTAATTATACAGAGAAATAAATTCAATTTAAAATTTAAAATATTATAAAGTTATCACCAAAATCATTAATAAGAAACCTTGAGCTAACACCAACACCATTAGTTATGTCGTCAAATTTACTATTATTTGCCTTGTTCTCACTTATGTTCTTTCTTAGAATTGGTTCATTCGTCAAATTCATGTAAATAATGTATTCTTTCATTATCATCTCTAAAATACAATTTTTATGTCTCCACCTCTTAAATTTACATTTCCTCACTATCCTTATTACGTTTGTAGACTTTAAAAAGCTATGTATAACTCCTCACACTTGTTTCATATCTCGAGTTAGAAACTGCTTGATATAAACTTTACTTCGTTAAAAATCTGACATCTTTGATCATTCACACCACTTTCTCTTAGTCTACGTAGATGATATCTTGATTATAATTTCTTCATTCACCTTCATTTCCTCCTTTAATATAATCTTCACACCACATTCTCCGTTAAATACTTAAGTCCTCTTCATCATTTCCTTAGCATCGAGGTTACCACTACACCAAATGTTCTTCTTATCCGAACAAAATACATTAAGGATATTTTTCTTTGCACAATCTTTATTACTATTCTAAATGTGCCAACACAGTCATTACGCCCTCCCTTTGTTGTCTCAAAATCATGGTCATTAACTTCTTGATCCCACTCAATATCATACTATTGTCGACGCACTCCACGGAGATGTAGTAATGAATAAAGTCATAAACTATTGCGGTAGTAATTTTTCACGGGGAGGATATATTTGTTAAGTGACCGTTTCATCATAATAGTTTAAGCTATTGTGTGAGGTCAACTTAATTGATTTTATATATTTACTAACACACTCCTTCAAATGAAAGTCTTTTGGGCTTGAAACTTACACAGATTTACTATTTCTTGTGCTGATTAATAAGTGGATGGTAAGATTTGAATTCACGACCATCTAGTCACAGAAGCTCTAATACCATATTAAACGATCATTTCACTATAACAATTTAAACTTTTATGATGAAACGGCCTATTAACAATATCGTCATTGTTTTGAATTGAATAACTATTCTATAATTTGACTTTGTGATCCCCTCTCCATAAATATTTTTATATCGAGAAGAACTTTTTTCTCTGTTCAAATGACTTGGTCATCTCTATTATTAAATTCTATCGCAATAAGTAAATAAACAAGGAAACATAATGTTCCAAGGCTTGACTAAAGCGCTTGAACATCACAAGGAGAGGAGCCCCCCGTGTTGGAGCCGCGAGGCCTGAGTCTAAATTGGTTCCCCCTGGAATATTTTTAAAATAAAAATAAAAAAAGACGTCGTTTTGTTTTTATACTTAGGTTCGACTTGGCGCGAGACTGAAATTTTAAAAAAAATTAAGCTTGAGATTGGTTAATTCAAATTTGGTCTATTAACTCAAGGCCAAGACTGAGTCTAAACTCAATTGTCATGTCGAATTTTGATGATTGACCCATGAGAACCTGGTCTTAAGTATTAATTTTAGAAATAAGTCCTCTTCTATCTTAAACGTCCAGACGCCTTCCTTGAATGGTATGTCAATTAACTGGAACTTTTCATTAAGCTCCATTAAATCCTTTACTGCTTTCGTTCGGAAGTGGGGTAGGGTCTTCCGTGCAAGGGCAGACCAAGTAGAAGCATGTCTTGAGAAGAAGTTGATGTTGCTTCAGCTTCATGATAAAAACACGCCTGTTACTATTAGCCATGTTTAGGCATATAATTTGGACATGCACCTGAGGATTCCGAAGTTTAGATGGTCACACCACCCTAAACTGACTACACAAACTGCACGGCCAGTTTATCAGACAAACACCAAAAGATGTCGTCACTCTTATATACCCACAGAAGTAAATCGTGAAGTAGCTTATGCCTTCAAGCTATGGCGCCACTTTCTATTTTGGGGAACAAGCCTAGATTCTCAGAAGTTTTGTAATTATTTTTTATTTTTAAGAAAAGGAATGCTTTGTTAAAAAAAAAGACTTCTATCTTAATAAAACTTTTAACATAAAAAATTATGATTTTTTAATATAAATCACTTTATTTATATTCACTTTTGATGCAAATTTTATTGGTTATTTTAATACTCCATCTTTTTATTGGAATTCACTGATTTTTATTTTTAAGTCATTTGAGCACTATTTTATAAATTTAACAGTTTATGCTATTAATTTTATAATCCGATTATAGTCATAATTTTTATTTGAACATCTTGTTCAAGTCAATTATTTTATTATTTATCAACACATTAACTAAAATTTATTGTGCGAATCTCAATTTTTACTTAAATATTAGTTTATATAAATTAATAAATTATTATGATATTATGACAATTTTTAATTAATTTTATTTTTAAGAGAAGAATTAGTTTATATATAAAAAATTCGTATCTTAATTCAAAATATTAAAACAACAAATTATAAATTATTTATTTATTTATTTTCATTTCTGTATAAGAGATTCGTTAGATGTCTTGCTAATTTCAAGTGAAATAGATTGACCAGAAAAGGCTTCCGTGTTCGATACGATAATCAACTTATCAGAGGAGAGGAATTACTATATTTTTCAGGGTCCTGGAATCAAGAAAGCTTAACAGAATAGATGTCCACGTAGGTGAATGAAGCGGAAGAAAACTGCAGTCTCAGCCCAGTAACAGCTTCCTTTAATTTGAAGTCCAAGTATTGACAGACCTCATTATAAGCCTTGGCAAAACCGGCGATGTTCTCTGCCTAAGCAAACTTGGTCAATATATAAGGCAAGCAACCTATTGCCCCGTGTTGTGTATGCAAAGTGATATGCCACATAATTTTTTTCACCTATTTATATAAATTTTATATAAATATACGAACAAAATTTAATAAAATAAGAAAATAATTAGAAAATCTGTTCTCTCGTTATATATGTTCTGTGTATCATGCGATATCAATCATCATAATTAATTTTTCGATTTAACTGCTTTTCATGATCCATTCGTAACTTCTACTTTTACTTACACCATTAAAATTTAACATTTTCTTAACTAAATTATTGCAATAAGAAGTATAACTAATGATTAAAACGAGCTTTATTTTTATTTTTGTATAATGATAATGCATACTTTCTTAATTTATTTTTATTAACGAGATTACATAATGTAGAGTTTATAAAATATATTTTAGAGACTCAAAATTATAATTTCACTGTGATATAAATTGTTACAAGGTTGGTTGACATGAATTTTATTTCATCTTTATAAACCTTGGAGTTGAGAAGGGACTTGCATATTATGCGAACAAAATTTCAGATGAAATGAAGAGTTTATATTTAAAATTTATTAGTTTTATAATAAATTAAAATGTTAAATATGATTTATCCTAAAATAGGTATAAGTTTAGCTTAACATTTATATAGAACCAATCGATAATGTCCGCAACAGATACGTTGACAAGATCATTTAGGGTCTATTTAGTTAGAAGTTAATTAATTGAACTGAACGGAACGGCACGGAATGGAACAGTTTATAAAGGAAAGTAATGTAATATAGTGAAAATTTGTTTAGAAGGATGGAAGAGTTCATAATGTAATGTAATGAAATATTGTTTGGAAGATGGATGAAATGAAATGTAATGTATAATAAATAACTATTATATCCCTGATATTAAAATGGTTGTTGCAAGAAGTTTAACGCTATGATTTTAAAACAGAAATCATGTCCAATTAAAAAGTCACGCACATCTGTAACAAATAATTTTTTAAATATATTTTTTATTTTAAAATAATAAAATTTTTATTATTTTATTATTAATTATATACAATTTATTATTAATTATATAAAAATATTAT
>JAOTAY010000002.1:6494715-6509629 GCA_025629805.1 Erythroxylum baracoense | reverse complement strand
ACTATCACGTAGAAGGCTCCCAGCTGTGGTGGTAGACGAGGCCCGTTTTGCGGTTCCATCGGTGTTGAGCTTGATCCATCCCTTGGGGGTGTGCTCCATCCTATGAGCCTCTCCTGCCGAGGTGGGGGACCAGTAGGAATCGCGCGATGTTGACACTGGATAATATTACGGAGAAGACCTGCATAAGACAAAACAACATAATGAGAAGAGGAAGGGCAATTAAAATTAACGTCAAAGAGAGTCTTGTTCCTCTATTACCAAAGGAAACAAGTAATTCCTAATAACAACGCCCAATCATACCCGAGCACTTGCTGGTGTTGTTGAAGGTTGTGGAACTTTCGATTCTATATTCTAATTAAGATTGCGGCAAACTGCAAGTAAGGTTTAAACGAAAACATTCCCTTCGTTAATTAAATAAGAATCTAGTTACAGCTTGAGAAAGGATTAATAAGATTATAGACTCCTTACGCAAAAACACAAGGAAAAAGAGCTTGTAGATTTATTAACTAGTAGAGCCGCCTTGGCCCATGTCTCTACTTGGGTTTGATATGTGGTGTTTAGGCTCAAGAACCACATTCTGTTCATGTACTAAACAATGAACGTTTCGTCCCCTCCAGTGAAGCCCAACACTTGCCTCTAATAAAATTAATTCATGAATAGAAGGAATACTTATAAGGTGGGTGGCCCAATTCGAGAGCGTTCCCGAACTGTTTATCAATTATAAGTTTATAACATGCATCAAGTTTAAAGTCTTTTTGATAAGGTGAAATCTGCATTCTCACTTTTTAAATATGTAACGAATAAAGGGCTACTGCAATTTTGATGAGTTGAATTCATTGTCAGTTTTGGCAACTTCCAAATTCCAATAAAATGGCATTTCGCCGTTCAAAAGCAAGGGGAAATTCTAAGCCATAAGATTGCGACTTCTCTACACATGTTATCATCGGACTATCTTGGAGAAGAGAAAAATGGTAAGTAAAAGAAAAAGAGTGGGCAAGTATTTGCTAATCCTGAGTGCTAAGCTAATGTGAAAGGAATCACCAGGAGATGTCCAAATTGGACTTGCTTTCTTATTCAATCTTGAATTTGATGCATAAAATACGCTACAAGACAACTTTCCAATGTCTTCAAACTTCAAAGTTAGATTTTGAAGCACAAAATATAGTATATAATTTGATCACTGGTCCACCTACTTAGGCGCATATCAGGTTGGTTGGCATTTGGCAAATACATAGACAACACAACACAGCCGCATCTAATCCAAGCGGGCATCGAAGGAACGCGCGTGTGCGTGCCATACGCATAGACCACTAATCCGAAACAAGAGGAGAGAGTGAAACTGCAAACAAAATAAACGCTAACATAGTAAATTATGGCAGATTCTCTGTCACACCATTTACTCTCACTATCCTCGTCCCATTCGTCGCAAATGGCTCCTATCAGTGGCGCCACCGCCGCGACTTCCCGCCTCCTCCCCACTGCGGCCTCTCGAGCCCGACTTTCCCTCTCTCATTCTTCTTCTTCTTCCTCCTCAGCTCGCGTTCTCCGCTCTCTCTCCTCATCTTCCTCTTACTCTCATGTTTCCTCTCTCAATTGCGCTCGCTCCTCCCCTCTCTTTCCTCGTGTCTTCTTGAATCGGGTGCGTTCTAGTATCATATATGTGGAGATATGTGCTATGTGGTATTATCTAGTGTATTATATCTTTTGTTTGAGTGGTTATGGTTTTTGAACTGATCGATGTTGATTGCTTTAAAAAGGTGTCCGCGATTAGCACTGTGGCCGCGGCGTCGGATCCTGCTCAGTTGCAGAGTGCGAGGGAAGATATCAAGCAGCTTCTTAAGTCTACGTTTTGCTATCCTATTATGGTACTTTAGCTTTTGATTAGCACAATTTGCTGTTTATGTTATTGTTTTAATGTCTAAGCTAATTTAGTGGACCTGTAGTTGGAAAGTAGTTGTTGGAAAATGGACAATTGCTAATTTCAGTTTGCAAGTAGAAAATCTTAATGCATATTAATCTGACCTATTTTATGATTCACATTAAAATAGGGGAGTAGATGTGTTATGTTTCTTCTAGAGGATTGTAGATGTTCATTAAGGCTAACTGATGTGATGATTTTCATTTGAAAACAGCCTCTTTATTAGTTAGGGATAAGGTTGTGTATTACAGGACCTTCCCAGATTCCGCGTCCAGTGGGATTTATACTGGATGTTGTTGTTGTTTGATGTGATGATTTCTGCATACTTGAACTATTGACCGCTATTATACCCACTTAAGATGGGATTAATCTTATGTTTGTACATAAAAGTAGATCATCATGATAGAATGTCTGTAAAGGTTACACTTGATTGATTATATGCTCTTACTGGTCTGTTTCTTTTAGGAGAATGCTTGTCCACTTCAATTGCCATATTTAACTCATGTAGGAAAGCTTATATGGCTTGTTGAAATTTGAAACTGTAAACATGTGATTAAAATGCGTTTCCTAAATTATGCCTCAGTATAGCACTTCAAGATCATGGTTCCTCAATCCATTATAAATATATAGTCGAGGGAAATTTATATCAGGCATCTGTATGGAAAAGTGGAAAGCAAACAAAAATGTTGATGGCTAATCTGTGCTAACAATGTTGGTGTTTGCTCCATCTAATTATCTTGCTTGGAGTCGCTCTCAGTTTTTCTTATTGAACAGGGCCTGTTCATGTTTGTCCTTGTTCATTCCTGTTACTATATTGTCAAATCCCCTTTTCATGATGAGTTGAATGCATAGACATTATTTGAAGACAAGACTTTAAGGTTTACTACTTATTACTGTTGAATGTGATGACTGAAACAAAATAGAGTTCAAATTCTTATCATCTTAATATACTTTTCTCAGGTTCGCCTAGGGTGGCACGATGCCGGTACATATAACAAAAATATAGAGGAGTGGCCTATAAGGGGTGGAGCCAACGGAAGTCTTAGATTTGAGATTGAGCTGAAACATGCAGCCAATGCTGGTTAATATTCTGCATTATCGTATGCTTTGTTTGATTCATTCTACGTTTTGTGTAATAAGCTGGCATTTCAGGGCTTGTGAATGCATTAAATCTTCTAAAGCCTATCAAAGACAAGTACTCTGGTGTGACATATGCAGATTTATTCCAGTTGGCAAGCGCTACTGCTATAGAGGTTTCACAATGCTTATGTCAGATTAACATCTTTCATTGCTTGTCAAAACATTCTATTGATCTTGTCTTTGGAAACTTAGGAAGCTGGTGGTCCCAAAATCCCTATGAAGTATGGAAGGGTAGATGTTTCAGGACCTGAGCAATGTCCTGAGGAGGGAAGGCTTCCTGGTATGTCACTCCATCTTAAGTTTTTATTGGTTATCAAAGACTATGTTCCCTGGTTTTTCTTTTACTGATACGTGTTCAAGAATCCTCCCCTTAAAAGGACTTAAAGTACTGTTCCAGAACAATGTGAATGAAAATCAAGAGTAAGGATTGCGCTTATTTATCAGAATTTAATTTTCCAGGATTGCCAGCAAGCACATAGTTATAGCATATGAACATCCTTGAACTGGTCATCCAATTACAGGACTCTATTTATTTCCTTCTCTTCATATTTTATACCATTTAGATCCTTGGAGTTGCTTTTAGTCAAATGCATTACCCGTGAATAACTAGTTCAGATTTAGCAACTCATTTCTGAATTTATTACTTGATATTTAGATGCTGGTCCACCAAAACCTTCTGATCATCTGAGAGAAGTTTTTTACAGAATGGGATTGAATGACCAGGTAGTTTTGATCGTAATAATTTTTCTTATAGATGTTGTGTCATTATATTCACGATCTTTGTTGATGAGCTCTATATCTGCAGGAAATAGTTGCGTTATCTGGTGCACACACACTGGGAAGATCCAGACCAGATCGCAGTGGTTGGGGCAAACCAGAGACGAAGTACACGGTATTGAAGTGATCTTGACTTTTTAAGCCCATTATATATCTGTAATTGTCTTTTGTTATTTAATATAATAACTTTGTAATTTTGGCTGTGTTGTTAGCTATAGTAAGCCATAAATGTGAAACAGTGGAACCTGCATCACTTAGTATTTGCTTTGTGTATATTGAATGACAGAAAAATGGGCCCGGGGCACCTGGAGGACAGTCATGGACTGTAGAATGGCTGAAGTTTGATAATTCCTACTTCAAGGTCTGACATGTAACTTGCTGTTTGTACGCAAGAAACTTCTTTCTTATTGGTGTGCGCTCAGTTGGTAATGCAGAATGATTGTTTACTGAATCCAATTTGCTCTTATAGGATATTAAAGAGAGGAAGGACGAGGATCTACTAGTATTGCCCACCGATGCTATTCTTTTCGAAGATCCTTCATTCAAGGTAAATTTTCATTTTCTTGAAAGCAACATAGGTCATAGATACTAAAATGTACAAAGATGGCCAAAAGTTAAAGTTACATGCAGGTGTATGCTGAGAAATATGCCGCGTACCAGGAGGCATTCTTCAAGGATTATGCTGAAGCCCATGCCAAGCTCAGCAACCTTGGGGCTAAATTTGATCCTCCTGAGGTTTGTTAGCATGTTCATTTGTCTTCTATCTTTTATTTTTCAGTGTTTACCAACTCATGTTTCCCTTATTAACTCATGAAATACAATCTGAACATATTTAGCCTTGGAGTTATTTGAATTAAATTGTTGTAGCTAATGTGATTATTTTCCACCTTGTCGTGGAATAGTTCTTAGTAGTGCAGTGCGCTCGTGAACTTTTGCGCACACTTCTACTCTGCACCCATATGTGCACTCCTGCTAGTTCTTTTCTTGGCCACTATTTAGCTCTTCGATTGTCAGTGTCTAGTTTGAGAATGAAACAATGGTACAAGTGGAAGTACTTGGTCAGAAAGCTGATTGATGACTTTGTGATATCAGGGTATTACACTAGATGGTGTTACTGGAGAGAAGTTTGTGGCTGCAAAATACTCAACTGGAAAGGTCGTAAATTTTGAGAAATTATCTCATGATATTCCTTTAGTTATTGAATTTCAAAACTTCTCGCTTCCTTTTTTAGCCTTGAAAAATTTTATGGAGGAACCCTGGGTGCAAAGATGTTCATTTTTTTCCTTCACTTCATGGTTTGCTGCAGGCTTAAAAATATCTTGTTTTCTAGTGCCGTAGCTATTAATAATACGGGATGAAGCATTTTGCAAGTCCTGTGAAACACATGTAATACTTGGCAGTGTAAAAGAGGGAGACGGGAATAAAATTCAATTAGTATACCTATTTGAATTGCAGAGAGACCTATCAGATGCCATGAAGCAGAAGATACGATCAGAGTATGAAGCGCTTGGCGGAAGCCCGGATAAACCTTTGCAGTCTAACTATTTTCTTAACATCATGATTGTGATTGCTGTTTTGGCATTTCTGACCTCTCTTCTTGGGAACTAGGTTTGGATTTTATGGTTCATTGTGAAGTAGTGTTGTGTATTTAGTACTCTTTGGTTTAAATGAAGCTATAAACGGAGATCAAGCTCCGAATCTCACTGATGATATAATAATGAGCCAACAAGTAACAACTTAGAACGAGTAAACACTTAAAATGTCTCTAAACCCTGTTTTCTTTTGTACCCAAAGGCTACCAAACAACAGATGAATCCTTCATGATATTAAGCATAGTTTCGGGAATCTGGTTCCTTTTACATGTACGCCAAATCGCCTAGAGTCCTAACTTGAGGTGCATATACAATAGATTTTAGAGTATTTAGAGGCTTCAGTGTTAAAAAACTTTTTTACGTAGAGAATTGTGTTGGAAAATTGCAATCAAGTGAGAGCACCTATCTCGGCAGCAATCCAAAATATATACTCTGGGGTGTACGATTTTAATCGTCACCAGTGGTTTCAACTTTATTTTGTTTTGTACATACCAAAACTCTGAAAAAGGAGCTGGATGTGATCAAGCTTGTCGAAACAGTTTTTTGTTACAATGTAGGTGTCATTTTAGCGTAATCTAATCTGGTTTGGGTATTCCGGAATTCCCAGAGGTTTCTTATGAAGGATTGAAGAGTCAGCGTTTGCTGCTAAATTTTGCAACAGTTTCACGCTGCTATACTGTTGAACTCCTGCATCCCTGCATTTTGCGATACGTACACCTTTGTATGTTTTAAATGATACGTACACCATTGCCCGGCTCTACATGATTTTTTATTTTGGGCTGACATCATAGCTAATCTCTTAGTAAGTGTTAAATTTGATATTGTGGAAGTGGTGTAAAGGAATAAAAAGGTTAATTGCATCTGACATCTTGTGCTTTAGGTGTTTATCGTTTTCGGCTTTAAATTTTAAAAATTATCTATTAAATCCCTTCGGTTTTGAAAACTATCGTTTGAAAGTTAAAACGAAATTTTCATGTTACATCAAATAAAAGTTTTAAGTTCAATTTTATTAAGAAAAATAAAACCATGTCGCAACATAGATGTATTAAACAAAGTTAATTTTTAATTATGTGGAAGTTGCAATGTAAATAACTAAATGGATCATTACTTCAAAAAAAAAAAAAACTAAATGGATCATCAAAACTAGGGATTGTTTGGTTTTACTGGTTATTAGTTTGTGCTTCTTGTTTTGAGTTTATGCTTTTTAAGTAAAAACAAAAATTGTTAATGCAAATATAATTATATTTTTATTACTAATAATAAAATTAATTTATTATAATATCTTATGTAATATTTATTAATAAATTATTAGTAAAATATATTTTAAAATAAATTTAATAAATTAAATATTTATATATAAATAAATATTTATTTTTTAGTATATATTTTTATTATTAACACAAATTTTATCTGAATATTTACACATTTTGAAAAATAAAATATATTTATTAATCATTACTAAACTAAAATTAATTTTTAGTTTAAATTAATTATTATTTTGCTATTTTTTTAGTTTATAATTGACCTAGAAAATAATCAAAAGTATCCAATTAAACACCATTACTTGTTTCCGCTAATGAGCTTTTATTGCTAATGTATATAATTATGAAAATCGTTGTAAAATATAAATCTGCTTTACATACGTAACTTAGATAAATTTAACATGACACGTCAGCAATCAGATCAAAATTGCTTACACCAATAAAATGCCTGCTTGAAGGTGGACCGTCGGATAAAAAGCTTATCGACGGATAACGTCAACCAAATCTAAATGGCAGGGATAGTTACGGTAGCCGTCGATCGGAAACAATCTAACAGTCGTTGTTATCCACCACGCATTCTGTAACTAGCACACGGATCGCCATTCTGAGCCGTAGATAACATCAACGGTCCACATCACAACATGAATGCATCAAGCTACCATTATAATTCCACCTTCCCTCCATTCCAAATCCTCACACCACGACAGAAGATTCAAATTACTACACGATTCTAGCGGTCAATCTTCTGTAACTTTCTGAAGGAAATGTCAGGGCGTGGCAAGGGAGGCAAGGGGCTCGGAAAGGGAGGAGCCAAGAGGCACAGGAAGGTGCTCCGAGATAACATTCAAGGCATCACGAAGCCGGCGATTCGGCGATTGGCTCGCAGAGGCGGAGTGAAGAGAATCAGCGGTCTCATCTATGAAGAGACTCGTGGTGTCCTCAAGATCTTCTTGGAGAATGTTATTCGCGATGCGGTTACTTACACTGAGCACGCTCGCCGGAAGACAGTAACCGCGATGGATGTGGTGTATGCTCTGAAGAGGCAGGGAAGGACTTTGTACGGATTCGGCGGTTAAGTATGTTTTAGTGCTGATAATTGTAAATTGGGGGAGTGAATTAGTTAGATGGTTGCTTGGGATTGTCGCTCCCTGTTACTGTATTGTACTGAATTCGGAGAATTAGCAGTAAATCTCGTTTAATTTATATATGCTTTTTTCTTCTTGATCATTCCAGCAATATCTGGAATTCTCGGATAAGTTTATTGGAAAGTATTTAAAATTAACTTAATCACTGGGTTATAAAGAATATCTCAATCCACAAATTTGAAACTACTCTTGTGGGCCTTATTTGGGCTTTATAACTTCTAGTGGTTTGTTCGTTTCAAAGAAGAAACCCGGTTCCAATTATTTTCGCTATAAGGTGGAAAAGTGGTAAAATCGATAGGAATTTGTTGAGCTTCGGATCTCTCCGGCCGCTGCGGAAAATGAATAAAGGTGGAGTGGGTGGCAGTGTGGGGGGCCCGACGGCGGCTGCAGCAGCTGCAGCAGCCCAGAAACAGAAGACGTTGATGCAAAGAGTAGAGACGGACATCGCTAATATCGTCGACAATTTCACCCACCTCGTCAACGTTGCCAGGGTACGGTTGTATTTTTCAGTTCTTTTCCTACAGTATACTAATGTTCAGTCGCTTCAATTCCATAGATGCGGGTTCTAAAATTGGAATCAACGGTTAGACAATGGTGATTATTCTTGGGCGTTGTAAAATTGTTCAAACGTTTAGAACTGAGTTAGTAGTTGTAGTAGTAATAACTTGTATTGCCGCCTACTTGTCAATTGTCTTGTTTTACTTCACTCGTTGTTATAAGCAAGAAACTTCTTATACTGTGGTATAGGAGTTGGAAGATGGCATTACTTGAGAGAATCTTGTTTTTGTCAACTGGTGGCTCTCATTTTCTTGGCATTTTCACTCTGATGGATTTGCATTTAACTTCATTTTCTCGAATGGTAGTTTTGAGTCCATTACAACCACTGTGATTTTGCTGTAGTTACTTCAGTTTTCTATCAGATTTAGTTTTGTCATTATAACTCCTGTCTATGCTTTTCTCCTGATGAGCATACATGAAAGTATTGTGGTTTCTTCAATCCTGAGAATTGATGAGACCCAAAAAAACATACATGTGCATGTCTTATATATATGGCTTTATTTGTAATGGGGTTTTTACCTTGAGGCTGGTTCCAAGACAAAGTGGCAAGAATTACAATGATATTGACCACATTGTTTGTTTGGTTTCTTCTTTCTCTTAAAATTAGTCAAACAACATGCTTCATTTCCTAAAGCCTAAAGATGTATTTGAGATTTGATGGCAGCCTCTTATTGTAGGTCAATGAACCACCAGTTAAGAACTCACAAGAGGCTTTTATGATGGAAATGCGTGCTGCCAGAATGGTAAGAGAGTTCTTCTCTTTATGTTGAGAACATGCATGCATATGCTTATCCCCTCGATATTTTCTTTGGGCAGGATATGTATTCTTTTGCATATGTGGTTTTGCTTGTGGCCTGAACAAATGTTTTCATCTGACTTTATTCATGGAATGTGGAAAAGGATTGAGGAAGGATGCTATTATACTCCCTAACGTTCTCAATTAGGTAGAAATAGTTATGGCCACAAAGTTTTGACTTTGTATCATATGAGCACTTCTCTGTAGACATAAAAATGACAAGTCCCCAGGTTCATAGTTCTTCATTATATCGATAGCAGAAATGTTTTTACCCATTATCCATGTCGAGTGGTATCGTATCTGCTCTTAGGTGATCTTTTCCGTAGAAAATCAAGGTTTTGATTCGAGCGAAATCAATCGTTGTTACACATCTCTCTTGCTTGGTAGTAGCATAGGTGGGTCCTCGGGCAGTTTTCTTCAGGGCGTAGGGATCACTGTGGAACCTAAAACTGGATTTTCCATGCCCAGTTTTAAGCATGTAATTGTGATTGGACGTTCAGACATGCTTTCTCAAAGCCTTTCCCTGCCAGTCCTGACACTTAGTACTTTCTCTGTCGTCGATTTTTGTTCTTTAAAACAGGTTCAAGCAGCTGACTCTCTACTTAAACTGGTCTCGGAGCTGAAGCGGACAGCAGTTTTTTCTGGATTTGCATCTCTTAACGACCATGTAGATCAAAGAATAAGCGAGTTTAACCAACTGGCGGAGAAATCAGATAATATGTTAGCCAGAGTTGGCGAGGAAGCTGCTGCTAGTCTTAAGGAACTCGAGTCCCACTACTATTCCTCTGCACACAGAATTAGCCAAACCTTGCCACCAAGTACTGAGGGTTCTCAATTGTAACTATTCCCTGATTTGGTTCAATGCAAGCAAATCTGATTTATTGTGTTTAGTCGTATACATGTATGTATACTCTGTACTCGTCGACTCATTTATGGATACACAGCTATTTATAGTTTCGTGCCTAACGTTTGCTGCTAATGACAGTTCCTTCCATTGTTAGCTATGGATATATGCTTGGTCAAAATAGAATCTAGTAAATAAGACATCTTCAAGCCCAAAGCATTACGACGTTTGAGCTTTGTAATAGTTTTTAAAAAAAGCATCTAGCTTGAAGTCAGTATATGAGGTTATATTAGGTCAGTACACACGGAATGACAACGGGCGGGACAGGGTGTGAGGCTTTGAGCCCTGCCCATAGGCAGCTGGCCAGAGATAGGCTGGCCTGATCTCAAGCTCGACTAGCTCGTCTTGGCTTGAATATTTTTATAAATTAAAAATACAAAATATTATCATTTTGTTTATAACGATTGAGCTTTGGGTTTGGGCATCTTAAATTTGAGACCTAATTTTTCAAACAAATGAGCCCAAGGCTTGAATTAAAAGTATAAATATTTACAAATTCGTCATACACATACAAGCTTTGATAGATGAAGTATTATTACCTTCTTGGTCATTTTGCTAATGCTTTATAGTATTTCATACTTCTTTTGAAGAATGTGGATTTATTCATTTTGTTACTAAAAGTTAAATTGGTAAGATTAAAAGTTTAAGGTTTAAAAGGTTCAACTAATATTAAACCATTATAAAACTAACTAAAGATTATATAAAATTAAAAAATTAAAAAATATATAAAATTAAAGAATGTGAAATATAATTAAAAGATATTGCCTTTACTTTTACTTTTTCAAAAAATTGAAGTTTAATTAAAAAAGAGATTGTTAATTAAAAATTAATTGAATTATTTCAGTTTATAAGAATTTTTTAGTTTATAAAAATTGGTTGATTAATTTTTAACAATAAAAGTTATTAAAATAAATCGAACTGAAAATTTAAAAATTAAATTGCAAAAAAATGTTCAAAATTTTTATAATTAAATCAGCCAAAATTATTGAATTTTTTAACCGTTAATTTTGTTTGACTCTAGTGTTTTGTCCCTTTTGTTCCTTGTCTAAACTTTAGTAGTTGGATCAATTTGGTGCCGTAGAAAGCAACAGATGTATATGGCTATATGCAGAGGCTTTCGGCCCTAAATAACAGTCAGGGCTCCTTTATGTTCGCTATCTTTTGTGTTCCAACGGGGGAGCATAAGATTCGAGCCAGTGGCGGAAATTGGGAAGCTCAAGAGCATGGCCTCTCTAGTTGGATTCAAGCGAAGTACTTCCAGTGACCAGTGGGAGTCGGACTGGACATCTTTTCGTCCTCAAAGCAGTGGCAGCAGGAGCTTTTTCCATGACAGGAAAAAAGGCTAAAAATATGTTTTAACTTTTGCCGGAGGCCTATGTATATATAGCTACTAAACCCCAAACAATGGAAGTGTAATGAATAAAGAAGTAAAAACAGGGGACAATCATTGCTCTGCTCCCATTTGCCAAAGCACATGGGAGTGTTTCTTTTTAGTGATAACCTCAGCCATCCACTCACTCCCTCACTGCTCTTTTGCCCTTTGGAAGCCTTTTGTGGTTATATCTGTTCCATAACTCTTCAATTTCGTGTTTACCATACCTGTTCCATACCTTTTGTAGTTGCACGAACACAGAGACACGCATGCACGCATGCTTGCCTGTAATACTTTTGCGTGCGATGGGATCCAATGGTGACATAAGTCAAAACATTTCATTAAATTAAGCTCGCGCAAGCAGATGATCACAACCCTCTCTCTCACAACTAAAAACAAATAAACAATTAAAGAACTGTCGTTTTAACATTCATTCGTTTTCATTAGTTAACAACGTACTGCTTTGAAAAGTGAAAAATAGGCCCCACCTAATCTGACTGTTCCCGTCGCTTCTGGGTCGAAAGATTGGTGATGGAGAGTGCACGGGATCACACGTGCTCACCTCCATCCTCCCCTGTCTCGTTTCGCTGGGACCACACACACACACACCTGACCAGATTTAAATTGCTACGTCGGAAAAGTAATGTGACTAATCATTAATGAATTAAAGTTGATATTAACAATATTCTGTTGAAAGAGATATTTAACTACATTGACGGTAAGGTAATTAAATAGGATTATAAAAGATGGTAATTAAATCATAAATACACTTGCGAAATTGTGCCAGGTGTCGTATACCTGTTTCTATATCTCTAAGAATATCCCCTTTGGTACTTTTTAAGTGTTAGAAATTTTGAATTTAAATTTTATAAAAACTTTTACTTATTTTAAAATTAGATAATAGACTTCAATAATTATGTATCATTTATTTTATTACCAAATAATACAATGATCATGTGAACTTGAGATCTTTACATAATTTGTAATATAATATAGCGAATTTATATATTATTAGAAAATATTAAAATTTAAGAAATTGCATTTGAATTGGACCCTAATTATCCTAAATATTGTATTATAATGACTTGTTAGATTTATTTATTAACTAATTTTTTCCTTATTTGTGTATCTATTTTATCTTTTATATTGAGAATTTACCTTGTTTTATATTTATTGTACAATTTATTTTACTATTTTAGTATGTATATGCACGCGCACGAACGCATGCATATATTTTTCTTCAAGTGACTCTATCGGAAATAATTTCTCTATCAGTTAGAGATAAGGTTATATATTATAGGATTTTTCAAACTTTACGTTTCAGTTAGAGATGACAATAGAGACCAAGCCTCGAACTAAGCCTTAAGCCCTATTTTTCAAAATTTTGTTTAGCTCGATAAGTAATGACAAAGCGACGATTTTTAAAATTTTAAAATTTAAAAATAATTTAAGTCTAAGCTCTGGCCTGCTACCACCTAACCTGATTTAACCTATTATTATTCTTAATTTTTGCCTCGAATCTGATTCAATCTGTTGACATCTTTACTTTTAACAAGGTTTTTACTAAATAGTTGTTGATGTCATTGTCCACCAAAGTTTTTACTAAATAGTTGTCGATATTATTGTCATTATTGTTATTGATCTTTGCTGCTTTTGCATTTCCATTGCAACGTGGAATCATAACACCCTTTTATGAGACACGATAAATTTAGCGGTCAAGTGAAATTGTGTCCATTTTTAGCTGAATTTGTTTTTTAATAGGACCTTGAAAACGTGATTGAATGATGTTAAAGATAACGGATATGATTGCTTGGTGGGGTGGGGTCAAAATGTTGAATAAAATCCAAGTTGTGATGGGTGGGCAATGTTGTGGGATCAATAGGTAGCTGAGAATTAGACCAACCCATTTCCCTTGTATTCAATACAACAAGACTATAGAAGAAGGCATGGACAAGAAGACAAGTGGTATAAAATTCTATCGAGTCTTCACGATTTGGTTACCCATCGAAACAACAAACAACAACTCTCTTTCTATCTCAGTTAGTCCTTTTCAACGAATACCCTTATGTCAACGAATACCCTTATGTCGACTCAATGCATCATCTTAAATCGCCTTGCTTCCCAATACTGTAACAACATCCGTTCAACTTTATAGCTTCAACATGCTTGATGTTTTAAGCGTGTACAATAATTAGTTGGTATAACATTAATGTTAAAATATAAAACTCCATTGCTCACCCTTTACGTTTATTATGATTGCTATTAGTTAATAGTGAAGAGAAGTCTTGAATCTACAAAAACCCAAGTTTAATAAGAGTGATTTATAAATTATTACGTATACTTAAGATATACAATAAAAGTGAAATTAATAAAATGTCCAACTACTCCCGTTGAATGCATGGCTGGAGCCTGGAGTGGACTTCACTAGGTTCTAGCATTCATTTTATAAGTAAAATTTCATGTGAGGGATGCACTTGTCGTTTGACAAAGGCAGGACTCAGGAGACCAGATTTATGTTCTCTATTATTATTGCATGGGACGTCACACAAAAGGGGAATCCAAGGTAATCCTCTCGGTTAAATGCTTCCACAAACATAATTGGCAATGGTACCTGTAACAGTTTTAAATCATACTCAATAACTGTACTAGATATTTTTAACTCCTCCTTATCAATAACTCAATCTGATATCCCTTTTTACTGTTTTGTCATTTGGATATTTCTCAGATTTAATAAAAACCTAAAGTTAGGGGCTTTAAGTTTATAATAGAAAAAAGGAAAAGGTACAAAAGGAGTGACATTCTAAAAAAGAAAAGGGAAAAGAACAATATAAGTATAAAAATAAGGTTGTGAGGACTAAAAAGGCACACATTTGGCAAAAAATTAATATTTACCTGCTACTTTCTCTCCATTTCTTCTTACTTTCTGCTCTGCCAAGGAGGAGGACAAGGGAGACTAAAAATGGAAATAATTGTACCAACTCGATAAGGATATACCTGCCTAAAATAACAAAGTAAATTGTAGGAAAATAAAATAAAATAAACGTGGTTTATTAAATCTTATCTATATATATATATATATATTATATAAATTTTACTTAAAGATATAAAGAGTGTGGTCTTGCATACTAACTTTTTCAATTAGTTACTAAACTGTTCATAAACAAATCATATTATATGTTATGACATTAAATGTTTTTGACTCCCTGGAAGGAACATGAAAAACAAACAAGCCAAGGGGCCTGAAATGTTTGAAAAGGGCAAGGAAGCAAAATCTCAATAACATGACAAACCTCCCTTTTCTATCTTCTTCTCCTTCCTCTGCAACCGAACAGAAACGAGGAAAAGCAAACCCAGGAAGAAGTAGAAGAAGAAGAAGGAGAAGCAGACAGACACCCACACGGACCTCTTTTTCTTCACTTCTCGTCTCTTCTCTTTCATTCACTGACACAT
>JAOTAY010000002.1:6484243-6494286 GCA_025629805.1 Erythroxylum baracoense | reverse complement strand
CTGTGGAGGATCAAAGATAGACGACTCGCCGTTGGTGATCCTTTGCCGTGAACGGAAAGACCTAGTAAAAACCGCTTCCGACCACCGCTACGCTCTCGCCGCCGCTCACGTTTCCTACTTCCACTCTCTCAAGGACGTCGGCGAAGCCATTCGCCGGTTCGTCGACGAGGAGCTAGTCGTCGGCTCTTCCGCTCCTCAAGGCTCTCCGGTGCTAACCTTGCCGTCGCAAGAAGGCAAATCGAAACAGAAATCCAAGAGCTCTTCGCCGTCCACTTCGATTTCACATTCTCTGGACGGCAGCCACCATCATAAAGGTAAAGGAGAAGAAGAAGAGTTTGAAGATTCGCACTTGCACCTGTCATCTACTTCATCGGAATCGGACTTGAACTCCGATTCCGGTCACATACATATTCATAATAACTTCAACAACGAACTGGAAGAAGAAGAGGAAGAAGAAAGAGTGCCAAGAGAAAGAGACGTACTTCCAAATTCGTACAGTTTCAGTAATTATGATTTTCAAGAAAATTGGGGTTATAATTTTCCTGGAATAAATCAATACCCGTACCCGTACACGTACGCGTACCCGTACTCGAACTCGAACTCGTATCCGAGTATGTATTACATGAAGAGGTCTGCTACTCCGGCGAATACGGTGGTGTACGAGGACCCTTCAGTGAATGGCTACACGGGTTATTATGGAAATGGTGGGTTCTTTGGGTATCCAGTGATGGGGTCTCCTCCGAGAGAGGCTAGTCCACCTAAGCCGCCGCAGCCTCCGCCGTCACCGCCTAGAGCGTCGTCTTGGGATTTTCTCAACGTGTTTGATACGTTTGAAGGTGGATACCCGAGTTATTATCGAATGGGGAGGTACGGCCACGGGTCATCCACGAGTAGTCCGGATTCGAAGGAGGTGAGGGAAAGGGAAGGCATACCAGATTTAGAAGATGAAACAGAGAATGAGGTGATCAAAGAAGTTCGCCAAGAGAAGAAGGTGAGTGGAGATGAGAAGTTCGTAAATGGTGAGTTTAAAGGTAATGTGGATGTGAAGAGGGACTTTGGGGAGGGCACATCAAAGTCGGTGCCTTTTGAGAGTAGCAGTGAAAGTTTGGGGTCTGTTAAGGGTAAAGGGATTAAGAGTAGTACCAGTGCTGAGGCGTATCAGAGTCCTGATAGTATTGTTTCAAAGACCAGTGAGGTTGAGCATGTGAAGAAAAAAGGTGTGAGTTTTGAGATTGAGGAGGCATCTCCAATGACAATGGATGTGGAGTCTTCAAAGCATAGTAGCTTTACCACATTGTCAACCCATGGTACTAGGGATGTTCAAGAGGTGGTGATGGAAATCAAGGATGAGTTTGAAGTTGCATCTAGTTATGGGAAGGAGGTTGCTTTGTTGCTTGAAGTGAGCAAATTGCCATATCAGAGAAGAAGCACTCCACTTAAAGGTAGATCCTCTAGAGTTCAGAGTTCTTCATTTGAAATCGATATATCTGGTTGTAGGTTCAGAATTCAGTCGACGTACCTACAATCTAGTATGCGACCTTTTTAGATTAAACATAGAGGGGGGAAAATATGAATTAGAGGTTATAAATTTCTGATTTTATTTAAGCTGATGCGGATCTTATTAAGGTTAATTATCCATTCGTATGGTTGGAACCTAACTGTCCAAGAGTACAACTCATGAATCAAAATTTTAAGGTTGAGCATGACTAATTACTCAATGTTAATCTCAAATCTGGTGCGCCAATGTGTTTCTTGTTCAGAGATGGGGTTCACTTGTTCTGTTGAATTTAAATTTCCACCCTATGCAAGTAAACCTGTTTTGCTGCTTTATGAAACTCACGTGCCTTGATGCAGTGATTTTTTCCAGGATCCTATATCTGGTGTCTTCAAATCCTTCAGCCAGGCCATCACAACCAATCTCTTCTAGGATGATGAAAATGGCAAAAACATATTCTGCAGATATTGCAGATGATTTCGAGATGAGACCTAAAAGCCTTTCATCCACTCTAGATAAACTCTATGCCTGGGAAAAGAAACTCTACAAGGAAGTCAAGGTAGGGTTTCATGGAGAGTTCCAACGTCCCATTCTTAATATTTGCTTACTGTGACTGCATTTCTCAGACAGAAATATGTATTCTCAACTAGTGAAGTAATCCCCATTGAATTGCTTTCTGAAGGGATTTTCTTATTTGGAGATGTTAAGATTTGCTTGTTTCATTTGAGCATTTCCGCTTTTTGACTTGAGTCTAAATGCAGAACGTAATCCAGGTGTTCATATATAAAACTGATGGATGAAAACCAAAGCACAAACATGAAAGACATTTCATTATTTTTCCCTGCAGATAGTGTATCTTTCTATTGGGTACGATAATGCTTCTAATTTGAGTGCAAAACTTTTATTTGATGATTCTGGTATTATCTATCTACTCTTGTTTTTGCCAATTTTAGGATGAAGAGAGACTACGAATCACCTATGAAAAGGAGTGCAAGAGATTAAAAATACTTGATGACCGTGGAGCAGAGTCCAGTAAAATTGATGCTGCTCAAGCTTCTATAAGAATGCTGCTGACAAAAATCAATGTTTGCATTAGAGCTGTTGACTCTATATCGAGTAAGATACACAAGTTGAGGGATGAAGAATTGCAGCCTCAAATCAGTGAATTAATATATGGGTATAGCTGCTTTTCTTATGAATTTTCTTACTAGATTTAAAGTTTGGCATCCTCTGCTGCTGTGTCATTGTATCTGATGTGATCCTCGGAGGGTGGTGTGTAAATGGTTGATCCTCTTACTTGGAACTGTTAGTGGGTGAAAACACTGCATGAGATGACACCGGTTTCAAGTGATTGCCTTGAACAATTTACTTCAAGCTCTTGTGATTATGTTGTTTGCGTGACAAGCATACTTCTTTTTTTGCAGTTTGATAAGAATGTGGAAGTCTACTCTAAGATGTCATCAGAAACAATTCCAAGCAATCATGGACACCAAACTTCAATATCTCAGAGCAAACACCGGCTTGCAAGGAGATTCTGGTTTGAAAGCTACTCTGGAACTTGAAATGGAGCTTGTCAATTGGAGCACCCGCTTTGGCAATTGGATCAATGCTCAGAAATTGTATGTGGAGTCATTAAATGAGTGGCTTTTGAGGTGCCTTTTCCATGAACCTGAAGAAACCCCTGATGGAATTGCTCCCTTCTCTCCTGGCAGAATTGGAGCTCCCTCTATGTTTGTAGTTTGCAATGATTGGTACCAAGCCATGGTCAGGATATCTGAGAAAGGGGTGGAAAATGCGATGCTTGAGTTTGCATCAAACTTGCATCAGTTGTGGGAACGGCATGACGAGGAAAATCGTCAGAGGATCAAAGCAGAGTACCTCAAAAAGGATTTTGACAAACAGCTTAGGACATTACGAATGGAGCGAGGAAAGATCAAACAGGAGCTAGATGTACTCTCAGATAAAACTTTGTCAAAGGTTCCTTCAGAAAGTGGAGTGTCACCACTCGATGATTTGAAGGTGGATTTGGATTCAATGCGAAAGAAACTAGAAGAAGAGAGAGCCAGACACAAAGAAGCTGCAAAACTGGTTCATAATGCAGCTTCAAGTAGTTTACAAGCAGGTCTAGTCCCTATTTTCGAGGCTTTGGGCAACTTCACCTCTGAAGTCATAAAAGCGCATGAACAAGTCAGACTAGACTATCCAGGGGATCAAAGTAGATAACATCCCCAACATAATTTTGTATTTATCTTCGTAAGGCATGTTGACTGATTCCTCCAGTGAAGTAGCCCTGCTTTTTACTGTGTACAGTTGGGGATCACAGTCTATTCATCTGGCATGCTAAGGCTCCTGAATATAGGAATGCTTATATAGAAGCTGAAAGTAGTGGGGTTAAGTAAGTTGGTTACAAGGTGCTGATCTTTGAGTTAAATGAGGGTTTTGAGTAGAGATGTAGGACTTTTGTACAGGAAAATTTCATTCATTGGTTGATTGGTTGGTGGGGTGTAACATTGTTGTAACTGGACTGTGCTTTTTCTTGTTAGAGAAAAATGAAAATAGCTTCAAAGTCTTTGTTCTCCGATTCTTTGGACTTAGGCATTGATTTGATGTTATAAATATGGTATTGAATTTGATATTAAATTTGTTTTTTAAATAATAAGATATTAGTATTAATTAAAATCGCTTTAAATAATTTTTAATAATTATACTTTTCACCTCTCTTTTGAAAGAAACTCCTAAACCTTGAGTTGATTTCACCGAAACTATGAATAAAAGTGAAGGTTATTTCTTAGTGTGTATATATATATATACATAAAGAGAGATGAAAAAAGTTGGAAGGGGCAATACAACATTAAAAAGCTGAAATTGGAACATTACAATATATATTTAAGGGCGAGTGAGATAAATATGGGAAACCCCTCTAAGACCTACCAAATGTCTCTCTGACTAGGAGGTGGGAGGAGAAGATCCCAATCAATAATGTGGATGGTGAGAATTGTGGTGGAGGGTAGGTTCAGTTCCGAGCCTATTCTGTGGGTGTTGGCTGCCAAGAGCTTACATACACAACAGTTCGAATAACAAAGAGTAATGACAATAATGAGATTCTATGGAATCAAGCAAATGTGTAATGGAAAGGCCGAAACCAAGTTCGTTTACCTACTTTTCGGATTTGAGTATGAATAAGTAGGTCCTTTTGTCTTTATGTCACCTTTCTTATAAGTGAATAACTATTTTTAATGAAAGTTAAATGAATAATTTATTTTAATTTAAGGTTAAAGGAATGATTTATCTTTTTTTAATAAAGTATCAAAAATTTCATCAAATTCGACCATCCATTTAAACCAGCAAAGAGGTTAAAAAAAAGAGGAAGAACTTGAAATCCCTTGGAGAAAGTACGTGAAATTTCTTACTGTAAGTTGAAGAAACAATCCGAAAGAAAAATAAGGGCTCAACAAAAGAAGTTTAGCTTAACAACTTTCTTATGTTAGGTGCAATGGACCTTACGAAAGAACGTTTAAGCAAAAGTGAACATGATAGAATGGGAAAAATGGTACGTAGGAGATGTGCCAACTAAAATGAATACTAGCTATTAGTTTTAAATTTTAGCTAAGAAATCTTTAAAGGAATCACTCGTGGAGAAGTGTTCATAAATTATTTTCATAAGGACATCAAGTTTTTCTAGTAAGGGTGATTTATTAGACCCTAAAATCTAAGTTACAAAATCATGCAAGTGTTGGCAAACCTTAGTCGATACTTAAAACTTGGGTTGGAATGTAGATATATGGAATAAACCAAAGACTTACAAGGAAGTAAGATAAAACAACATTGTCTATAAAAGTTCAAAGGTAAGTGAGTCTTGGCATGCAATGGTGCATTTTGACAAAAATTTTCAATGAAAGGCAAGATTAAGATGTAAGACCACAGATGAAAGGTATGTAAGACCACAGATGAAAGGTATAATTAATTCGTGCTAAGTCCAATCGTTTATGAAAGCACTTAGCTTTGATGAGAAAGTCAAAAGGTATATAAATTAGCGAGGTTTATTATAAGATAAATTGGATTATGACTAGCTTAGGTCATAGATCAATGAGACTACATTATGGATATATTTGGTGGACCATTAACAAAGATGGTTCAAGTTAGCTGAACCAAAGTCTCAGTGAGGCATTTGTCTTTGTTATATATAGTAAGAACATAAAAGTTGTGATGGGAGCACTTCCTTACAAGGTTGAGAGAACTTCTTCAAGCAGTTGAAAAGTAGTTAGATGACGTAACAATGAAGTGGACATCTTCCAAACACATTTACAACGTATAAAAGTGGAGTTGGCGGCTTAAAGTGAATAACTCACCGCTAACTTGAAAGAGTTAGTGGAAGAAGTAGTAACTTTCTACTAGCTTGGTAGGTTAGTAAAGAAAGTGAGTATTTTAGCTTATTTGTTCTTAAGTTCTGATACGCTTATATAAAGGCATCCTCGTAGTTCATTTGTAACTTGGTGTACATTCAGTCATTAAATAAGGAGTTCTTAAGTGACTTTATAGTAGAGTGCTTTGAGGGGGAAGTCACTTGAATCTTTTATATTGTATCTTTTGTGAATAGATCAACAAAAAGTTGCCTTTGTCATATCTCTCTTGTTTGTCTTATTTGATTGATTTATCTAAACATTTATGTGTTGAGAGTATGACTGAAATATCTAAATACATGTGGCATCTGAAGAAATAAACTTGTTAGTTAGTTATCACAAAGGGAAAGCTAAGTTAAAATTTGACAAATTAAAGATTAATTGTTGCACTAGTGATTTTGACAATCTTATTCTAATTTCGCTATGCCCGAGAAAGTCCCTTTGATAATATATATGGTTGATAAAGTGAAATATGAAATAAAAAGGTTAGAACTAAGTAGTTATATGTGTTTTCCAAATATGGGTTATGATTTTTTCAACTGTTTAATAAAGTAGATCCTTTTGTATTTATATCACCTTTCTTATAAGTTAATACTTGGTTTTTTAATAAACTTTTAATCAAATAATTTATTTTAATTTAAGATTAACAAAATAATTTTTTATATTTTTCAAAAAGGCAAAATTCTCAACAAATTCTTAGATGTCATATTTTTTAAAATTCGTGAAATCATAAAAAACATAGGTGTAATTTTTTAGGTTAAATTCAAAGGACCCCTATGGTTTGACAAACTATTAAAGTGCTCTCTCGCTTTTAAAACCTAATGAATTGAATTTTTGATGTTTATTCCCCCTACCATTAGACATCCATTAAGCACTTTAACTTCTCAAACAAAAATAACCTTTTTTATTAAAAAAATTGTAATGGTAGGCATTATTATGCCACTTAACCAATGACATCGTGTAGGTTATTCAACTTACATAAACTTTTATTTTATGACATCTTTTACTATATCCCACATGTTGTCACATGGGGTAGAGAAGAGAATAAAATTGAAGGAAGAAATATGAGGAATGTCATGGGAGAAATGTATAGTTAAGGTTCGTTGATTAATTTGCTAGAGAGGATAAATCTATTGAATACAATTGGAGAAAAGCTTGAGTTCATCAATTGAATCACTAAAGAAGATAACACAATGCAAAGAAGCTTATTATACTAGTGAGCATGTTTAATTGTTATCCCTCTTCTTGAGTCATAATAAAATTTTCCTTCTTGATGTTTTCATATCCCCATTCATTTTAGTTGCACACACAACTCTTACTTTGTTGCTACAAACATCGAGAATTGCCCTTATGTGGAAGCCTTTATAAATTGTCATGATTTTTCCATATATTATTTATTAGGCTATGGTTTTATTTTGTTTTGTATATTAGGTTACGGTTTTAGTTGGACCATAAATGTTCGAACATATTTTTTTCAACATATTAGGCTGCATAATATCAAAACTTTAAAGTGCTTTGTTGTTTTTCATTTAAGGTAAATATGGTTGTTGTTTTAGAAGCCTATATAGTGCAACATTTTGTATGATTTATCTGCTAGAAGAAGAATTTTATTTATATCTTAAGTTATATTGAGGGGTTGTGATGTCCATAAGTTAGCTAATGGAATGGAGAATAGTGTTGGAGGAGTTAAAGAAGAAAGTAATCTTTAAGCGACAAATATATGTAGATTGTGATTTTCAACTTCCAAAAAGAAGCCTTAGGTCATTTGTTCTCTAGATAAAGTGATATAAAAGTTTAGGGCTGTAATTATTGGAACATCAGTTACAAGCTTTCTCCATGTTGGCTTAATGTGCCTTTAAATTACAAAATGGAAAGGCAAAAATCTATGCTATAAAAGAAATGTCCATTATGTTTTTTTTTTAGTTTTAATTGTTGGCCTATTACCTATCTTCTCTTTTCAAGCACAATCCATGGTTGTGTTACAATCATAAGCCTTTTTTACTTTTGGAAACGTTAAGTGGAAATTATGGTGCTCTGACCTTATTTTGCCTTATGGATGACTTATTACTTATTTGGCCTTATGGTGTTATGAAATTGTTGAAATGTTTATATGGCTTATTCTTGCCTTTTTGATTAATATTTTATCACCCTTTACATTCAGTCTTGTCTTTATCTTTTTTGGAACAAACCCATTTATTCATCCTTCCTTTTACTTGAGATTTGTTGTTTTGATTTGCTACAAGAGCACTCTCAGTGTATTCTTCCTCTTTATAAAACTTCCTTTGTTTCATAGCCTACAAAGAATTTGCTAACTCACTTTAAATACCCTTTAATAGTTTAGAGTATTTCATTCTTGAGAATTCAAACTCCATTCTTAGGATTAACACCTTTATCTATCTAGTTTATACCAAAAGCGTACAACTTAGTCAAAAGACACGTCTCTTAGTTGTTCTCCTCATTTAGCTTCAAATTATTATTTTATGAACTTTTTCATTGCATTTGACCTTCACAAATAATTGCTAAGGATATAAATTTGTGCAAGTTATAAATAGAAACATCCTACATAATTCCATATTGCATTATTATACTACATGATTAATAAAATGAAAGAATGTTAGATGATTATGTAATACATTATACATAATTACATCAATTTATTAGTATATTAAATTTACATATATTTGGTAGTACAATTACATATCGTGATACTTATTTTTATTCTACGTTTTTTTAGGAATGACTATTATGTCATACCTAAGAATTATTCTTCAAATTTAAACCATAAATGATATATAAAGGTGGAGAGAAAGGTTGGTTTTGTTGTGATGTAGATGAGATTACACTGGTTAATTTTATGCTTAATACTATAAGGTTAGGGTAAAGATTAGTATAATATTTTACCTATAGATTTTCATATGAGTTATTTGAGGATGTTTAAATACACTATAGAATGTTAATGAAGTAAGGAACTTGATAGTTATAATTGAAGCAAGAAAACTAAAGACAGTAGAGATGTATATGGATAGGGAGAAGTACTCTTAAGTTATGAAAACTTACTAAACTTGAAGTTAATGTTCTAATTAAGGTAATTGAGGATGATGATGAGGAGATAAGTTTAGTTGAAGCCATAAATCCACCCATTATATCAGCTATATATTCGTCTATTTTAACACATATAGATCTACCCACATATGCTCCTATAAATGCACTCTTAAATTCACCTATTTTAGCAACTATTGGAATTGATCTTGAAGCATTAGATAATGTAGATGACTTATAATACAGTGAAAGCTATTCAACATATATCATTGATTTAGGATATTCAAGTAAAGAAAATTTTGATTATATAAGTGGATATGTTATAGAAGAAGAATTGCCTACTATAAGTGAGTGGTGTATGGTTGTTCAAAAGATTAACTTAAGTGATGATGATATTAAAGTTGATGATGATGACAGTGGTAGCTAAAACGGTGGCTAGATAAGGAGAAGAAGAAGAAGCCTAAATATGGTCACATTTTCTCTTATAGTTTAAATAAGGAGATAGTTATTTTGAAGTAAGGAATGCTATTTTATTTTGTTGATATATTTGGAAAGGCTTTGTAAATTATGAGTATTCCGATGGGATTTGATTATGTTCATATAAAGAATAAAAAGTCAAGAGTCACTATAAAGTACATGAAAAAATGTGGATACAGAAGACATGCAAGCCTTATATGGGGTAGGAATGCATTTTAGATCAAGACATTCAAGGACTCTCATTCTTATGGGAGATCATTTGATAGTACAAAAGTTAATTACGAATGGATTACCTACATGTATTTGGCATACTTAAGAGACAATCTTAGATATCATATTTCATGGTTAAGGGGGTTGTTTTAAGATACTACCAGTAAGAAATTTCAGACATCAAAATGTATGGAGCGAAGAGGCATACCTTGTATTTGTTGCTTAGAACGAAGGGGCATAATATTAAAAGTTATGGATTGCAACATAGGTAGTTTACTGTACATCAAATCTTTTGAAGGTATGTTTAATTCATGCTATGTAACACCCTGTAACACCCACATAATACCCCTGGAGGATATGTGGATGCCACACAAGACAGTACAAACAAACAAAAAACATTTTACACATGCATTTCAGAATCT
>JAOTAY010000002.1:6447671-6477530 GCA_025629805.1 Erythroxylum baracoense | reverse complement strand
GGAGAATCTTAAATCTTAAACAATCTCCTTGTTAGTCAAATGTTAGGTCCCCTCAGGCGTTTATTTTGGAAAGTGGGGTTGCTAACGTTGAATTAGGTGGTGCTGGTGGCTTAAAGTGCAAAGAGCAGTTAGGACTTTATATTTATTACGATAAATATGACATTCAGCTTTCTTTCACAAGTCAATCCAAATAATGAATGTCGTGATTTACGTCTCCTTCCCCATCATCCTGTCCAATAGGTCTACTAAATCAGACCACCGCAGGAACCTTCTAAAAGTAAAATCTCCCACTTGTCACTAGGCTTAGTCAGCATTCATTATTATTATTATGTTATTAATAACTGTTATCGGTGCAGTTGTAATAAGTGCAAAGGTGTTTCGGTTTGCAGTCTCGACTGGATAAGATAATATGTGATTTGATTAAGATATGTGTCCAGATTCCCCAAGACTATACAATAGCTAATCCTTTTAATTTTGGTATCCTTTCCGGGGGTTCAGGCGACATTGCCTTCCTCTTGCTAAGGTTGTTGTGGTTGATGGTGGTTTTAGTATTGTTGTTGTCCCTGTCATCTAGATTGTCGCCGATTGGTAGGCCAAGTGACTTTATAAGGTGTTGTTGAAGTTTCTCCACGTCTGATTGCCGAACAGGCTTCAACAAGAATTCCTCTGCCCCTTCTTCCAAACACCTGGGACGTCAATTTTAAAATATTAAATTTGTTAGTGCAAATGAGCTTTTCTTCTTCTTCTTCTTCTTCTTCTATTGTAAAGCAAGAAAAATTAGTAAATTACATGCTAATTCTGGAGGGTATATTCTCTGATGACATGACCACCACTGGAACATCTTTCCAGGAAGATCCCTGTAAGTGACATCAAAACGTTCAGTGCAGTGGCTTATATTTGGATTGACAGAAAATGTAACCAAAGTATGCCTTCGCCTCTCTCTCTCTCTGCAATCAGATGTTTCCAGCTAAATCAATACTTTGTCAGCTAAAAGGTCTTTGGTCTACCTATGGCCCCAATTCTGTGGGGACGAGGTCAGTCACCTGAATCAACGGCAGGATACCCGTCCCTTTTCTTATATATATATTTGGTCCACTTTCATCTATTATAGAAGTAGTGGTCAAACCAAAGTTAATATAAAAATATCTAAGTTAAGTGTAATTAATCTCTTCATTTACTTGTTGACAGATACGTTTAAATTTATGACATTTGAAAACGTTGACAAAAGAAGGTGTGAGGTTATAGTTAATTAATGCTATTTTAATATGCATGAAATTAAATGAAACGCATAGATAGGTCATTTGAATAATAATTACGAACAAGAAGAGTAGGAAGTGAAGAGTTGAAAGCTTTTGTGATGGAGATTTACCTTGACTCGTTTCAGCAAATCATAACCGGTCATCCCAGGCATGCAATAGTCTGTCATTATCAAATTAACTTTTAACCCCTGCAGTAGTATTGTTATCCAATTAGAAACAATATTTTACCATGTAGAAAGAAGAAGTAACATTAAAATTACCACTCACATTCAAAGATCTAATGCACTCGAAAAATCTTTTATGGGTTCAGAAAGAAACATGTGTTCTGGGGAAGTTTTCCTACGAAGAGGAGCTATAGCCACAGTATTAATGGCTACATGTGCTTGTTTGAAAAGAATATATTTTTGGTAATAAGGTCCACATTCATAGCAACCACAGAGATCAAAGGTTTAATGTTTACATTTCCTATTGGTAAGGTTTGCCCTAATTTATTATGATGAGTAACATCTGAGCAGACCCACCTTCCTCTCGTGTTCTATGCCAGTCTCTGGTTCATACTGGTTTTTCTTGTCCTTTTCTTGTTGAATGTAAGACATTTTTCATAACTTTTAAGACAAAATGATCAGATAATCACAGTAAAAAGGGTAATGTGCCTTTCCCATGAGCCATGACCTATATATCTCCTCCACAGTGCATAATCTTGAATTGAACGTTCAACCTCTCCCTAGTTCTTCGTGTCACTGACTAATGGGTAGAGGCACAGAGCAAGTAAAAGAGCTCAAGATTCAGATTTTCGAACATGAAAAAGATACAGTTGTTAGTATCTTCATCATCTCTCCTATCTACATTTCTATACTGATTACGAAGAAGATCGACACATGAAGAAGATTCAGATTTTCGAAGAACAAATGGAAACCACTTCCCGGATGAGCCATTGAAATTTTAACCACACCAACCATAATTAAAGAAGAAAGTAGATAGAAATTAAGCGTAGAATAGTCTGTTTTCATTTATCTATAGTCTCTTCTAGTTATGCTGTTAGAAGTTGTGCAAAGGTAAGTGGTAGAAGAATAAGAATCTAAAACGTTAACGACTAGGACTTTTTCCTTTGTTCTAGGCTTCTAGCCGTTACCCTAGTTTCAATCTAATACATATACAACAAGACAATCTCACCTCTTGTTGTGGTGACTCGGAAGAAGAAGAAGAGGAAGCGGAAGAAGACGAAGAATCATTGTCGAAATCATCAAGCAGACCCAGATACTCCAAAGCTTTATCCCCGGAGTCCACACAAGTTACTGCGATGACAGAGAGAGAGGGAGAGAGAGAGAGAGAGAGAACACCGTTAATGAGAAGGATCTATCAACGAGAAAAATATACTATTCAAAATCTTTGCCACAGAAATAAACTGAGGGAAAGAAAGAGAGGGAGAGAATAATTGCAAGGTGAATAGCATTACCGCGGTATGAAGACACTCTAAGCAACCTTTCCAAAAGCTTCCTATCTATAACACTATCATCCACAGCCAAGACATGAAAATGGTGCTGTTGCTGCTCTTCTTGCCGCTCTTCTTCCTGGTCTTCTTTTGGCTGTCGTCGTTCCTTCTCTTCTTGTCGTTGTTGTTTCTCTTGTTGGGTGCTTTCCACACTTGATTCCATCATCTCCATTTCAGCTCCTGAATATCGGGTTCCGATGGTTTTACACTGACAAGAATATTATACAGATACGAAAAGGGGTTGAGAGAAAGATGCGATCTTGGTGTGGAAGAGAAGAAGAAGAAGTGTGTCTTTGTGTGTGTTGTTCCGTAGGTTTTATTGAGCAGTTGAGGCTTGAGAAGAGAAGCTAACTGTATTTATGCTGGCTGGATTGCTGGGTAAAGAGACATATTGCTTGTTTGTTTTTATTTAACATGTTTCTGATATATAGGTGGTGAAGGTGATGTTATCTATCTTTGGTGTGCGTATTTTTCAGCTATAATCTCTTCATAGATTCTCTACACACACTTGTTGGTACAACCACTTATCTCCTCCCTTTCGTTTTTCTTCCTTTAGATTTTGTTTGATTGCTAAGGAAACCACACACACATCTTTGCTCATCATTTAGTGTAAAAGACTTTGGATTTTTCTCTCTTACTTTCCTTCTTTTTCTATTGGATAGGACTTTAGACTTTGAAATAATGGCTTTTTAAATTTATTTCTTATTTATTTATATAGTTATTGATATACTTTGGTAGAATAAACTGATTGCACCATATTATTCCAACTGATCAGGCAGCCTATCTAGGATGGGATGTGACTGATGGACAACCCCTAAATTCTTCTTATCCTTTTATTTTATTAATATAAGTGGGATTTGAACAGTATCTAACTTTGAATTTTTTTTATTTATTTTTGCCCCTTCAAATTAAAACTATACCAAATAATTTCAACAAAACATGTAAAATAATAAAAAAAACATATTAATGAATATAAATTAAAAAAAGATACTGATAATATTTCATGACTGAATTTTTAAGATAAAAAAGTCAAAAAATTAACGTACCAATACACAAGACCTTCAAAAGCTTACTTAAAATTCTCTCCCAAAATTATCAAAAGGTAAAGGGAAAAAGAAAAAAAAGTGCTTTTTAAAAATAATTTTTAACTTTAGATGTTCCTCTCTCTGTCTCTTACATCAAACAAGGCTCATGCCAAAAAGGTGCGGAAACATAATTAAATCCCATGTCTGGCGTTGTCTTTCTTCTGCAAGAGCATTGACCGCAACCACATAATATTCATTCTAAATTAAATTTTTTTAAAAAAAGATTACGTAGAAATGTAAGAGTTTAGTAACAAAAAGGAACAGAAATTGTAAATAAGCTAAAAGGTGACAGGGCCAACATAATAATTAGGGAATTTGAGTACTGAAAAGGGATAAATTGGGACCACAAGCACCATGCATAGAAATGCAAAGAATAGAAGAATGTCTAATATCTAAGCCAGGGAGGAGATTGGAATATAAATAAAAAAGAAGTGTCCACTTCCATTAATAATAAATATTTACAAAATAGATCCTTTTTTTAAAAATACACTACAGAGAGCGGGGCCCATTTGAAACAAAATTTCTTAAAATAAAATCTTGAGTAGGGCCCATAAGGGTCTGCTCAAAATCTTCGCCCAAATAGCGAATCTGTCCCGATCGAGGAGTGTCCAAAGTAGAAAGGTTTTTATTTCTTTTATGGCTGTGGGGGTGGGGGGGTCTCTCCCATTTACACTCCACTACGGGTCCCATTTCCCTTCCAGGTGTCGACCGTCACATGAGTTATGAGCAGTGTTGCTGACGCGGGTGCACATGAACCGTCAGTTCACGTCGCTTTCATCTACAATGACCTTCCTCTTCTTTTTTCTTACAATTAAAACAAATGTAATATGGAGATTGGAAGGCAACAAAACAATAGTCGAACAAGACGGATGGGAGAAAACGCTCGTGCATACCGGCAATCATACTCAATCTCATCCCTCTCTTTTCTTTAAAAGCAAAGCGTGTTCGGTGTTCGTCTTTTTCTTTTATGCACTTGAATTATGCGAAGACCAACTATGCGTAAAGTGGTGGTGTTTTTAGTTAGCTTTGACTTGAACATGTGAAAACTGGGCTCTCCTTTTCCTTTTTTCTTGCTAAAAATCAGGATCTTCTTCACTCATTTTACCTTAATCCAGAATCAAATGTGATTTACTGGCCCCCAACTAAATGATCTTTTGCTTTTTCTCTTTTCTCACCTTTTGAAATTGTTAGTTAATATTACAAAACAATATTGACCTCAAATGGAGATCCTCTAATTAAAAAGTAAGATCACTTGGTACGGGTATTAGTTGTTTTGATTACATCACAGCGATTCATGTTAAGTGAGTGAAAGAGGTCGACCAGACATGCATTGCTCATAGTCTTGGCAAAGGCCAAAAGTTTATATATTGCTTTAGATAGTTATACATGATCTATGAGGATCTTATAGTTGACAAGCCACTTAGTTTATTAGGGCATATCCTGGGACCAGCAGGACGTTGGCCCCTCCATTTCTCTCATCTCATTTATATGTGTGTTGGGAGTTGCCTGCGAATCATGTGTTATTGGGCAGCTCCAAAACCGAACTATATATGTCGGTATTTAATCTGTTTTTCCTTTTGGAAATAATCATTAGAATTCTGGTTTTTCTCGTACTTCTTAAATAATAATATAAGCCACGGGAAAGATTAGTTAGTAGATATGCTAGACTTTTTGAAAGAAAATGACCACTTGTTATGTCCGTTGATTTTGATCTACCACTGAAGCCTCTCTCATAACATGAAGTTAAAATGGACTTTCTGTTCTCAAATTTTTAGTTTTAAGGAACCATATCTCAGGGATTGGACACACTTGTTTGGAATGTTTACCTTGTGGCATGCATAAGAATAAGGTGGTATGGATTTGAGCCTTGATATCGAACAACGTTTGCAATTGTCTCAACTGCCACTGGTACTCTAGTAGCTTAGGAGGATGAAGTTGCCGAGTTCATAACCTACTAAGCCACAGGAAAGATTAGTTAGTAGATGTGCTTGACTTTTTGAAAGAAAATGAATTCTATCTTATATAGTATTTTTCTTATCTGCGTGGATGAAGGGTTTGCTGTTGAAATATACGTGGTTGCTTTTTTGGTGAACAACAGATATAAGACTTGTGGCCTATTTTGTGAGTGTGTGTGTGCAGGGGTGTGTATGAAGTGGGTGTGTTGTTTTTGTTTTGAAAAGGACCTACAGCTGACTTTTGCTTGGTGTAGCTGAAAGTTTTCATTGTGAATTAAGTGGGTTTATGGAAAACATACGAGGGTGTTGTTTTGTTTTGAAAAGGTTTTGCGTTGGTGGTGTAGTGAGTGTGTTAATTGGATTTTAAAAGAAACGAAGGTGTTGTTTTGGTGTGTAGGTGTTGTGGCTATAAAGTATTGCTGCAAGTCTTTTTGTGAATTAAAGGGGATTGTCGCATGTTTTGAGTGTGAATTAAGTGTTTTGTGGTTTTTTGAAAAGATACCATGGTGTGGTTTTTATTGTTGAGCATCTACGGCTGACGTCTTCTAAGTAGCATGAACGATTTGTGTGGGTGGCATGAACTGCGTTTTTGTGTGAAAATAGCTGAAGTTATTTTTGTGGTTTTTTGAGTTTATGTTGAAGGTGAATAACAGACACAACCCATGCTGGTTATCTTTGTGCTAAAATTTCTGTGGATCACGTCACCTAGGTTGAATAGTTTTGTGCTACGCTTTCTTTTTTTTGAAAAGTTAAAAAGGAATTGATTGAATATAGGAAGAAATGTACAACAGATGGCCACATGTTCTAAAGACCATGTGCAACTATGTGGGACAAAACGATGGCGTAGAGCCATAACAAACCGGTGGCATATTTCGACACATAAAACTTAAACGTTTAACAATTAGGGCAAACCGAACAAGACCTTTCACGCTCTTTAATCAGATCTGCTCAATTAGGTAAGGCGAGAGGATGACGTTGGTCGTCCCGAAGATCACCTTAAGCGCAGCTACTTACCAGCACAGGTAACAGATTCGACTACTGGATTAAGGAGTCCTTTCACAGCTAGGCATAACACCTTGTTTCATACTCAACAGGAATCAGTGTTCTTCTCAACAGGAGATGCAAATAATCAGTAGAGAAGGTCAAAGAGGCTGGTCTACAACCCAGGTAAGATGAATCTTGAGAGAGCCCTTTTTGCTAGGAAGGGTTTCCCCATTTTTAATAATTTGCGTCCTTCAGGTTAAGGCGTGCAACCGCAGTCTCGACCAGGTGGAAGCTCTCAGAACCGTCTTTGCCAAGGTTAGCGAGACTGTTCCTTGCTCCTAAACCTTTTCCTCTGTACAGGGTAGGGGTAGGTACCGAACTGTGTGACCATTTGCTGTGAGTGCTCCGTATGTCTGTTTGTTCAGCATATGACTCTATAATCTCCATTCATTTGCTAGCTGGGGAGGGCATACCTTGATAGAGTTAGAGAAAATAATTTGCTCTCAAACTTTATCAAAAATACATTCTTTGACTTGGATTGATGATGTGATGGATGATTTGAATCTTCGCTTATTCCTTCTGTCCATATTTCTTTTATGCATGTCACAAAGGAAAGTAGACTGATAAGGAAATTAGGAAGAGAATTCTGGTTTTGCCTAATGAATCTCTGCATGATCTCTGTGAAAAGAGATGAGTTTAGGGCCCACATACATTTGTGTCTGATCCAGGACCAGATGTCATACGAGAAGGGACACTCGAGAAAGAGGTGATCCCGGCTTTCCTCTCCTGAATTACACAAAACACAAAACATATTAGACTCCAGGAAGGAGAGTCTATTCATAGTGCTTAGTTTGTTTAAAACCGTAGGCCATAGGAGAAACGAATGGCTTGGTCTTAGCTCTTGGTGCCATACCACCTCATACCAATCTACCACAGTGTTACTTTGTAGTAGCCACTCCTTGCAGCTCTTAGTAGTGAAGCATCCTTGTAGGTGGTTTTTCCACATGTATTGATCAGGAATTAGGAGAGTATGAAGGTTTTAGATGTTGAATTGCCGCTGGAAAATCCTGCTAGTCTGTCTCCCTAATAATATCCTTTACTTTAACATTTATTGGTAGATGTCTTAAGAGCTGAACAGCTAACTTAAAGATTAAGCTGCCATTGCCTGACCAATTATCAAACCAGAAACTGGCCTTCATTCCATCCCCTACCTTGTAGTAAATTTCAATTTTCAGAACTTCCTTTAGCTTCAGTCTTTGATGTGTTGTCGTTGATTGGGTATTCTTGCAACTGTGATTTCTACAAAAGTTTTCGTGACTTGATTATTAGTTCTGTGTGAATCAGCCCATTGTTATTGCGACGACTTCCAGATTTATTTCAGTGGAGCTTAACTTTTCAGGAAGTTGTTCTTTTCTTTTGTCTCAAGTGTTTTCGTTTTTGTTTCTAGTTATTTTAATCACTTTAGCTGTTCATTAATTATTTGAGTAATTGTCTTTTATTAAGAGTGGTATAGAAAAATCCTCTGTTGAGGTTAACACGAGTCAGTCGTGTTATTGGGTATGAAAATCTTTCATGAGTAGTGAGGTTGAGAGATAGTATCAAGGGTTAAGTTGTGTCAGCTCAGTAAAGCCTTGAGTAAATCTATTGTACTTCAGTGAAAGTGATTAAGCTGGGTGAAGGCCCCGTAGACGTAGGCAAGGAATACCGAACTGCATTATCAAATTTCTGGTATCATCTGATATTTTTCGTTTGATTAATTTTTGTTTTATTTGTGCCAGAGAAAATTGTGTAAAATCAGAAAGTTTGCGAAACTACTACCCCCTACGATTTTTCAAAATCCAATTACTAGACTCTCTACAAAATACAAAAGCAGTACAATAAACACATTGCATAAGTGAAACAATACTATTATACAATAGTTGCACTAAAGTAGATATAATACCAAACAGAAATAAGGCAATTTCAATCTTTAAAATAATATCTTATCAAGCCACTGAAACCTTTTCTTAAAAAGAACTGCACCACATTTTGTAGACCACAAAGTTATAGAATTAATGGACGACCTATGATCTATGATATGAGTTTCAAATATATACTAGCTCAACCATTTTGAATTCAACAAAAACAAGATCCAATCCTTCTTAGTGCCTAGCTTTTTACCTGTTGTGCAAAACATTTGAATTAAACTCCTATTCATATAAAGATGAAATTCCTCGTAGCTTGTAGGTCATGAATTAATTACAATCTGTTAGAGCACATAACTAATTCATTTATTTTTTATCATTCTGTATATATATGTGTATGGTTAATCTTTTCTCTTTCTCTCTCTCTCATGTAACCAATTCTGTTATGCACAGTTAATATAAATGTAAAGCCTGAACACACACATTGTGTGCCGAATATTCCATACACAACGTAGTGTTTTCTTTCTTGGTATCAGAGCAATATTCTCCAATGGCTTCCCCTTTAATAGGTCTTCTGCTACCTCTATTTCGACTACCCACACCTCCAAAACATACTCTCTTTTTAATTACTCCAGCTAAACGACCTCTATCAAGTTGGATAGAGGAAACTATCTCGCATGGGAATCTGTAGTCTTACCACTGATCGAAGGAAATTTTCTCAAGTCACATATCAATGACTCTGGTTTGACGCCTCCTCGGTTCGTCTCTGAAGGAGCAGAGATGACTCTAAAGCTAGTCTTCGAAGAATGGTATACTGTAGATCGACTTCTAGTTGGCTGGTTACGCAATACAATGACCCAAAAGTTGGAGCTCAACTGCTTCACTATCGCACAGCTCGTGATCTTTGGGTTGGTGCCCGTAATCTCACTTGCACATCAATGAAATCACATGTTATGGTGCTCAAGTCGAAGCTCCATCAAACACGTAAAAACCCAATGAAGATGGATGAATACATTAGTAAAATGAAAAGCATCGCAGATTAGCTACTATTGGCTGAAACTCCTATTGTAACAGATGACCTCACTCTTCATACACTAAATGGCCTTGATTCAGACTATAAAAGTAAAGTTAGTTGATCAATCTAATCTCACCTGGATTGAAGCACAATCTGCTTTTCTTGCCTTCGAAAGTCATCAGGAACAACTTAACCACTTTTCGACTTTATCAGTTCAACCTACTGCAAATGTTGCTCAACATGATGACACTTATAATCAATCCTCTAATACGAATCAAAATACCGCTAAGCAAAGTTTCTGGAGAAGGTCACGCGGTGGTTCTCGAGGACGTTGAGGTCGTGAAAATTACGGTGGTTTCAACAATGGAAATCGACTATGCTGTCATTTATGTAAGAAACCAGGACATGTAGTAACAAACTGCTATCATCGTTTCGACAGAAATTTCCAGCCTCCATCGAGCTTTGGACGTGGTTTTGGGAACTATTCGGCCCCACAAGCTTTCTATGCTAACTTGTCAAAAGGGTGCTATGCTCATCCACAAACAGTCTTCGATTCATCATGGTATATGGATAGTGGGGCAAACTACCATATGACTCTGTATGCTGATCAATTGGAGAATATCAATCATGTACGTAAGACTCATCTCTATACTTACACTGGAGAACCAACTCGTGTAGTTAGAATAGGTTCTACTTTTTTACCTGGATCCAACTTCAGACTCTATCTTAAAGACGTACTGTTAGTACCCTCTACAACTAAAAGTCTTATGAGTGTTAATAAACTCACTAAGTACAATTCAGTAGATGTTCATTTTATTAATGATGGTTGTGATGTGACGGACAAGAAGACAGGTCGTCCTCTGATGCGCGGGATATCAAGCTGAGGAATGTATTAGATGTATGAACTTGCTCCGGTGGCTCAAGTTCATATGACGTCACTTACACAGAAAGAAAAAGAGATTCTAAAATGGCACTACAAGCTAGGACATCCCAGTGATAGAGTTCTAAAGTAAATATTGAATAAGTGTAATGAGAATATTCAATATCTAAATTTTCTTTGTGAAGCATGTCAATATGGCAAATCAAAACAGCTACCCTTTTCCAAATCTATGTCTCATGCTTCTTCTCCTTTAGAATTGGTTCAGACGGATCTTTGGGGACCCTCATCAGTTCAATCAGTAAGTGGTCATCGTTTTTATATTCATTTCATCAATGATTACAGTAGACACACTTGGATATATCTACTGAAACACAAAGGTGAAGCTGTGAATGCTTTTAATTTATTTCGAGCACAAGTTGAAAATTATTTTAACACAAAAATCAAAACCATACAATGAGATAATGGGACTAAATACAGACCTTTTGTGAATGTGACACAAGCAACAGGAATTGGAATGAGGTTTACTTCCCCTTATACGTCTGCACAAAATGGGAGAGTAGAATGCAAACATCGACATGTTGTTGTGAGATTGACACCATTAGCTCAAGTTCAGTTACCTCTCACATACTAGGTAGCTGCTTTTCAAATGGTGATATACCTCATCAACCGGCTACCAACACCTACATTTGAAGGTTCAACTCCTCTGTTCCAGCTTTATGGAGTAGAACTTGATTATAAAACATTATAGCCTTTCGAATGTGCATGTTATCCCTGTCTAAAACGATATAATGAGCATAAGTTCCAATTCCACAGTTAGAAGTGCATTTATCTCGGACCTGCGTCTCAATATATAGGATCTAAGTGTCTCAATTCTTCAAGAAAAATGTACATCTCACTTCATATTGCGTTTGATGCCTCATTCTTCCCCTGTACTGTAGGTTTTCTAAATCGACATATGACACATACTGAAAATGAATGTATTATTCCCTTGATAATTACTCCAAACAAAGAAAGCACTCGTAACTTTGAGAATAGTAATATCATAGAATTCCTAACCTCCAGTAAAGAACATGCTGGCTTAACGGATAAATCTCCAACAACTATAATCTCCCCACATAAGTCTCATTCACAGAGTCACGAGTCTTCTTCAATAGATAGGTTAAGATTTGGTGGACCAAACATAAGTGAACAAGAAATGGGTCAGCCCAGAAGCTTGTCTGAAAGGCAGGAATAGACAAACGAACACCCAATGACTACACGAGCAAAGGATGGTATATACAAGCCCAAACATCAATTTGTGGACTACTTCACACAGAAAAATCAATCCATTTAGCTCAGCTCATAGAACCTCGAAATGTCACAGAAGCTTTGGCCTCATCACATTGGAAGCAAGCCATGATTGATGAATTCGAAGCCCTTCAACAAAACAACACATGGATTCTCGTTCCTTACACCAGTACACAAAAGCTAGTTGACTGTAAATGGGTTTTCAAGACTAAGATGAAACCAGATGGCTCCATCCTCAAGCACAAAGCCCGACTGGTTGCAAAAGGATTCCAGCAGGCACCGGACATTGATTATGGAGAAACGTTCAGTCCTGTGGTAAGACTAACAACGATCCGAATTGTTCTCACTATTGCTATCACTTATGGCTGGGAGATTCGACAATTGGACGTTAATAATGTGTTCTTCAATGATTTTCTTCAAGAGAATGTTTACATATGCCAACCTGAACGCTTCTGTGATCCTCGACGTCCAAATCATGTGTGTAAACTGATAAAAGCACTATACAGACTCGAGCAAGCACCTTGTGCTTAGTTCGACCAATTACGTCTAACCCTATTAAGCTAGGGATTTCAGAATGCTAAAGATGATGTATCACTGTTCGTTCTATGAACGAAGAAGTTCACAGTGTTTTTTCTCATGTACGTCGATGATATACTAATCACCAGTAATGATCCCAGATACCTAAAGTCTTTAGTTCTGAAGCTAAATAATCTATTTTCCTTTAAAGATCTTGGTCCCGTATATTACTTTTTAGGAATAGAAATCTACAGAGACAACTTGGGTATTCACTTGAGTCAAGCTAGGTATGCATTTGATATCCTAAAGAAATTTAACATGATAGACTGTGCACCCGTACCAACTCCAATGGTCACTGGATGACAATTTTCAAAAAATGATGGAACACCTATGAAAGATCCATCTCTCTACCGAAAAGTTATTGGATCCCTTCGATACCTTACCACCACCAGGCCTAATATAGCTTACTCGGTGAATAAACTTAGCCAGTTTCTATCTCAACCTATTGATATTCATTTTCAAGGAGTGAAACGTATTGTTAGATATCGCAAGGGCATATGTCAACTTGGTCTACATATTAAGCCTTTCAAATCTCTTCAAGTGATTGCATTCACTGATGCAGATTGGGCTACAGACGTCGATGATCGAAAATTTGTGGCTAGTGTTTGTGTATATCTTGGGAGGACGTTAGTTTCTTGGAGCTCTCGTAAACAAAGAGTTGTCTCTCGTTCGAGCACAGAATCTGGGTATCGAGCCCTTGCAAATGGTGCAACCGTTAAATGGATATGTCCATTACTATCTGAGCTTGGATTATTTTTGCAAAAACCCTCTATGATCTGGTGCGACAATCTGAGTGCTCGTGCTCTTGCTGCCAACCCAGCTCAGCATGCATGTAGTAAACATATAGAGACATTCATTTCATTCATGATCTCATACTTTTAGGCTTCATCAACATTCACTATGTACCTTCCTCTTATCAAGTAACAGATTGTTTTACCAAGGCATTAACTTATCCTTCCTTCCTTCAACATCGGAACAAACTCGGACTGACAGTGCACCCTCTCGTTTGAGGGGGAATGTTAGAGCATAGAACTAGTTCATTTATTCTTTATCATTCTGTACATAAACGTGTATGGTTAATCTTTTCTCTCTCTCTCTCTCTCATGTAACCAATTCTGTTATACACAACTAATAGAAATGTAAAGCCTGAACACACACATTGTGTGCCGAATATTCCATACACAACATAGCGTTTTCTTTCTCAATCCAACTATTTATATGCCATATGTAGTCTGCATTGTTCTGCAACTATAATGTAAATCGCAGTTCTACAATATCCTGCAATCAAAGTATCATCCGCTAGCATCAATTCAAACAAAGAATCAGACTCATAAGAATGTTAGATTATGTGCTAATTCAGAAAGAGTACGACACTAAGCCCGCGTTTAGAGTAGATATTCAATTCATGTGTAGAAGTAAATCACTTTGAGAAATAGAACACGTATTGCAGTACAGTCTACAGAAGAAAGTGTTTGGCTAAGTCTTATCCCGCACCAAGTTCTGATTATCCTTCACCCTTGAAAGGTTTCAATCCTGTTTGTTTAAACTGCCCGAATTGAGTACAAGTCTCTAGATCGAAAGCCTTGAAGTTCTCGTGAACAGTTCCAACTTTGTCAATTGGCCAATCAAAGCACTGAATCCCTCTCTTCAAGCTCACCCCCGCGGCGATTTTGCAGAAAAGAACTGGATCCAAGTAATCTTCTAGTTACCTTTTCACCCTCTTTTTCGTCTTGTTGGTTTCTTTCGATTTAGCATTGAACTACGTCAGATTCACCTTCAACACTACATCAATTCTGTGACATATAAGCATATAAATCAAACACTATTTAGGACATTAGAATATGCAAAACATAAACACAATATCAGCATACACAACAACACATACTTACAGAGAAAGCGAGAGTTTGGAAGAGGAAAAGGGAGGTTGAACAAGACGCTTTTGGATATCCTTTGCACTTAGAGCAGAGGATGGGACATGGGTGTTTTTGGCTTTGGGATTTTTTTTAAAGCGCCTTTTGGTTTCAAGGAGGAAGAGGAAAGAAAGAGCAGAGGATGAGACAAGGGTGTTTTAGGCTTTATGACTTTTCTTTTTAAACGTCATTCTTGTTTTCATTCCCTCTTTATTTTTCACATTTGGCGACAAATTTTTGAAAAATCTTTGCCAAAGGGTTAATAAGGGTGATCTTTGGGCACCAAATCAGGGCCCTTTTTGGCGACGATTTTCTAAAATCGTTGCTAAAAGGTTCACATTTTGCGATGTTTTTCAAAAACGGCTAAAGGTCCATATTTTGCGACGATCCAAATAGTCCTTATTTGGTTACGAGTACCAAATTTGTCACCAAATGCTTATCCTTTTGTGACGATTTTCATACCATAGCTACGATTTTAAAAACCATAGAAAAAAAAGTGGCTATTGGAATGTTTACTTGTGGCATGCATAAGAATAAGGCGGTATGGATTTGAGGCTTAATTTCAAAACAACGTTTGCAATTGTCTCTAACTGCCACTAGTGCTCTAGTAGCTTAGGGGGATGAAATTACTGATTTCATAACCAACTAATTGCTGCGAAAATTGATGTGTTGATGGGTATGTGGGGAAAAAAGACAAATCACTCTCTCTTACATAAATCAGCAACCAGCTTGAGCACAGATAAACAAATTGATCTTCGCATTTCATGGACCAGAAAGACAATTGATGTTCCCATTTATGATGGGGGTAGCCACCATATGTATATGTTTACATCTTCGTCCATTACTGTATGTTTTTCATGCTCCTATTCAAAGTGCTATGCTTCCATAAAATTATGATGTTAAAGGTGTTTTTTTTAAACAAAGTATTATATAGTTTGTTATTATTGACGTTCTTTTTAACAAAGTAAATTGTAAATTTATTAAGATATGATCAGTATTATAATTTTCAAATTATTAAAAACAACCCTCAAAGTCACAAACCAATAGGGAGAAGGGAAAAATGAAAAATAAAAAAGAGAGAGAAAGCTAGCACTCATGATTATGTGAAAATCCACGAGACTTGAACACAATCTTTAGGTTTGATTTGGTCTCCACTGGGATCTAACCAAGTCATCACATGGATTTGGGTCCTTTGAAAAATTTCTCTTAACGTTTACTATACCTTCTGTTAAAGTATAAAGGCTAAGCCACCCGAAAATGACCAGAGGTTCCATAAGGAATTGCCAAACATATGCTCAATTTCTTATTCTGGCTAAGCACTAGAATTTTTTCAAAGATTTTCCTTTGTATGTTGTGACTGTCTTCTCCTTTTCCTTCCAAGTTGTCACCTCAACTTCCCCAAAATAAGGGAGCATAGGACATTCGCTTCACGTTTCGTCTCTGAATGGTGGCGTAATCAGAACTATGATCCCTATTTGTAGAAAATACAATCATGATAAGAAAATCAACGATAAGTATGTGATTGATTTGACGGTAATTATTGTGGTAATTGTTTAGTTCTTTGTCTTTGATTTTCGACTAGTACGAATGTTTTATTGATAAGAAATCAAAATTAAAGATAAATGTATTTATAAATTATATTATATGCTTTTCTTAAAGCCTTATGTTCCGCCAATATTCGTTTGCTTGGAACTTGTGCATGGGATGGGTGTGATAAGGTACCATAAACACAACACAAGCATTTATCCTGTTCAAAAGAATACGATCAAAACAACAAATTGAGGTATAAAAACAACAAATTGGGAAAATGAAAAATTGAGTGCCGTCAAATCAATCACTTGACTTTAGAACTCGTGGGTATAAACCTATACAAAATTATAGATAGGTAAGTAATTTCTTCACACGTAGCCGACTTTGAATGTTTCAGAGGCTTTGAAATGACATTTGATTGTAATTTTTGACCTTATAATATGAATTCATACTCCATAATTTAATTTATCATCTAGAAAATAAACCAAATCAAAGAAGGTTCGTATGATGAAAGTGAACAAACTCACTGTCATTGTCCTCGATGTCGGATCGACTTTGAATAAGAAAATAAGCCCGTAAGGTAAGAGCACAATGGAGAGCCCAAGGCCCTTTGAAGCCCAACCAGATGAGACTTATTTAATGACAGGCTAAGCCCAATAAGAGCAACAGTGCGTCAACGTCCCCACCGTAATCCATTGGCTGTCCAAATTCCATCCCCATCATCACACAACTTGATTCTCTCCCCATCTCTTTCTCTGCCAAATCGCTCGCATCCAAGGTATGAATTTTCACGATGTTCGACTCTGCCCAAAATTTTTCTGTTCTCTGTGTTTGGTTGCTGGGAAATTATAGAACTTTGGTCTAATGCTCTTAATTTTCCCGAAACAACGATGTTTTTATGTCTGCAAAAAGATCAGACTTGCATTGAAAGTTTACTATTTCTCTTTTTGCCTTGTCTTTAGCTAACATTTCCTGATATGTGGTTCATAGTTTGATGAGCTTCGAGTTTACGCGTAGGTGCTAATGGCTTCGACGATTTTTAATGCTCCATGTACCATCCCTGTTGCCAAGGCCTTATATTGCAAACACTACGCTGGTCTTAGACCGAGTGTTGGCGATTATAAGGTAAAATTTTCGGTGAAGGAGTGTCCCAAACGTTCTTTCATTGTCAAAGCCAGTGGATCGAACGATGGGTCGTTGGAGAAGATGGGGATGACCGATGCAGAGTGTGAAGCAGCAGTTGTGGCAGGGAATGTGCCTGAGGCACCTCCCGTGCCACCTAAGCCGGCTGCTCCAGCTGGAACCCCTGTGGTTCCTTCTCTTGTGGGTTTCCAAACCAAATTGAATTCACATTTCAGCACTAAATCAAATTGCTTTTCTTTTGTGCCTGTTGTTAGTGAATTGATTGATTAGGTTTGGTTTTGACATACTTTTTCAAATATAATTCGCCATCTTTGGTGATTTGCTGAACAAGGATTCATGTGATTGGCCTTTGTAAGCGTTAACTTTAAGTTTATTGTGATTTTCTTTTATCAGCCACTTAGTCGACGACCTCGTCGTAATCGCAAGTCACCAGCACTGAGAGCATCTTTCCAGGAAACTAACTTGTCACCAGCAAATTTTGTTTATCCATTGTTTATTCATGAAGGTGTGATAAAATATTGGCTCTATATCTAGTTTTGTGAAAGGATTCTTCCTCATCTGCAGGCTCGACGACTTCATTGACAAAAACTTTTTGCTATTGTAGGTGAGGAGGATACACCTATTGGAGCAATGCCTGGATGCTACAGGCTTGGATGGAGACACGGACTTATTGAAGAGGTAATCTATTCATACCATTTCTTTGCACATTATGAACAATACCAATTTTCAGATTAGGTCTAAGCTAAGAAGCATTTGTTCCAAAGTATTATATGATGTTCATAGCATACAAATTATACTTTTTTCTGCTGTATATCCGCTAAAAATGGATGGTGTGCAAGGATCAATGTTCCTACAAAAGCAGTTAGCAGTTCCTGTAAAAATGGATGTCCGAACCAGAAAATTATTTATAAACTATAACCTATTGAGTTTCTAAATTATCAATTTCATATTGTGATGCACCTCAACATGGCAATGTTTGGTGCAGGTGGCTAAGGCTCGAGATGTTGGTGTTAATAGTGTTGTGCTCTTCCCCAAAGTTCCGGATGCTTTAAAGGTTTTTATTTTGTTTCATGTCATCGTCAATATATTTGCTTATCGACTAGGATTCTTCCCATTTGTAGATTATGTGAATAATAGAGTTTAGGTATTAGTCTCCCACAGGAGATGAAGCTTATAATGACAATGGCCTTGTGCCTCGAGCTATATGTCTACTCAAGGATAAGTTCCCTGATCTTGTAAGTGAAGTACTTGTACCATTATTTTTCAGTTTTTGTATAAACTAAGATTATTGGTTACAAAAATTGTGCTGCCATATGACCGTCTTTAGGAATCTCCAATCTACTTTTCTTAGGTTATCTATACTGATGTTGCTCTGGATCCATATTCCTCTGATGGGCATGATGGTATTGTGAGAGAAGATGGTAAGTGAGACATGTCTGGGTTTTAAACATGTCATGGGATTTAGTAGGATGCTTTACATTTCAACCATCGAAAGCATTATGCTTTGGATGATCCTTAGCTTGTAATATTAACTAGTCCTCTTTTAAGGTCAGCTTCCTTGCTTGAACTCTAGATGGTAGACTAAATGAACAGGCTTAACATTTCGGAGTCAAAAAATGATAATTATTGAAACAACTATTTCAGTCACTCAGTGCCCCTGTACTTGCTGTTTATTGATTCAGGATTTATTTTACTGCAAAAATATAACTGTTTTTGGGCACTGAATATTTTGTTGTGCAACACCTCTACGCACTTGGGAGCTCATTGAAAGTTTTGCTCTGGACACAAAGAAGTGGAGGGACTAAATTCTGAATAGATGATTGGTTAGACCTAAGGACTTTGGTGAATTAAAAAGAATTGAGTAGCATGCATCTGGTGATCAAATTATTAGTAATTAAGGTCCTCGTGGAGTATAGAATGGATATGAACAGTCTTTAATTATTATTTCCATACAATTTGCTGTAGGAGTGATAATGAATGATGAAACAGTGCATCAACTATGCAAACAGGCGGTTTCTCAGGTATCTTTGTCGTAACTTTTGGAATAAAATTGAGCCTTTGGATCAACTTCAATTATTCCTGTTGCTTTTGTTCAGAATGTAGATTATTTCTGAGCTTCCATAAATTTGTTTACCCCCATGGAGAGTTTATAACGAGTTTGGATGGCATGAACTTTTAATTCTCAGATTGGTGATATTTATGGCTAAACTTATCCCTGATGTTATCATTATAGATGATTTATAGTAAATTGGTTTTTTGAGTGCTTAGATTTCTCATATCTTGTTAATTGGTACATTACCACATCCATTACTTAACTTTATAATATTATTTATCCTTTGCCTGCTCCTTGTATATGATAGTTATGGCCGAAGCACCTTTTTATTATACTGTGGTGGTTCACCTATTTGAATAGGCCCGAGCTGGAGCTGATGTGGTCAGTCCTAGTGACATGATGGATGGCCGTGTAGGAGCACTGCGAGCAGCTCTTGATGCAGAAGGCTTTCAAAATGTTTCAATCATGTCCTATACTGCAAAGTAATTTGATGATCTTAGTACTTCAACCAGTTTATGTGCATTAAGTTTTATCTTTCTACCCAGTGATTGGTCTTCTCCCAAGTGAATCACATGCTTAAACAAGGATACATGATCCTAGCAGTTGCTGAAGTTCTGTTTCTATAAACAATGGTTAATTCAGAAAATATGGGAGATAAGACATTTGATCTGTCCTTTAGACTGCCTTAGTACAATCCCATATTATTTGATCTTCTCCTCTCACATTGCAACAGGTATGCTAGTTCATTTTATGGTCCATTTCGAGAAGCATTGGACTCAAACCCACGTTTTGGAGACAAAAAGACGTATGTACAACATATGAAAAAATAATCTACAGCAAATTTCAAAGTGTTTATGGCACTCACATTTACAAATTGATTCGGTTGTAAAATGAAGTTATCAGATGAACCCTGCAAATTATAGAGAGGCTCTAGTTGAAGCTCGTGAAGATGAGCGTGAAGGAGCTGATATCCTTCTGGTTTGTATTTACTTTCTTTGGAATTTCCTGTTGTAGTGAGGGAGAAATATTCCTGGTGTAAGTTCCTACCATACTGAATGTTTTGGTTACTTTGTAGGTGAAACCTGGTCTTCCCTACTTGGATATCATTAGGCTTCTCAGAGATAAATCTCCATTGCCCATTGCTGCATATCAGGTATTTCCATGACCACCACCTCGATGTCATAACGGTTCTTTACTTTTACTTCCCCATCTTCATACTATATAAGCCCTATACTTCATAAACAAGTAATTCCAGCTCTTCTGAGTTTTAACGGCATTTGGAAATTAAAATAGATATATAAATATGATGTTTGGAGTTTGGACATATGAAGTTATTTAGAATGCTACAAGGTAGATATTTTTCCGGTCATATCTTTATGTCGCTTACAGAAAAGCAGTGTTGCAGATTACAGGAGAACTGCCGACTTGTCAACCTTTCTTGTTCGACCACAATCTTTTTGTATACTTCATTTTAGATGTGAAAACTTAATGTTCAATATTGCAATGTGAATTTAGTGGCTGGTTATAGGTTAAACAAACTCTGTAGTTGTGAGGTGGGAGCAGGAAATGGATTCTATTGGATGCTTCGAAATTATTTTGTTTTGTAAATATTCCGTGTTCTACTGGCATTCCCTTTCTTCTTATTCTCCAGTTTCTTTCAATCTTGCTGTATGAATCCAGGTGTCAGGTGAATACTCAATGATAAAGGCTGGTGGGGCTCTCAAAATGATTGATGAAGAAAGGGTGATGCTGGAGTCCCTTATGTGCCTCCGACGGGCTGGCGCCGATATCATCCTTACTTACTTTGCTCTTCAGGCTGCCAGGAGCTTGTGCGGTGAGAAGAGATGAGTTGAAGATATTTAGGACATTGTCATCAATTTTGTCTGTATATCCATCATAAGTTAAAACTTGAGTTGTGTACTTACTAGTTGAGTTTGCTATGCACCCTTGTCAGGCATCTGAAACGAAGAATTTTCTTAAATAATAAAGGGCTGTTCATATGTGAATGTGATAAACCCATAATTACATACCAGAGGAAGAAGAGGTCACGAGTGTCAAGCATCTGATTTTATCTTTTCTTATTTAATATCAGTCTATCTTATCTACCAACACCTGATTTTATCTTAATTTGTTTTTCCATTTATTCTGTCATTTGTTTCATGTGTTCCTATTAAGTGGGGCCTTAGTTAGCAGTGATCTGTTACTGATTATTTGTGATAAATCCAGATTTGTTACTCCTAGATTTCAGTGTCTGTTAACTTGTTTTTAGGGACCTATAAATAGCTATGGGCAGTATGTAGTAATGATTAGCAATCAATTTAAAGTATTTTATCCTCGGAGATTCTTCCTTGGCTATTAATTCTTCTTCGAGTGAGATCCTTGCTCTGAGAAAATTATTAGATGATTCCTACTATTGACCTTTTACTTCCAGCCTTCTATTAATTTGGTATCAGAGCCAAGTTGACAAGATGATTTCTACACGTTCTTCCAATATGCCTGATCCACAAAGCCTACGTTCTTCCAATGTGCCCGATCTACAACACCCAAATCTAGCCTTGCCTGAAGTTTTTATTCAGCAGCTTTCTTACTTAGTTGCTCAGATGGGCACACTCAACACTGACGTGACGTAATAAGTATCGTATCAAATCTCATCAATCAAATCACTTTTTAAAGAAATATGAGACATCTAAGTCATATAAGTAAAAAGATTTATTTATTAATAAGAAAAAGAAAAAGCGTGAACGGTGATTGGATTGATGATAAAATAGAATTATTGGTTGTAAATAATGATTCAATTCATGATAAAGAAAGAGAATTCTTGGCTCAAATCTCCACCTCTCAAGGTTTCTTCTAGTAGCAACCTCCAACTTAAACCAAGTCATAGTAATCAAGAGAAAGGCAAAGCAGTAGTTTGAAGTTCAGATGATGAAGATGAAGATAAATATAACCTGCCTTGGTGGCTCAAAAATCCATAAAAGAGTCCAAACACGAAGATCGAATTTCCCAAGTTTAAAGGAGGTGATCTAAGAGGGTGGATTCTAAAAGCTAAAAAGTACTTTTGCTACTACCAGATACTAGATGAGATGAAGGTGAACATTGCTGCCGTATATTTGGAGGGTGATGCGCTCGACCTTTTTGCGTGGGTTAAAATTGAGCAAACTCTTCTCTATTGGGAGGAACTCATTAAGGTGTTACAAGAGTATTATGGTCCAGTAGAGTTTGAAAACCCATATGAGTATCTTTACGGCATCAAGCAAACGGGAACGGTACAAGAGTATAGGCAAGACTTTGCTAAAAGGGCAGCTAGGTTAAGAATTGACTTGAATATTATCTTTTAGGCGTTTTTGTGAATGACTTGAAGGAGAAGTTCAAGGCGGACGTGTGAATACAGAAGCAGCGGACAATTTATAAAGCGATGAGTTTGGCCATCGAATATGAGGCTAAAAATCAAATTGGGCGTGGGCTTAAACCTAGCGGGTCAACCAATCCGACCTGATCTACCAGCTTCGTGCACGATATCCAATGCATCTTCTTAGGCACAAATTCTGACAACGAGCTCATGGGATATGGAGAAACAAAGGAGGCGAGATAAGGGTCTCTGCTATCGGTGCAACAAGAAGTTTCAGCTTGGTCACCGCTGCAAGTCTAGTTCACTCAAAATCATGGAAATAACCTAAGAAGAGGAGCTCATAACTAGATTGAATCTTATGTATAATACAAAACTGATTCAGAGATGCATGCTGAAATTTCTTTCCATGCGTTTTTGGGTCAAATGTCAGGCGCGACTATGAAGTTGAAGGGAACGCTGAAATAGGGGGAAGTTTTAATTCTAATTGACAGTGGCTCTACTCATATTTTTTTTGTTTACAGAGGAAAGAAAAAACTAATAATAAAGCAACTTAACTACACTCCTCTTCTGGGGAAAGTGATCCCAGCCATATCCTGGATAAAGACGTCCACAACCTCAGTGGGTGGAGAGTGGAAAATTGTTATGCCCGTCCCTGATGACGTTGCTAGAACAGCTAGCCTATTAGCACAGTGGTTGCCTTCGCGGAGGACATGTTTGAAGTCTATCTCCCATTATCTGTTGAGCATAGCTCGAATCGCCTTGAGTAAAGGGTGCGTTATATTAGACATGTGTACCGAGAACAATAAGGTATTAATAACCTTCAAGGAATCCACTTTAACTTCTACCTTTTGGTACCCAAGATTCCAAACCAGTCCTAAGCCCGTATGAATATCCCAAAATTTTGCCTCTAGCGGAGACCCCATTCCAATATTGTGAATAAAACCACTCACCCAATTCCCAGCACAGTCTCGGATCAAGCCCCCTGCCGTGGCATGCTAGGTAAAGGGGTGTGAGGCGCCATCTGTGTTTAGGCGAACCCACCCTTATGGCAGTTTTGTCCATCTCACATGCCTTGTGAACGTGAGTTCTTGACCTGAAATTGTTCGATTGGCAATGAGAGCTGCTTTCGCAATCCCCTCCATATAGTTGATTACAATTGCAGTAACCATGGTGGGAGTAGGCCACTTGAATTGGCTGTCGAAGAGATGTTAATTCCGCCAATGCCACAAAAACCAGTATGAAAAACCATAAATAATAAACCATTCCAAGTTCCTTACGAGACAGTGTTTGTGGAGATTTGACATTAGCTATACATCGACATCTTGATGGAAAAACTCATGGTTTACGGTCATTGTGGGGAATTGAGACCTAAAATTGCACGCTCTTGGACAATCGCATAACACGTGTAAAACTGTCTCGATGTTTTCGCAAAAGTCACAGCAATTATCAGTAGGTAGGTGACGTGTCTCTCATTGTTGATTAGTCAAGAGTTTGCCCTTAGCGACCAGCCATAAGAATGATTTAATTCGTTGTGGACCTGGCCACTTCCAAATCCCTTGCCAGAGTCGAGAGCGCGCCATTATTCCGTCATCTTCGATGAGTGTGTACGCAGAGGATGCAGTAAATGTACCCTGTAGATCGAGCCTCCAAATGATACGACCTGCCTCAAAGTTTGGGTTTGGAGGTCGTATCTTTGCTAAAGTCATACATATTGATGCAGGTAGAAGATGTTTAATTTTATCCCACCTCCATCTACCATACATTTCCACGTAGCTGTGAAATTTCTCATGTAAGTAGTTGACTGGTACTGACAATAGTAAGTTGGTACAGAGGGCCCCAACCTTCCACCCAATCATTTGTCCAAAAGTTGATGATGGATCCATTACCTAGCTACCATTTAGCACCCTTTAACACAAATCACCATTTAGCAGCGATACTGCGCCAAACTGAGGACGCTCAATTAATGTGGAGGTCGTGGGGAACAGTTCTGCTATCATAGCAGTATTTTGCTCGTAAAATTTGGACCCAGTAAGTTGATGGAGATGTCAGCAACCTCCATCCAAGATTGGTAAGCAGTGCGTCATTGGTAGATCTGACTCGTCGTATCCCTAGCCCCCCGCACTTTTAGGTTGGCAAGCCAACGTCCAGTCCACCAAATTCACCTTCCTTTGTCCGACTTTGGACCCCCAAATAAAGTTGTGCATGATTTTCTCTAAGTCGTCACATAATTGCCGAAGAAGTCGAACTGTTTGCATTGTATAAATGGGCAATGAAGCTAACACTGATTGTGTTAATGTAACCCGACCAGCTAGTGACAAAAATTTGGTGCCCTACCCGTCTAATTCTTACTGGGCCTTATCCAGTATATATTGGTGGGTGCGTTTGGTTGCTCGTTCATGGAGTAATGGCACTCCCAGGTATTTACCAAGCTGGTTAGTGTGTCTGAAGCCAAGCTGTTAGCTTAGGGAATGAACGCGATCGCGGGATATATTTTTTGAAAAATAAACACGACTTCTTTCCTCACTAACCTTCTACCCTGCGGGCTGACAAAAGGTATGTAAGACGGTGGAAATAATTTGAACTTGTTCTACTGAAACCTTGGCAAATAGAATCAAGTCATCTGCAAAAAATAGGTGGGAGATTGGGGGACCACCTCTATTGAGCACAACCGGTTTCCACTCACCCTGAGCTATTGCGTGGTTGATAAAGTGTCCTAATTATTTCATACATAATACAAAAAGGTACGGGGATAAAGGATCTCCTTGTCTAATGCCCTACCTGGGTTAAACGGTTCCGACAGCGAGCCATTCCTCTCTTATCTCTAAATTACAACTACCCACTCAATCTATACCCCCTTTTGGTGTTCAGATTGGTAATGGGAGTCTCATCTGTTGCAACAAGATTTGTAAGCAGTTGCACATCCAAGTACAAGATTTAAAGATTATTGGTGACTTTTATCCTTTTGCCATTGCTGGATCAGATATGGTTTTGGGTATTTAGTGACTAGCTTCTTTGAATACAGTGTAAGCTAATTGGCAGCAAGTGTTTATAATTTTTTGGGTTAATAAAAAGAGGTATAAACTCAAAGGAGTTGCTCGTGATTCTTCGTCTCCAACAGAGTTTAAAAGTTTAGCTAAACAAGATGAGTCCATAGATGCCTTAGTTAGCTTGCTCACTGATGTACAAAGCTTCTTACAAGAATTTTCAAATTTATTTGCAAAACCTACATCACTCCTTCCCTTGCGCTCTCGCTCTTACTCTCATGTTATTGTGTTTCATCCCAATGCACAGCCTCCTAACATTTGACCTTATAGGTACTAATACAACCAGCCTTCGCAGTGGAGTTCCATGCCTTACACATCAACCTGATAAGCTACACATGTCAAGCAGTCCAATTACAACGCAACAAGCTTCAAGGCTTAAACAAGCAATGCAAGCTTTTGTTCAAGCCCAAATCACAAGTCAAGTACATGAGGAGGCCGAAACATCTATAGAGTAACACCAAGGCACACACAAGCTTGTGACTTTATCAAAGGAGTCGTTCGAAGAGGCTAGCACTTAGCCATTTATGCCCATTTTTGATAATTTGGGCTTATTATTTAGTATCTCTTATTTTAAGCCCAAGGACTTATTTATGAGTTGTTCTTTTAGTTAGTAGCATGTGCTTTATTTGTCTGGGTTATTTTGAGACTTATTTATTTTAATGTATTTAGCCCATTCCTAAAAGGACTTGGACCCGATTATGTTCAATGGGCTAGATGCTCCTAGATTTGTTAGGATTAGCCTAGTTTTCATTAAATGAGTTTGCAAACTCATTCCTATTAGGGTTAGAACTTGGTCAAGGTATTTATACCTGATTATATCTTTGAAACCCTAGATTTGAATAATCAATAAAAATTTCAGAATTGAGTTCTTCAAGTGAGGCGTGATTGTCTTCATGGCTACTTCAAGAAATTGATTTGCATCAATAAGTAAGTACTTGCAACGTAAATTGATTTCTGACTTCTTTAGGATTGGGTCTCAAACTTATGATTTGAGGTTTGATCTAGCATGTTCTTAGAATAGAAAGATTAGGGTTTTGATTTAATAGGATTAGGGGGTTTCAAGAACCTTGTTTTCTTGAGATTTCCGTATCATCTTGGTATCAGAGCTTTGACTTAATTCTATTGAACTCATACGTATCTTTATTGTATTTTCCCTATTTGTTTCAAAAAAAAGTGAACAGTACCGCCTGTGAACAGTACCACCCTTGAATAGTACCTACCCGTGAACAGTACCAACTCGTGAACAATGCCCAAAAAAAACAATACCAAAAAAGAGGAGTGAACAGTAATGAAAAACTAAAGAAAAAGGTGAACAATATAAAAAAACTATTGAAAAACACGTTGAGTTACCTATTTTAAACCTTGGGCAGATTTGAAATTTGTTCTTTGAGCTCTCGGGTTTTGTTGAGTTTTACAATATATTGAGTGTCTTAGTTTACTTTCTTGTTTGTGCCTTTCTTTGCTTCCATTACATTGAATTGGACAATCTTGCATTCATATTGTTCAATTATAAACAAAAATCATTGCATACACATCTTTTCCATCCGTGTATTAGCATACTATTTTATTTCTGGCCGTGCATTACTTTGCTTCTAGAATTGTTCTTATTTCGTTTCTTGTTAGGATTTACTTGTTTTTCCAATTAATTTGTGTTGCTTGCTGTTTGCTTAGTTTTGCTGAATTTATTTCCGAAAAGTAACTTTAAAGACATCACTTGAGTGGTAAAAGGCAAGAGTGTGTGAGCTTATTTGAGGGAGTCATTGCCGTGACTTAAACACGAGGGGAGTGACATCATTTTGAGGGAAACACGTGAGGGAGTGTGTGAGGTTGTTTATTACTAACCTTGTTTTGCAGGTATATCATTTTATCTACAATGTCACAGGGAGGTAGTAATGATGACAACCAAGGGGGAGATGCAAATATTGCTTTCACTTTGAGAGCTATGCAGCAACAATTTGAGAGGTTCAATCTAGCCTTAACTAAGATTAGGGGACAGATGGATGAGCTCAGACAAGGAAGATATGAGGAACCTCATGGGAGGCGGGTGTACGCCAGTAGCAACCACCACCTTAGTATGAGCCAGAGGAGGAAGACTTTGAAGAGGAGGAAGAGTTTGAGGTATGCAGACCTAAGAGAGCTCAGAGAGTTGAACTATTTAATAGGAGAGATGGAGACCTTAAATCCATCAAGATGCAGATCCCAACCTTCAAGGGAAGGAATGATGTATAGGCTTACTTGGAGTGGGAAAGGAAGGTGGACTTGGTTTTTGAGTGCCACAATTTTTCTGAAGATAAAAAGGTAAAGCTAGCTGCTGTTGAATTTAGAGATTATGCACTAATATGGTGGGATCAGTTGGTGATATCCAGGAGGAGAAATAGAGAGATCTCAATTGCTACTTGGGACGATATGAAGGCATGCAAGAGAGAGCAGTTTGTGTCTTCTTACTATTACAAGAAGATGCGCCAAAAACTTCAGAAACTCACTTAGGGGTCTAAATTAGTGGAGGACTACCACAAGGAGATGGAGGTGGTTATGATCTGAGCCAACATAGAGGAGGACCCAGAGGCTACAATGGCTAGACTTTTTAGTGGACTCAATAGGGAGATAGCCAATGTTGTGGAGTTGCAGCACTACTTAAAGATTGAGGACATGGTGAATATGGCCATGAAAGTGGAGAAACAAATCAAAGTTAGAGTGGCAGTAAGGAGTGGGACAAATTCTAGCCAATCATGGAGTTCAATATGGCCTAAGAGAGAGGAGAAGTCGAAAGGCAAGGGGTGGAATTCAAGGAGACACCCAAAAGGCCGAATGTAGGGTTTGACCCTAAAAGTACACCTAACACCCAAGCTTCTTCTAGTAAGCATTCTAGTATTAAATGTTTTAGGTGTTTGGGTACTGGCCATATTGCATCTCAATGTCTAAATAAGCCAGTCATGATTATGAGGGATAATGGGATGATTGATTCATAGGATAGTGGTAATGAATCTAAGCTTGTTGTTGATAATAATTTTGAGAATGATAGTTACTTTGAGAGAGTTGTTACAGGGGAAGCACTAGTAGTTAGGAGGGTAATAAGTGCTAGGGCCACAGATGAGGTTGTAGATCAGAGAGAGAATCTTTTCCATACGAGGTGTTTAGTTGGTAGAAAAGTATGTAATTTGATTATTGATGGGGGTAGTTGCACTAATGCAGCTAGTTGCACCATGGTACATAAATTGGTTTGACATGTAGGAAACATCCAGAGCCATACAATTTATAGTGGTTCAATGATAGTGCTGGTATAAAGGTGACTAGGCAGGTTGTAGTGCCATTTTCAATAGGAAGATATAAGGATAAGGTGATGTGTGATGTGGTACCAATGGAGGCTAGTCATATGTTACTTGGGAGACCTTAGCAGTTTGACATGAGGGTAACACATGATGGGTATACCAATAGGTACTCCTTTAAGTTTAAGGGTGAGAATTTCATTCTACTACCTGTATAACCTCATAAATTGTACTTAGACCAGATAAAAGCAAGTAAAAGTAAGGAGGGTTTGGGTTGTGAGAACAAAAAAGTGAAGAGAGAAAAAAGGCCCAAAAGAAAAATGATTTTGGCCCAATGGTGAGTGACTGCACAAGTGAGGAAAAGAGAGTAGGATGTGCAGGAGAGAAAAGTTCAAGAAGAGAAAAGAAGAAGGAAGAGAAAGAGAGAAAAGTGAGTTTGTTTGCTAAAGGAAAAGACTTGAGGAGAGTAACTGGAGAGAAGAGAGCACTAGTAGTGGTGAGATATAAAGAGTGTTTAGTTTTTGACACTAACCCTCTTGATGCTTTGCCTAGTGTTTTTGCTTCTCTTTTGCAGGATTATACTTATGTCTTTTCTGAGGAGATGCCTAAGGGACTGCTACCCTTGAGAGGCATAGAGCACCAGATTGATTTTATGCCCAAAGCTCAGATTCTGAATTGCCCAACTTATAGAAGTAATCCTGAGGAGACAAAAGAGTTTCAAAAGCAGGTGGGTGAGTTACTAGAGAAGGGGCATATGAGGGAGACCTTGAGCCCTTGTGCAGTGCCTGTGTTATTGGTGTAGCTGTCAACAAAATCACTGTAAAGTATCGCGATCCTATTCCTAGGTTAGATGATATGCTTGATGAATTGCATGGTGTATATATCTTTACCAAAATTGATTTGAAAAGTGGATACCACCAGATCAGAATGAAACCATGAGATGAATGGACAACTGCTTTCAAAACTAAATATGGCTTGTATGAGTGGTTAGTTATGCCATTTGGTTTAACTAATGCACCCAACACTTTTATGAGGTTGATGAATCATATATTGCGTGCATTTCTTGGAAAATTTGTGGTTGTTTACTTTGATGACATCTTGATATATAGCACTAATCTTGATGAGCA
>JAOTAY010000002.1:6394653-6418027 GCA_025629805.1 Erythroxylum baracoense | reverse complement strand
CTGACACTCACTCTCTTTCTATGATTAAGCATGCCTTGATGTTATTTGCGGATTGGTCTAGGCTCCATCTTAACTCGAAAAAAAGCAGTGTGCATATCTCAGCTAATGGGCGTAATCCGGATCTTATTTGTCAAACTGTGGGGTTGAATTCTCACCCTGACGCATACTATTATTTGGGTGTCCCCATCTCCTCTTCTAAACCATCTCGGTTTGAGTGCTTAACTTTGTTGGAAAAAATTACAAAAAGGGTGCAAGCTTGGCAAAACAGGTTCCTATCTTATGCTGCTAGACTTACTCTGATTATTTCTGTCTTGGGTAGCTTACATTTATATTGGGTAGCCCATATAGCTTTACTCAAGGGAGTCCTAAAGGACATAGACAGAATCCTAAAAGCCTTTCTTTAGTCTGGGAGTTCCGACAAAGCTATAAATGCTAAAGTTAAATGGAGTGAGGTAGTAACCCCTAAGGTATTTGGAAGTTTGAGTATTAACTCTACTCCACTCAAAAAGTCTGTGTAAGAGGCTCTCGAAGTTGTACATTGATCATAATGCGTTATGAGTTAAATGGCTTCATGAGTATCACTTTCACAATGGTAACTTCTGGCAAGTTGGCATCAGGAAGGAATTTTCTTGAATTTTGAGCCAAATGCTGCATACGCGTGACACAATTTATTCTTGCATTAAGCACCAGGTCGGTAATGGAAGTCGAACCTAGTTTTGGTTTGACAACTGGGTAGACTACAATCCACTTATTTTGCATCTCGTATCCGACATTTGAGTAATAGAATTCCTCTTAATTTGAGGTCTCTTTCCTTCTTTGTAATGACCAATAGTAGGGTACTTTCAGAGGTTTAAATACTCTAACTCCCATTTTACCTTCTATTCCCTGATGTGCTACGGGATGATGCCACCTTGTGGAAGTTAGAAACTGGTGGGTCGTTCACCAACAAGTCTTGTCATCTACTACATACTCAGGGATTAACAAAGGTACCTTCGTCTTCTCTTTTATGGCATAATTCTATCTCTCCTAAGGCATCCTTCATATCGTGGCTTGCTATCCTCAATATGCGCAGACTAAACGTCGTTTGCATAGAAATGTCAACACTACTTGCTCTTTATCTAAATTGGAAGCTAAAGTACGTGATCATCTCTTTTTCTTGTGCTCATACTCAAAAGTGGTTTGGAGTAAGATCCTACGTTTGATACCAGGAACGGACTCTTCCTACTCTTGGGACCACGTTTTTGCTTGGGCTATTAGGTACTCTTAGAAGGGTTATCCTAATGCTACCATCTATCAAGGCGCCTTTCTTTCTACCATCTACGATTTTTGGAAGGAGTGTAACTCGTGATTATTTGCTCATAAAGAAACTTGAGTCTATTGGGTTGCGGAGAACATGATTAATTGGATTTGATCTTCTTGAATAGCAAAAAATCCGCAAACTACTTTATGCAATGACATCAAGTATAGTTGGCACCTTTTAACTTGGTTATGTAAATAAGTTGTGTTAGATTTGCTTTTTTTGTTGTTGTGTATATTCTTGAACTTATTATAATGTTGGTTTAAATATATATTTTCCTTTTATTTTTCAAAAAAAGAAGAAGAATAAACAGAAAAAGGGATGAAAAAGGACTAACCGAGACATAAGAACAGGTTGGGATGACGGACAACGAGTGAGATTTGGCGTGATTGAAAGCTGCCAAACAGAGGTGAGAAGCCAAACCCAAGCCTCTCTTGGAGTGAGGGACATAGGTGTGTACTATGTCCATTACTTTGCCATCGTTTCTAAGAAAGTACTGTAAGTAAGCCTCCTTGTCTTCTGTCTGAAAGAGCCCTTGCTTTTCGTTCCAAACTACCTTTGGTGCCTCTTTCGCTGTTCCGCTTTCTGAGGCCATCTGTATTGTGATGAGTTTAATCGGCTGCCGTTGTATTTATAAGCGAACAAAAGTCACCAATTAAGATTTGTGCCATCGGGTGGGTATTTCCTAGACACGTCAGCAAGTGGGCTCATACGATGGTAATTCTATCCGACATGGTAGTGATTGGTCCAATGAAAGTTGAATTAGGAGTTGTTAGACATAGACGTGGTGGCTCCTCGCTAGTAAAGACCAAAGAGGAGCATCTTAACAAATTCTGCGAGCAGACTGAAACAAGTTATGGCACCATTTGGTTACTTGCAACTTCAATTACTCTTCGAGTCTTTGACAGATCCATCCCAACCGACGCATTTTATTTAAGTTAGAAAAAGACATGAACTGTGATTCAGTGTAGAATAAATATCCTTTTGCATTTGACTTGTGCAAGTTCGTAAAACAGATTCGTACTTCGGTATGGTTTGATTGGCGATTCTTTTGGATACGGCTGTTAAAAAGGTCTTGGATTCTATTTCCAAAGGATGGTTCAATATCCTTCCATGCCATTAACAGGTGCTCATAAGTACTTCATATCTATGAGACAGTAGTGCACATGGCAGGGCAAGCTCAGGCTCATCAATATTATTCGTTGCAGGTAATTTCTCACCTTTTTCTTGTCCTTGAATCCGCTACAGAATTCAATCCACGAGACTAACATCTTCATCGTCATCAAACAGACAATCACAAGAGTAGTAGCAGAATCAAAGACTATTAGGGTAAAGATTATGCAGGCACCAGAAGGCTGAATCAATGCAACAGAGATGTGCTAAAGATCCGGAAAGTGTGAAAATAAGTGTCGAAATGGAATGGTTAATCGGGTAACTGGGGAACAACGGAAGTAGAGTCCTGATGGCTACGCGTAAAAGACTTGCGGTACTTCCAATCAACGAAGTTTCACAAAATATTGTCCTTCAGCTCTTGGAAAACATAGGCCCGCACTCGCACAAACCACCTTCTTAGTTCTTACTGCAGGTCCCAGGATATCTTTGTAATGTTCCAGTGCTCCTCCAACATTCAGTACGCCACATCTCCAATCAGTCCAACCATGTGATATCTACACATTCAAACTTATCACCATCTTAAGATTATTGAAACTTCTTCAAGAAATAACGCAGGGGCTGAGAGTCTATGCCCTCACAGAGAAATAATACGTCGTCATATGCATCCAGTCATCTTCTTTTAGGTCAAACCCAACAAAGGATCATTGAAACATAATATATCAGCAACCAAGTAGAGAAAGATTGTTGTTTATAGTACAAAAGGATCTTATCCCTATGAGATTTTAACAACTAAAGCAAAAGGAATCAATAAATCTAAGAATAGTCTCAGCAGCTTAATTATACTCCAGCATTCCAATTCTTAATACAACATACTTGCAACCTTTAATCTGCACGAGACTGGCCAGCTCGGGACGAGAGTATGATTCCCACAATGAGACCATAGAGAGCAAGTGCTTCAGCAAAGATGAGGATAAGAATCATACCCACGAACAGTTTTGGCTGCTGCGCATTGGCCCTGACAATATTTCAAAGAAGATGAGAACCAGGGGGTATATTGCAAAGTGTATATGTCCAGAAATCGCATCTAATAGCCTCAGATATAGCATTCCCTTGTATAACTACACGTCCAGCAAAAAACATCAAAAACATTGTCACCTCAATCTCTAGAAAGTAAGATATTTCTGCGTATTATCAATACGTTATCAGAAATTAACAATCATAAATTCAAGCACCCATCTCCATATCTATGTAACATCTCCTAATATGCATCTCTTGCTATGCGAGCAGAAGCACAAACACAAAAACATCTGACCAAATTGATGATTAGAGGAAGTTCTCCAGTGAAAAATCAAACATGAACTCTGCAGATTTCAACTACACAGCAAGATCGCAACTATTCATAAAGAAAGTAACAACATCCTATAACAAAGAAAACAATTATCATCATAAACCACAAAGCTTTGGCTACAAGCAGCAAAAATCAAGCTTCCAACAATACCTGACACCTGCATCACCGACGATCCCGATCGCCATTCCAGCGGACAAACCAGCAAGCCCACAAGCGAGACCAGAGGACAAATGAGCATAGCCATCAAAAAGATAATAAGATTTTGCCTTAGGATTAATACCAGTACTAATAATAACTGCTATAATCAACCCATAAATCCCCAAAACTCCCGCCATAACCACCGGAACTATCGACTTCATTACAAGCTCCGGTCTCATCACTCCCATAGAAGCCACTCCAACCCCACTCTTCGCCGTTCCATAAGCAGCTCCCATGCCTTCAATCATAAAACAACAAGCGACCACAATAAATCAACAAATGGTTATTCAATAAAACAAATAAATTTAGAATCTTGGAACGGGAAAATGGAAAATGATCTTACAGGAGAAGACGAGAGCCGCCGCGGCTCCGAGGAAGCCGAAGAACGGAGCAGTCTCATCGCCGCTGAAAACAGACGCCATCGATTACTCAAAATAAACGAAAAAGAGTAGTGATTTCGTGTCGGGTACGAGAAAAAAAATGGAGAAGAAATGAGATCAGATCGGAGAAAATTTGTCCTGGATAGGAATAGTTAATCAGGATGGGTTTTTCACGGCCCCCATCGAAGAAGCTTGATGACTACGAATTTACTGGTGAGCCCCTGGTTTGTTGGTTTTCTGTTTTTATCAAGGGCGATCATTGGGCTAGGCCAATAATTCTGGATCCAGATTTACCAAAAGAGAAAATTAGTAATTTTTCATTTGCATTGCACAATTTTCTAAATACAATATTAAAAATAACAATTTCAAAACTAAATTCCTCTTCCCTTCTTCAAGAGAATATGTACCTACAATAGAAAAAAACAGTTTTGAATTGGAGAGTGTTCAAATTCTGGTAAGAAACATGTGTTCAGGGATTTTTATATGCATCTGGTGTACAAGAGATTTAAGATAAATTGGTAATAATCGTAATAGAGAATTTGTAAGTAAGAACGTGGTTCGAGTTCGAATTTACGGACGTGATACGAAAGTCGTGTCCTTTTCTTACAAAGTACAATACTTTCTGAAAAGACGGGAGTAAACAACCGGCCTACACTTTTACTTCAATCGACTCTGACTTCGAATTGACGGAGCGAGACGGAGGAGAGATGGGTGACTCCAAAGTGGAGACTATCTCGAGACTGGCTCAGTGGAGGATCGACAACTTTGGTCCGTGTACCTATAGAAAGTCTGATCCTTTCAAGGTCGGAATCTGGAACTGGTAATCAACTCCTTCGTTTGTAGTTTTTTCTTTTTTGGAGTTTTCAATATGGGGTTTTGTTAATTGGATTGGTTTTGTGTTGTGGGTCGTGTTTAGGCACTTGTCGATAGAGAAGAATCGGTATGCCTATGTTCGTTTGTTCCCAGAGCCTTCTCGTGTGACCAAAGAACAGCCGCCTATTGCCAGATTCGTTCTTCGAGTTTCCAATATCGGCGGTCAGCGTCGACCGTTCTACATCTCTCCAGGTGCGTTTTATTTTTGTTTTTCAGTTTAATCTGTAAGAATTCTTCTCACAAAAGAGGCCTTTTTGGGAGAAAGTTGTTGCTTTGAATTTCTGCTCTGCACTCTGCAAATTCCCCTTTTGAAGAGAGTTTCGTTAGTTGTATGTTCTGATGCGGTGGTACACATTTCCTGCATTCAACTTCTAAGCTGCTCATTCGCTGAAACTTGGCGTTTATTTAACTGGTTTTGTTAAGAGTTGGTATTTTTTTATTTTGAAGATCAAAATGCTTGAGTAGTGTTTTTTGTTGTAAATTGTAATAGTTCCCTTTTTTCTCTTGATAAATCTGTATATGTATTGGAATGTCAGTTAATATGAAATATTCTCTTTCAACTTGTACTTGCTTCATGTTTCAGTTCACGAGAGATTGCTCCGCACTTATGAGGACTTTTTCTGGCCTGTCGATTCTGCCTTCCATGGTCGTGTCATTATTGATGTTGAGTTTCTAGATCTCAAGATCTGTCCTTTAAATGTAAGCAATTCTTATTCTATGTTTTCTAAAGCGATGATGTTATTGTGTTGATCTGCAAAAACTTACGTGCTGTTGATACAATGCTACCAGATCTAGTAGAGTTTGTTTGGTGGAAGGGTATGGAAATTTGAGAAAACCACAGTTAATTTTGTGCTTTGCTTAAAGTTTTTTTTTTTTCTTTTAATAACCCCTTCGTAAACTCAGGGTGGCGAAGCCAGTTCTATATGGCCAAGTGAAATGCCAATGCAGTCTTTATCAACTCAATCAACACTTCGATGTCTTTCCCGCATGCTAAATGAGGCCATTCATGCAGATGTTACCATCAACACAGCTGATGGCACTCTGAGAGCTCATAAGGCAATTCTTTCTGCGAGTTCACCTGTTTTTCAGAGCATGTTCGACCATAATCTGATGGAAAAAGAGTCATCCACAATCTACATACAAGATATGTCAATGGAGTCGTGCACGGCACTTCTAAGCTACTTGTATGGAAACATTACGCAAGAGGACTTCTGGAAGCATCGGCTGGCCTTGCTTGGGGCTGCAAACAAATACGCCATTGCTGACCTTAAAGATGCTTGTGAGGAAAGCCTGTTGGAAGACATCAATTCAACGAATGTCCTTGAGAGGTTGCAAGAGGCCTGGCTTTACCAGTTGAGGAAGCTCAAGAAAGGGTGCTTGACATACTTGCTTGATTTTGGCAAAATATATGACGTTAGAGAGGAATTAGATAACTTTTTGAGGCATGCAGACAGGGAATTGATGCTGGAAATGTTTCAAGAGGTGCTTACAGCTTGGAAACTTGTGTAAGATAAGTCAAGAGTTCTTAGTTTGGAAGTGCTTTCCCCTGGGACATACATATAGTCAAGCTCCTTTACGTTATTTTACTTATGTTATGTTTTAACCCTCCAGTGGAACGATTGGCTTTGTAGATGATGTGCTGTAGGTAGAGTTGAAGTAATCCTTTGTGAAATAGCAATATTGGAAAGCTTCATTCTGGGTGTAAATACTATCTGGTGGTAAGCAATTTGGAATGGAATCAACTTCTCACCTACAACGTGATGTGTGTCACAACTAGTTTTGTTTGGTATAGTATAACCATTTTATGCCTACGACACGTATGGATTTCGACGCACCCTTGCCTTCTTCTGAATTGCTAAGTTTGTATTCCCCATATCATATATAGGAGAGAGTCTTTTTTATATCAGAATTTAATAAGTAACAGATCCCAAAAAAATATAACTCTATTTTTTAATAAATAATTTATATGAATTAATAGAAATATTTAACTTTAATGAAGATCTACAATTACTAAGTCAATTATATTTTAAAGACATGATTTTTTTTGACATTTTAACTACAATTAAATGTTCAAATTTGATTCATTATTTAAAAAGTGGCAAATCTTGTATAAATTTGATTCATTTTAATTTTTCTAATAAATAAATTTATATTAACTTTAATGCTAATTTACAACTAGTAGATGTATTATGTTTTTTAATATCATATTTAAATGAAGTATGATTCTTTATTTTATTTTTATTTTAAAAATTTTAACCAATAATAAATATTTATATTTGGTTAGATAAATTCAAAACTAATGCAATTATATCAATATCATAATATTTAATGCTAAAATAACTTAAATTAAATTTATTTATTCAAATATTTAATATTGCATGTGCAAATAAGAGAATTTAATATTTTTGTTGGCTTATTACTAGATGACTATTAATTTTTCATTTCTTTTATTAATTATATACTTTCAAAATGTATTTTATATTGATTCAGTTCCTTAATTTTCGGGAGAGGCAATTTGGAAAAAGTTGAATATATGAAAAGGTAATAATTTTTAATTTTTAATTTATTAGTTTTATTTGAAATTACCATTAATATCTAAAAAAGGATATATAAATGATGCATTTACTTAATACATGATTATAATGTGTATAATAAGTTAGATTTTATTATTAAAACAATTTTATTCATACTTACAAAATTAATTTTAATTTAATTATATTTGTTGAAGGTTTCAATAGATGTTTTAGTGATAACAAAATATGATTACTACTAATGAGTGAGCATCTTTGGAATTATCAAGCAGTACAGTGAAGTATTTTGAGTTGTAAAATTTGATTGGGCATTATATTATTATACTTAGGCCTAGGCAGCCCAGGCATGAGGTTAGAAATTTTCAAAAAATAGGGTCGAGGTCTAGTTAACCTAAATCGGGCTCGAGCTTTATTGTCATCTTTAATTATGCTTGGGGGTAATTCAAGTAAGATTGACGTATCTCTTCACTTTAGAAGAAAATTATAAAAGGGTTTCTCTTTGTCAAGAAAGAATACACAAATATTATGCTTCAACTTGAAATAAGAATTATAATAGAATTCTAAAAAGAGTCTTTGAAGTTGACGTAAGAAATGGTTGTTTGTTAAATCACTATAAATCAATTTGCATTCTCTTTTTCTTATCCTCTTTAAATTATTATTTAATTGTTTAATTGATTTATATTAAAAGATCCTTTTATTCATATAGACATATATATATGTATGTATGTATGTATGTATGTATGTATGTGTGTATGTGTGTATGTATGTATGTATATTGTTGTTAAATTAAGTTTATTGATTAGAAAAACCTTTTGACTTTTATAAACATGTAATTTACCCCCTTCTTAAATGTTATTAAGGACTAACAAGCAATATCAATATCAGAACATGCCTATCAAGCTAGCAATTATGATGAAATCATATAGCTAAGATCAAGATGACATATTTAGGAGCATCATCATCATATTCAACCAAAAAGGATAAAGCATTAGTAGAGCACTTTTCTTTGATGATAAAGATTACCTTTATTGAAATAAAAGGATGAGATTGTAGCACCCTAGAAATCTTGATACTTTTTAGGTCATGAGTAATGTATCCTAAGGTGAATAGTAACACTCAGGACCTAAATTGTATTTTATTTTATTTAGCATCGGATAATATCATTCAAAGATAGCCTGAGGATCAAATTAGAGCTCAAAATGAGTTTGTTTTGAGAGTTTGACCAAAAGTTGACCAGTGGTCAAAGTTTGATCCGAGAAAGGGTGAAAGTAAAACCCGAAAATATTAATATAAATAAATAATATTAATTAAGGTCTTTATGTGGCGTTGATATTTTTCTTATAAGTATGTTTTATTGAGAAGAAGAAAGAATAGATTAAAAGTTAAAGTTAATTTTGGATCTTTACACAAAAAAGAGAAAAAGTTATTAAAGGATCATATGACATAAATTGTCACCTGACACTCTCTTCTTCACCAAAGATAGCCAAGAACAAGTCTTCTCCTTTCTTCCCCATTTTTCTTTCATTTTCTTTCATTTTCAAACGAACTTTCTTTATTTTTAACCCCCAAATCATCTATTAAATACTAAATCATCAACCTATGGTCCCTAAACTCACATATCAACAAAAAAATTGGGAAAAGATAAAGAAAAGGTATATGGGTGTTCTTGATGATAGTACCCAAAAATTTATAAGGTAAGTTAATGGAGTTTTGATTATTTTTAGTACATGATTTTGGTGTAGTTTCATGCATTGATGAATAAAATACATGGAATTGAATGTTTATGCAATATTATGAAGATAAAGAAGAGGAATTTAAGGAGAGAGAGAAAGATAAAGAGAAGGAATAAGGAATTGATGGTGAAATTGAAGTTGATGAAAGCTTGATTTGAAGAATTGGACATCAATTTAGTATGTGTTCTTATAATTCTGTTTTTCCCTAAAAGTTGTGTATTGGGTAATTTGGGGTTGTTGAGATAAAATTGGGGGTTTATGAAATTGTTGTTAAAACTATTTAATTGGATTGTAAATGAAGTAGTATATGTCATTAATTTGTATTTTGGACTTATAATTTGTCTTTTCTACAATTTGTATACATTATGTTTGAATTGGGAAACTTGATATATATGTTATTTTTGACTATTTGATGAGATGAACATGTTTTGAATGTTGTATGCACTAAATTAAAACCAATAACGGAAGAAAAAAAAGTCATTTGCTTTGGTCGAATAGGGAATAACTTGAATTGGCTACTATGTGTGTTTATCATTAAATTTCAATGGAATTTAATTAGATTTACCCTAGTAAAATGGATAGGAATGTGATAAGGTTGGCATGCCAATTAGGGACTTAGCAGTACTGCATCATGAAATGTGTTATTAGACTGTATGGCTCCAAGAGTTTGGTTATAGTGTAAAACATTTGATTTGTGTTATGAACTGCATGGCTGTGAGAGTTTAGTTCCAATATGAATGTATATATAAAAAAATGGACCGTATGGTTTTGAGAACCTAGTCATGTATTTTAAAATCCCGCTTATCTAGCTCGATGATTGAATTCAGTTGGATTTTACTTTGGAGCAATTACAGAAAACAGATAAATGCATGATTAATGATTAAAGAACTTTAAATGAAAGTAGTAATTAAATGTACAATTTATTGATCATTGTATAATTAGATATGAATTATTATAATAGATACATGCTTGTATTTCATAAATTGAATTTAAATGCTTATTTATTCTTAGAAATAAATGAAGACATTTATAATTGAAAAACATTATATGTTATGCATGTTAAGGTGGAATGAATTAAATTGAATGAGAAATAGAATTGTTTGAACACCACTAAGCCTATAGTTTAGCTTGTGGATTTTCTTTCCACGAGTAGGTTTTGAAGAGAATTAGAAGAAAACTATGATGAATCTACTATAAAACAAGAGTCACATAGAGGATCTCAGAAGACTTAGAGGTGGATGTACTAAAAAATGTTATTTTTGTTTTTGGTTATGGCATGTACACATAAAGAATATATATGAAAGTTATATGTGAAATTTGGTTTAGATGAGTGGAAATGTTTTGGAGGATGAGTAAATTATTTTGGAGATAGATAGTTGAGTAGCATACATGAGAAGTGTATTAAAGTTTCTGCAAGATGTTTTAAGTAAATGTAGAGAAAACTCTGTCAAAATTTTTATAAATTGAATAGTAATTACTAGAATAATGAGGTTTTAAATAGAAAATATTGTAGTTCGAAGTATTAGGTATTTAATAATATGGTAACACTCAGCATGTCGATTCCATTATCAGGTATGGTGTGTTACAAAGATTCTTCTTAATGGCTAAAAATGTAGACCTATGAGAAATATTTTCAAATAGTCCCTTTTTTCTTACAAAAGTTATAGATGACAAAAAAAAGTATCCAAATTAAAAGAAGAATGAGAACCTCAAGATAAGATATTAGTTTCTTTGAATAGTAAGGCCACATACATCCCTTTTTGTGCATTAGAAAGAAATAAACTCAATAAGGTCTCTATGTGTGAAGCAACTCAAAAAATTTGGCATATTTTAGAAGTTACACATGAGGGTAATCAATTAAATAAAAGAGAGCAAAGTAAGCATGCTAGCACGTCAATATGAATTGTTTTACATGAAGCATAATGAAAGCATCATGTATACTAGATTTTTTGATATTATTAATGCTCTTAAAGGCCTTGGACAGATTTATACTAATATTGATATGATAAAAAAGTTGTTTAGGTCGTTTTAAAGATATAAGAAGCTAAAGTAATAGTCAAACAAAAAGTTAAGGATTTAATAACGCGACCATTGGTAGAACTTATTGAATCTTTTCTTACATACAAAATGAGGCTCCAAGAACAAAAAAAGAAGAATGACACTTCAAAAGAATAAGAATTTAGCATTTAAAGTCTTAAATTAAGAATCAATAAAAGAGCAAGAGGCATCAACTAGTGAAAAAAATGAAGACATTGGTTTAATCACTATAAAATTCAAAATTTTCATTAAGAAGAAATTTTCCAAAATAAAAGACTTCAAAAAAGGTAAAAGTGATTTAGAACATAAATCTTTAAACTGTTTTGCTTTTAATATAGAAAAGTCAGCCACATAAAGTCACATTGTCTTCTACTTAAAGAAAATAAGAAGTATGAAAGAAACTATAAAAAAGGACAAGTAGAAAGCACTTAAAGCATCAACTTGGGATGACACAAGTAAATTAAAAAATGAGCATTCAGAAGAAGAGATAACTCATATATGCTTTACCTCTATGGATATTGATGAGGTAATATCTAACCCTAATTTGCATGATAGTAATATTGATTTGATACATGATGAATTAGTCCAAAGTTTAAAAATCATAAGTAAAAAAGGAAGAAATTTTCTTCCAAACTCAAAGAGGTTTAAAAAAATCTAGATGCATGCATGAGTGAGAATAAAAAGATAAAGAGCGAATTGCATAGTATCAAGACTTCCAAAAGTGTAAACACTATGGATAATCATGACTTAGATGTGTTAAAGTATGAAAATAAAATATTAAATTAACGCCCCCAAGGACTCATTGTTCAAGTTTACTAAGGAAGTGAAAAACTAGAAAATATGCTAGAAGCTTAAAAGAATTCTAACGATAGTCGCAGAATAAGATATAATAATAGAAGTGAAGGCAATTTTAAAATCACCTTTATCTAAGAAAAAATATTTGAATAGTAAAGAACCGCTACTTAATGTGATAAATGAGCATGGAGCATTTACATTTAAGCATATATTTACACATTTCATATCTATTAAGACTAATCTTAAAAGCAAGCATCATGTTTTCATATATAGTTCATAACGTAGGTATAGAGTTCAATACTATTAAAAGAAGAATAGACACAACTTATATGATAACTTGTAAACCCACTCACACTTTTTTGGCCTCAAGGAAGCATACATCAAGCTTTCATTCATATCATACATATAATTATGGTAGCCTATTTCACTACTCTAAGGAATCATTTAACACCTTTACTGTCTAAAGGAAGTTTTCTCGTTATGTATACACACATAGTAATACATTTATACATCATCGTCACTCATATAATATGGTATGTCATTTTTGTGGTAACTATGGATATGTTGATAGATTTTGTTTTATAAACCAAAGGCCAGTAAGCAAACCCTTAAAGGTGTAGGCTGGAAAGAAGGATCCTAACAATCAATGAACCAAAACCACTTGGGTTCCTAAAACACATTGATTGGCTTATTTTATAAGTTTTTAAAAGAACACACAGTAATAAGTAGAGATGGTATTCATTAAATTGAGTATTATTTTTTAAGAATTTATGATTGTTATCTTGAAAAATCTAACTCTCTTGTATCGAATAAAGTCTTTAAAATGTTTATATAGAATATGAAAAATTTTATCCTTAAAGTGAACAAGAATGATCATCAAACATTCTTTAACAGAGTCAATTGTTAAACCAAATTAGGGAGATGAGAAGGATGAGATGTTTTCGTTAAATTGAAAATTCAAGAAGAATTTCCATTAAAATCATATCATAAGTAATGTTCAACAAGAGGTAATTATTAGTTCATACTTTAGAAATTTGTCATATATTGCTCTTGTTTTACAACTTGAGTATAAATTCTTAGTGATGAACATTTGGGTTTGCACTGTGAATAAAAGAAAAACTAAATGTTTTTTGGTATATTGTGGAAATAAACTTAGATATTTTGTACAAATAGGGACATTGAGTTAAAATTTATTGATGTACTGAACTAATTTGGATGTAGTTTCCTTAAACCAGTGAATGATGTTATTATGAAAGGGTTGGACATGATTCTATATGTTTAAAATCTCTTTCAATGATTATAATAGTTTTTAATTGATATTCCTATGATTTATTAAGTGATTGGATGTTTTAATTTAAAATTTAAAGGTTATTTCTTAAGTTATCTGATCAACTGGTCAACTAATATCTCAGTATGGTCGATCAATATCCTTAAAATTCATCCCCATTTTGCTTTTCAGTAAGTTTGTTGATTACTTGCTTGCTACTCTAAACAATCACTTAGACACATTGGTTGACAAATGTCTTTTTTTAGTTGACCAATGTCACTTCACACAGGCAGTAATTTCTTTTTAGTAAGTTTGTAAGGAGTTTAGTTGCTCCTTTGACTTACCAATGTCACCTTTTCTTCAAAATAAATTTCTTCCTTTGAGTTTAGGAGAAGTTTGGTAGTATGAATGGTCATCCAATATAGAGCAATGGTTGTCTAATGTCTCTTTTAGGGAAGATAATTAAGTTACACCAAATTTGTGGTGCATTTGGTTGATATGAAGGGTCAACCACAACCTTTAACTGGTTGAACAATGTCTTTGAATGGTCGACTAGTATACACGATTTTAAGCCCCCTTCCATTGCCCTTCTTCCATTTTCTCTTATTCTTTTTTAAGCTTCCTTAAAAACTTTAGATAACTCATTTGTCTCTTTGAAAAATGTCTTATCCCATTGCAACTATCTACCCTTTTTAGTTTTTTCCCCCTCTTTTTGTTAAAGATCATTAATATTGGCATTCTCTTTGGATAAACCCCCAACCTTAGGATTGCTTGTTAATATTTATGTCTTTGAAATCTTTTCCATAAATTATATGATTCACTTAAATTTTTTTAGATCAAGTGTGATTGAATCATATTTTTCATTGTAGAATTTTAAATTTGATTACTTTATTCTATCATTATTTTTAAAGTTTTGAGGCTTTCAAAATTATATTTTTTTAATTTAATTATTGGACATTAATATTATGCTCATATTTTCTTTTATAATTGCCATTGTTGCTATAATTGAATCTTTCAACATAGGAATAATATCAAAATTAGAGATTTTTAAAATTAGGCATAATTAGGGATATTTCTTTCTAAATTAAGTAATTACTTTGACTCTTTAAATATTGAGTGGACTTCTTTCTTGAACAAATTTTATTAATCTCATTCAAATACATTTTGATCTTTTAACTAACTTAGCTTGAAGTATGATAGTTTGCAATATGCATTTATATCTAACTTAACTTAGATTTAAGGAGAGTGATTATTTTCTTGTTTTTGTATTATTTACACTTTATGTCATATGCTTGAGTAAATTTATATTATCTATATATAAGGATATTTATTTGATATTGAATATCTCTTTTGTTCTTAATATTGTATTATGTTTTATGCATGAAGTTAAGGGAAGCTAATCACTATTTTGATAGTTGTTTATATGCTTAATTTTATTATTGTTCTCTAATATTACACGTGTTTTGTTATCATAAAAAAGGGAGAAATTAATGAACTAAGGAGGGCATCAATTGATAATTTGACGATGATAAAACATAATTACTACTAAGCAGTTTATGATGAAAAGCATATAAGAACAAAATGAAGCCATAAACTCGAGAAGATAGCTTATGAAATTAATAAAGAAAAGTTAAAGTTTGCAACCATCAAAATGAAGATTAAACCAAGTGCAAAAGAAGATTAAGGCTTATCAAGGTCATTATTTAGTTGTTAACGTTTATTATAATCCAATTTAATCACTTTGATATTTTGAAAGGTTCACCATATATAAACCTTCATTTTACTTTATTGCATAACTTTTTCAATTTATCAAGAGACGTTAAAGCTTTTGGGTTTAATATAAAAACCTCTTGATCTTTCAAACAAACTTTAGGAAATATTTTGGGAATTGTTTAAGTCATAATTGCAAACAAATTGAATTTGAGTATTTGTAGTTGTTAAAATCATATTTTTAGGGTGATTGGTCAATCTATATGAGTTAATAAGTTATTAAATTTAATATAATGTGTGTTTTTTAAAACACTGATTGATGTATTAGAAGATTAATGTGTCATATTGGTCGACCAATATGCTTACTGGTCGACCAATATCTCAAAAACTAGTAAATCTAGTGCATATGCTATACTGATTGTCCAATATACCAAATAGCTATTGTAATAGTTAGTTTTTAACTTCAAGAGCTAGTAAATATCTTAAAATAATATAAATAACTATTTTTTGGTTGGTTGTAGCATGAAAAAGCTTTTAAGTGTATTTTAAACACATTTGTAAGTGCTTCTCAATTATTTGAACATCAATATTTCACATTTTTGTGAGTCTTTTTTGGAATTATTAAGTAAAAAAGTAGCGTATTTTGAGTTTTAAAATTTAGATGGGGCATTATATTATTATATTTGAAGGTCATCCAACTGAGATTGTAGTTTCTCTTTATTTTAAAAAAAGATTGTAAATGAGTTCATTTTTACCGAAAAAAATTGTACAAAGGTTATTTTTTGCCTTAAAAGAAGAATTATAGTAAAGTTATAAAAAGAGTCTTAAGAGTATATATAGGCCAGAGTTGTTTGTCGAAAATCACTATAAATTAGTTTGCATTCTTTTTTTATATACTTTTTAGATTAATTCATATATTTATATATATATAGAGAGAGAGATTGCTGTTAAACTAAGTCCATTAACTAGAAAATATCTTGAATTTTATAAACGCCATCCCTTTTAAGTGCATTGCAATTCTATTTGGATACGGAGATTAGCAATGATTTATAAGATTCATACTTATACATTATGAAGTTTTGAATTCAGATACAGTGTCTTTATATATTAATTATTTTTTTCCAACATCACTCACATATTTCTTCCCCTAAATCTCAGATGTTTAGTTTTGAAATTAAGGTGCGTCTGTAAATGTCTTATTTTCTAATCGATTATGCATAAAAATACAAATAAATGTAAGTTCTTATTTTCTACATCAAATAAGCACACGGAAAACCAGTATTGATGACTTTGGAATCCAAGAATTGCGAAAATTCATAAAGATAAAAGATATTTAATTATTCGATACTATAAATTATAATATCATAAAAATAATATAATTCTAGAAATCTACATCCTTTTCTTTTTGGCGGCAGAGGTACCCAGAACCATCTCGAGTCTCGACTCCGTTAACATTTCACGACATAAAACCAAACCAACCCTTTCATTAGCATTTCTGTTAACCTCGTAGAAAGGAGCCAACAACAAAATAAGTGCTGACGAAGATGTTCTTCTTCTTCGTAGGGGGAGTGGATCAACAGGTAAGCCGAGTCTTGAAATCTGGGGTCTCCAGGTGCATAAACTGCGGTTCCATGGCTGATCTAGTCGAGTACGATAAGGTTCTCAAAGCCTTCTTCATTCCTGTCTGGAAACGCCACGCCAAAGAACCCGCTTTGTACTGTAACAATTGCAACTTCCTGTTCCCTGAGTCCATGTCTCTCCCACCTCCGCCCCCACCTCCGGCCTCGGAGGTCTCCGATAGCTTGCGGTGTCGTTTCTGTGATCGTCTTGTTGAGCCGGAGTTTAGGTTCTGTCCCTTTTGTGGGTCTTCTCTGTAGATGAGTGGTTTCGGCGTTTTGTCCTTGATTTGTAATATAAAGTTATCATCTTTATGCAATGTAAAAACCTGATGGCATGAACTATTTAATCTTGGATCGTTACAATTGAGTATGATCCGCAGAAAGAGAACTATTTGTTCTAGAATTTGAGTTACCTTCTCTGCTTGTGATCCAGTAATGGGTTTCGATTGACAACAAAAATTTCTTCACCAGTTCTAATTCGAATTGAAACGATTGTAGTACGGACTATCGATAATATCGAAAAGAAGATGCAGAGAAAAAGATCTGTTAGAAATCTGGGGATCTCATTGAATATGATACAGAGATTTACAAGCAAAAATCCTCTCTACGGTTGGAAGGAAAAAAGAAACTTGAAACGGGTTCACTGTACACAGAAGAATAAAGGGCGTGCACAGTTAGAGAAAGGATTGCGTGCGAAGGCAACATTTGTCTCTCCCTCTAATCAATCGACTTATTCTGTTGGGTGACTGACTTCAATATCAAATCTCCACCTACAGCTGATTATCTGGCCGGCTTGTCTTCTGAAGTTGAGGATTATCCAGAAAAGCATTCAGAGCGTTTTATGATGATTCAGTGAAGGGCAAATGCTTTTTTCCTTGTTCTACGGCATCTCTCCATAGCCTGTATCTTACTCCTAACTTATCGTAAGAAACTGGCAAATTCCATATATTAGCACCATTAATCATCCGCTCTTGCTGCCCAACAACAAGCCTCAAGTCTTCATCAAGTACCTGCTCACGACCAATTCAGAAGCGTTTAAGAAGATGTGTGAAATTAGGATACTACAACTTTAAAATCACAGGAAAACAATGAGATTTCATCCCTAAACAGTCACAAATTCGGAAGAGGCCTCCTACTTTTCAGTCATGATCATAGTCAGACTCAGTGCCTTGACTTATGAATAAATAGATTGATGGGAAATGGAGAAAGAACGTGATGAACCAAAAACATTCATTACCTGCTTAGCAAAATGTCTCCACAAATATTGCATGAAAGGAATATGCTTCAACATGGGTGCAAAATCCAAGGACATTCTGTACAATAACCGGGTTTTATCTCTTGATGAAGGCAAGCATATATGAAGCTGGTGAAGATGGGTTGAACATTGCCTTGTACTTTGCCCCTCCAGTTTTCCAGGCTTTGAAATACCAATGGTTGATAAAACCATACACGGTGGTCGAAATTCCATGTCTATCGGGTAAGGATCCCAGTATCCTTGGAGACCGGACGTAGGTGTTAAAAATTTCACCAAGCTGAGGATATGATCATAAATATGAACTATGCATTATACTTAACTGGCAAGTCACAGAAAAGGAGAATACTGGAGGTTGATAAACAGCTAAGAAAGGAAGATAAACATATGGATAAAATGTCACAAACACATTGTGATCCTCACTCAGTAGAGGAGTAGAATTTACTAAATTTCCCTCGCTGTATAAAAGCATGCAATTTTCTTCTAACTACTCTATTTTTGACACACACAAATTCTTTTCTTTAATGACAGTACATCCGAATTTTCTTCCTTTACTAAACAATATGCATCTCCATAGGTATAAATTATTAGTCCAAGTGTAAATTCGTGGCCAAAAAAAACAGAAGTACTATCCGTTTTCTCCTGGAATTTCTACTAATTCTACAATAAGGAACATACTGAAATAAATATAGGCAGAAACTAACCTGGGAACATTCCATCCCTTTGCAAAGGTAGACGTATGAGTAAAAGGAGCATGAGCAAGATCTAGAAGATTATCAAGTAGCAGCCCATGTTCCACTGGAAGCTCCATGACAATCTACCATATGCATCATACAAAGTTTGGGATATCAAGATTACTGCTAAATCAAGCTGCAATGATATTAAAACCAGCTTTACTGCACAAAACATGAAAAGGTTGAAATTAGCATTGAATTTCTACCTCTGCGTGAATTTGAAAACCAGTGGGAGGTAGTAATGAAGGTATATTTGCCGCTGGAGGCTCATAACCAGGCCAGATCCAAATCATCCCTTCTTGTTCCAAACATGGCAGTGACTTTAACTTCACATTAAGTAACCGTGTAGATGGCATCTTCTCACAAGTTCCATCTCTAGAGTACTCCCACCCTGACATTTATTCAACAAATTTTAGAATTACTAAGCATGCTCAATTATCACCGTCAAAGACAGGAAATATACAACAATCTGAAAATCTCTCTCACCATGGTAAGGACATTGGATCCGCCCCTCTTTCACTGAACCAAGGTGAAGTGGACATGCTCTATGTGCACATGTGTTCTGCACACATCCTGGTTTCCCATCTTTCCCACGGAAGATAACCCATGGTTCCTCAAAACACTCGATTGGAATCTTAAACAAAGTTAAGCTAAAGGCACTCAGATGAAGAAATCGACAATAGATACAGCATTTTGAATTCACACATCTATAGGGGCAACTGAACCTTCCCCTTTTCAGAAAATCAATAATGGATGCCAAAAGGAAACAAAAAGTTGAAGTGTCATAACATCCAGTTAGGAAGAATTTCTTTAAATGACTACTTATCTGACTGGCATCATGGGAAACAATGATACAATATATAAACAGCAGATTGAGTAGTCACAGAGCTTACCATGGTATCATCCTTGAGATCGATGGAGAAAGCAATAGGATACCAGAAATTCTTCAGGCGGGGATGGTAAGGTTGGACTGGACCAGATACATCTAAGTTTCTCCTGGGAGGTTTCCTTTTCACGGTGTTCGAGGATTGTGTCGAAGTACTGGGAGAAGGGGATGCTTGGTCACAATCTGTTGAATTTCTGTCTTGCAAGAGCCTATATTCCATGTCAGCAAGTTTATCTAAAGCTGTAGCAACCCTTGCTTCAGATATATGAACCTGTTGTTTTTCAAGTGTCAGATGTCACAAATCTAATGGAAATGCAGAGCAACAGAAGTAATGTAGTGATATGATTGAAATTCTTAAACAGTCGGATGAGCAACACATATGATGACGACTTGTTTCATTAGATCAATGGCACTTCTACTTTGTAAAAATCATGCCATTGATCACTGATCATCTGTGCTTCAATAGGTTTAACCACAGCCAAAGCAATCATAACTCTATATAGATTTTCTGCAACCTGCATGTGAGCTTGAGCTAATTCTTCTTGCAGCTCGGCCAGATCCTTCTTCAAAGTGCCAATAGATTTGTACTCACGAGCTAAAGGATTCAGAACTTCCACAACCTGAAGCCATATTTTTTGGTGTGAGAACAACCTAATGAAGAAAACACGCTGAGAAAGACTCACATTGGATTAATTTAGAAATTCACATCTTAAAATTTTCAAACCATACTCGAATTCATTCTAAAAAGGTTAAAGCTCGCAAGAAGATAAAATCATGTATACACATCATATCAATATGATCTAAATGGGCGAATTCTAAACAATGATCAAGTAGTATGAAAGAACCTTATCATGAAGGAGCATGATGGTAAGAAGATCTTGTCGAGCTCGCCAGTCACAATATTGAATGTCATACCTGGCCACTTCAAGAGCTTGATTTATATCCAACAACTTTCCTTTATACTGCGGCATTTTAAACCTAGGTTCCTCCACATCAAAGATTGTGCTCCACGCACTCTTCTTCTCCAATGTATCTCCTTCCTTGCTGAATACAGCGAATACCCTAATCCCTCCCCTTTCACCCTGAAACTCCAAAACACATCACCTAAGATAAGCCTACAACTTTTTCTGATTTAACTCCAGAATGGATGCTGCTGGAACTAAGATTTTGTGCAAAACGAGAAAAATGAGAACTTATACGTGGAGACTGGAGATAATAAATACAAGCATGTGAATGATTATTGGGACCATGATCCTAATCAGGACGAACCTAACAAATCAAACATCACAATGGAAACACTTTCTTCATATTGCTCAATACCAAGATAAATAATGCCGGAAAAGAAAACAGAAAGTCACGTGCTTTAGGATTTGTTGTACTCGGAATCACATTGACGATTCAGTCAACTTAACCAGTCCTCCCTCTAACTTAGGAAGATGCCATTACAACTTCCTCCCTTAGAAGTACCTAAAACATAATATCCTAAGAAGTAAGAACCTTATCACTTTCCATCAACTTTGACGTGTACCCAGAGTCCCATCAATCAACACAGTTCGAGGTTCTAGCCAGAATCCGGTATCCAACTAACTACCATAGCGAGAATCTCCAAAGAATAAAACAGCATGACGTCCCCAGATAGCTTTCAAGTTCCAAAATGTAAAATAAAAGAAAATTTTAAAAAACTTACTTTTTTTCCATTAAGCTTTGATGATCTACACAGAGAAATGGGTAGAGAGAGAGCCGCAGCAATAGCTACGGTGTTCATGGCGTGCTGAATTGAACTAACCGATCTGTACATACAAAGAGAAGTTTTAAAGAAGAAGCAAGTAGCAACTTTGGTGAGGGAGACATGTTTGTTGATAAGAGCTTGGCAATCTCTGCTGGCCTTCCATTGATTGCCACGTGGAATAGCTGTTTGACACGTGGAGAGATCATTCTCCACAAGCTGGAGAGAGTATCTTCAGATTCTCGTTGAAATGTGCGAAGGAGTGTCCAGCTGAGATAGTCTTGATATCTTTCTCTATCGCTCCGGACTTTTAACAGATTTGTTGTCCCTTTGCTTCGTTTTCTATTTTCTTTTAAGGAAAGTTAATGGACTACATTAAATGAACACCAAAAGAAATCTCATCCCTCCATTCATCTTTTTTGATTGATGATTGATGGTTGATGGATTTAGGTGGGCTCCGGGTCTTTGTTCACGTATTAATTTCTGTAATTTATACCAAATATAGAGACCAAGTTTAGTGTTTTGTTAAAATCTTGCTATTTAGTAATGCAAATTTATCATATTGCGTAATTGTCAAAAGCTCATCTCTTATGACAGTTCTAATGCATCATTTTCAAGCATTATTTTAAAAGTAAAAAGGTTAATTTTGACCCTAAATTTTATATCAGTCGATAAATATAAGTTGTAATTTAAGAGAAAATGTAAAATTTTAATATTAATAAAATGTTAAATTTTAATCTTATTATAATGAAATTACGAACAGATTGATAATATTGCTAGTTAAGTTCCAAGTCAATACTATTAGTAAATTTTAATAATTTTTATTTTATTTGGGAATTCAACTTTTTAAAAAAATATTAAAATCCACCTCCAATTTAATTCCCCAGTTTTTTCTGATTCTTCCCTTTGGAAACAGTCCACTACTATTGACCTTTTCTTCAATTCTCTCTTGATCATTCTCAATGTGATGAACCCAGAAGCTGGAGAGAAATAACTACCTCTTCCATCCTTTTTTTCTTCTTCTAATTTGTGAAAATCACCATCTTGGTTCTCGTACTTTTGATGAAAGATTGAGTCCTTTTGTTGATTCTTGTAAGTTTTGAAAATATTTTTATAAACATCTTAGAGAACTGATGAGATGTCGGTTGTTTATGTGGCTTTGAGCCCGATTCCAGTAGAGCCAGTGCATTTATAGCCGAATGGGACAAGCCCCAGAAGAATTATCATTCTAATTTACGTGTGTGAGAGGTTCTCTATTCCTATAATCCTATGCGGGTTTTTAAGTCGGATTCGATAACTCGACGAAACTAAGGATCCAGACATGTAAAGGTTTTGTTCGATAACTCAACGAAACTAAGGCTCCAGACATGTAAAGGTTTTGTAGTGAAGAAACAAAAACTTGTCTTTGAAGCTGAAGGTAGAGTGTTGGCACGCAACTCATTAAGGACTATGGTGTGGCTACTGGAAATGTTCTATCGCTCATTAAGGACTATAGTGTGGCTACTGGAAATGTTCCATCGCTCATCAAGGACTATGGCGTGGCTACTGGAAATGTTCTACATTTGGTACTCAAGCTCTCTGATCTCTTGTTTATCACTGTAAGGACCACTTGCGGAAAGGAATTAGAGCTTGGAGTGCATAGATACAGGAATGTTGGATACTTACTCTACGTTTGGTTCATGTCTTTAGGGGTGGGAATAAATGACAGATACAAAAAAATCCTGTCTCCAACATGTTTGCTTGCTGTCTCCACCAATTTCTATCCCAACTCTGGATGACAGAGACATAAAATTTTTGTTCCTTTCAAAACCAGAGGATAAGAATGCAGAGACGGAGACATAAACAAAACACACACATAAATTTATAAGAAAACCC
>JAOTAY010000002.1:6366300-6389779 GCA_025629805.1 Erythroxylum baracoense | reverse complement strand
CTCTTCTCCACTCCACGATTACCTCCGTTTCAGGTTACTATTTCTGTCATCTGTTTACTTGTTCAGTTTCTTCCCTTTTTTAATATTGCAGTTGCTCCTTTTTTTTTTTTCTTTTAGCTGGATCGCATTTTATTGCGGCCAACGAGCTAAAACATGTTGCTTTAGAGCTTGGATTGTTAAATGACTGTGGTTTCTGTACGATAGAACCTGGTTCACTTGAGAGATGTGGTTGGAATAATAAATGAACCATTTCATGGGCCTTAGCCAACAGTTCTAAGTTTTTGAGTTTAAATGGTTTCTTGCGGTGTACGGGAGCGTTTATGACTGGGAGATCTTACCCTCCTTGACGTGTTTGTCTATGTTTTTGTGTGATATTCAAACCAGTTTTTAGGAATCATACAACTTAAACTTTGGGGTTGAAGGATTTCTAAGTAGAGATTGTTTTAACACTTAGTGTGAGGGAGGTGTTAGAACAACATGTGAAACATTTTCTCTTAAAATTTTCTGATTGAATCATCTTTTAAAAAATTCTTTTGGGGTTGAATGATCTCTTAACGTAGGTGACTTTTCTTGGGTTTCCTGTGATGGACGACGCATTTTTGGGACTGGTTCAATGTGGACGTAATGTTGATTGTCTTTGAAGTGCTTCCTGGCGTATGGTTCTAAATTCTGATAGGAAAGACAGTTGCTAAATCACATTCTCACGTTTATAGTAAAATGATCAAGTTTAGGCCTTCTTTGAGACATGATTCTTGTCACTGAACTTGTTTGAAGATTTGGACAGGAACAATAAACGTAATCCAGGTCCAATATAATCTTTTATGCTATGTGCCTCCAAAATGTTGATTTAATATTTGTCAAAGAATTGTCTAGTTTGCGAAGCATATTGTAAAAGAATCTTATGGTAAACACGTGGATAAGCTTGCTCGGCTCATCTTCAAATCCCTTTTTGTGCCGTCTTGTATTAATTAGTTAATTTAACGGTCCTTGGTTTTTATGATAACTTCAAAACGTAAGATTCATGGCTGAAAGGAAAACAGAGTGATATGGCTTGTAAATGCATCAATACTTTGTTTGGACTCATTTACATAGGAAGTAACTTAGGAAACTTACGCTTTAAAGTTTGAGCTGTAACAATATTTTATATGTTTCTTCTTGACTGTTCATGCATGCACTCACACACACACATATACACACATTCATTTAGCATGAATTGATTATTGGTAGCTCTTCTTCTGATCTTTAATCTCCATTTGTTGTGTGTGTAATTGGATTCTTGCTTTGACTGTTTCTCAGTTATTCAAGCAAGTCATGAATACTAGAACACCAAGATCATAGACAAAAGAAAATTTGGAAAGTAACCTTTCATTGATAAGTTGGAGTTGAGAAACAGTTCTGTGAATTCATTGTTTGTTGGTTATATTCAAATGAATTTTCTGATGTTCAACTATCTTCGTCCCATTAGTTTTTCTTAATATACTTTTTATGTATTCATTTTTATCATTTCCTTCTTGATGTGGACTTTATCCTTTTCCTCTTCATCAATGTTTGATATTCAATGCCTGCTTACTTTGCAGTGGTTTTCATTTTGGTCAATCAGTATTTGAAAAATAGCTCAGATGGTATGTTCGAGCACTCGCAGCTTGTTGGAAGTGCTTGGCAGTGGGCATATCCAGCTCTGTGCTTCTCATGCGGTTATTTTGCATATGACCAATTGGATGTGCTGTATTATCATCTATATAATGGTTTAATCCCTTCTATTCTAGTACACTTGATACTCCTTATTTGCGTTACTCTGGCTCTCTATCGAAACGTCACTATCAACTACCTTATTCTCACTTTGATTTGTGAGGTAAGTTTTCAGCTTCTGGTTTATAGTTCTTGTATGTAGTTATCAGCCTTCTCTGTCGCATCAATATACACACCACGGGTATTCATCATATAGGGAAATTATGATATGTGGTATGACAAGCTAAGCATGGGCTTTTCTAGTTATGTTAATGATTAGCTGGCTAATTTAACATATCCCTCTCTAGATACATAAAGAATTTTCTGTATGGAGCTAGTGAAAGCTAAATTTGGTGCCACCCGAAACCAATTAACCCAAGGATGGATATGAAAATTTTGGGATTATATGACAAAACTTCTACATATGCTTCATGAATAAGTGTACGAAAACGTAAATGACTGGAACTCCTCCTCCTCATCCTTTTCTGCTACTTATTATATTTAAGTTTTCGTAGACATTGGATGCATCTCCAAAATATAAAACTGAGAATGAAGTTATTTTTCAAAATGCAGTTACATTCAATCTTCCTACATGTGAGGAAAGTGCGGCGAATGGCTGGTTTTCGAGATACTAGGAGCAAAATTATGAAAGTGGAATGGTTTCTTAACTGGACGACTTTCACATTTGCAAGGTTTGTCCCTCATGTTCTCATCACTGTCAAGCTAATAGTGGATGCTTCCAAGTTCAAAAGGGGTGTGGAGTTACCTCTCGCTCTTTTTGGGATGGCTGGAATGAATTTGCTTAATGCTGGTCTTGGCATTGACCTTTATAATGCATTCGTAAGAGAAATCAATCCACAGAAAAGTAGTCATGATCGTGAATAACTGAAAATACAATAAGTACATATTTCCTTCACATTTTTTCATTAGATTTGTGCTTTGCATTTATTATCTAAGATTTCTATCTATCCTTGTATCAAAGAAGGATGAATTGTATGCTGACCGTACTGAAATCAGAGGTCAAATGTGATCTCTGGTTATTAGATTCTAAGCATTCCGTGACGGTCCAGCCTCCATTAAACCAAGCGCTTAATAAAGTAGGATTTACATTCATTCTTCAAATGTGGCTGCTTTGTGAAGTGAAAAAACCTGTGCAGGAGCAGAAAGGTCCCACCGGGAGTCGAACCCAGGTCGCTGGATTCAAAGTCCAGAGTGCTAACCACTACACCATGGAACCCTTGCTCTGATGCACAATTTGTTCTTACTAATAATTTGTAAAAAAGTAAACTAATTTGCAATTGCCCCTTGTCAACTTCTCTATCGAAAGTCTAGCAAGTAGCACTTGTAACCAACTCCAAGGTTACATTCATCACCGAAACTACCATCTTAAGCCGACAACTTCCGTCTCCAAAAGGTTTTTCGGCGGCAGTCTTTTTAGTTTTTCGGAAAATCCGTACAAGGCCTACCAATTATTATCACAATCATCCTATTGAAAATTTGAAATAGAGTTAATAGCAAAACAGAGATTTTAGTTTACTATACACAAACAAAAAGACGTTGTGATTCATTGGAAGCAAATGTGAACACGAACTGAGAAATATTGAGCGGGCTTTGTGATGCAGCTATCAGTAGAGCTTGGAAGAGATGTGTTGGTCCTGGGGATCACTTAGGCCTCTATCGGTATAAAACCAACCAGCCCACCAAGTGTGGTAGGACAGGACGGGTCGCAACTGCATCACATAATACAACTTTGCTTTGCTGTGCAAGAGTGATACATACATGAGTGGTGACTGTGACTATGTTTGTGGTCCGTGTCTCCCAATAACTGGGTGGATTTTCTGAGTTTTTATGGAGGGGGGTGAGAATTCTAGGACGCGTGTCTCCTGTCAAAAGCGCTGTTGCATCTTGTTCACAAATTAATTCCTGAAGATATGTTACATCTATAATCTACGTGAGGTTACAACTCTCTCCTTTGATTCTGCCAAAAATGTTTCTTTATTCATCAGTATTACATGAAAAAAAGTTAAAACAGAAAAGCTAAGTGTTGCTTGCTGCGATGAGTACTTAAATACTTGTTCAAACATAAAATCCAAAACAAAATGGTACAAGAAGCGACGTGGTCACTCTAGTTGCCCGTCATCTACTCTGTCACCATATCCACAATCTGGAGCACACATTTTACTATCCGTCCTTAAAGACTACACCTCCACACAGACACTGTGGTTAGAATCAGATCCATCTTTTACAATATTTCTTCGCCTCCAAGAGGATTAAGAAACTTGTAAGACTATAATGGCACAGACCATGCTGCTCATGTCTGGAGTCTCAACAGGACATGTAGTGAATTTGAAGAGAGACCCTTTACTCCAGTCCCAAGTTCAGAGACTGAGGCCTCTGTCATTCTCTCGTCTCTTGTTCAATCCTCTTACTAGTTCCACTGTTTGTTCTGTGTCTTCTTCCAAGTCATTCACTACTCTTGCTCTCTTCAAATCGAAAACCAAAGCAGCTCCCAAGAAGGTTGGTTTATATTTGGCGTTATCTATTTTTGCTGTCATTACTAATCTGGATATTTGATCTATAGAGTACCTGCTTTTACTTGTTACTGATTGCTTCAGTTTCCATAGACACAGGTTGCTCCAAAACCAAAGCGAAACATTGAAGATGGAATTTTCGGTACCTCTGGTGGAATCGGTTTCACTAAGCAGAACGAGCTCTTTGTGGGTCGGGTTGCGATGATTGGTTTTGCCGTAAGTCCACCTAATTATGTACAATGCCATTTTACCCACACTTCTCAAAGTTCGTCTCATTCTAATGGTTTTTAAAGTCTTGCTCTACAATTGTTAATTAAGAAACCTGTAAGCTCATGATATTGAAGCAATGGAAGAACCTGTTGAGACATGAGAGATGATTACAGCTTACTGTGTTAACTTCCATAGTTATGTTTTAAGGTGTGAATTGTGATTGTACTTGAATTAGTAATTGTTGTAGAAACTCTTCCCTATAAGGGCATGGAAAAAGCAGTGTACTACTATAATAATCTGAGCACTTAGAATGATGAAATGTTCCTGTTTCTATATTCTACTTGGTTGATGGGCCTGATTTTGATTGTCTTTCCTTTGTCTAGTTCTGATATAGTGATATATGTCACGCATTAAACTAAGATATGTTTACTGACATTGGAACTTGATGTTTTCATAGCCATGAAACTTATATCCAAGCTTTGCAGGCATCTTTGTTGGGTGAAGCAATAACAGGAAAAGGAATTCTATCCCAGTTGAATCTGGAGACAGGAGTTCCCATTTATGAAGCAGAGCCGCTTCTTCTCTTCTTCATCCTTTTCACTCTTCTTGGAGCCATTGGAGCTTTGGGTGATCGTGGCCAGTTCGTGGACGAGGAACCAACTGGTCTTGATAAGGCTGTGATCCCTCCCGGAAAAGGCATTCGGGGAGCTCTTGGTCTCAGCGAAAGTGGTAATCCCTCGAGAAGATCAAGTGTCATTGTACCATTTTAAGTACACTACCGACGTCGTGTTCTAATTCAGTTTTGCAATGTTTCTTGGTGTGCAAGGTCCTCTGTTTGGATTTACAAAGTCCAATGAGCTCTTCGTTGGGAGACTGGCACAGCTTGGTATAGCATTCTCTTTAATTGGAGAAATCATTACAGGTAAGGGAGCTCTAGCACAACTGAACATCGAGACAGGCATTCCCATTAATGAAATCGAACCCCTCGTGTTGTTCAACGTTGCCTTCTTCCTTGCGGCTGCTTTGAATCCTGGAACTGGCAGGTTCTTTTTGACTGACGACGAAGAGGATTGAATGAACTAGTTCTTGTTGTTGTTGTTGTGCTTGTACGAAACTGCCTTGCAATCTAATTCGACAAAAATGATATCTTCTCTACGATTCATGTTAACAATCAAGTAAGCCTTAAATCATCCAGCTGTAATTTTAGCACGAGCAGACAATGTAGAATTTCAGTAAAATTAGCATGATCTCAAGTATATGTCATCATCTAGTGATTATTAGTGTTATCTAAAATAATATTTTTATTATTTATAATAATGATTATCACTAATCTTTGTGAAATAATGACTTAAACTTTTTTAATGATCAATTATTTTTCATATAAAATAGCAAAATAGAACTGCTTGGCATTGGGACGAATATTTCTATAGTATTGTGGTCGATGATTGAAATTTTTACTTGTTTAAAATCATTGGTTACATTTCTTAATTCTATGCCTAACAAAACTATCATGATTACATAATTTAAAAATAAGATGATATTAGGAAACTTTTAATATTATTAGTAAATTGATAGTGTTTAAATATTAAAATTGAATATTAGCATGGCATTTTTTAAATGGTTATAATTGACCGTAATATTCACAAAAATAAAAGGGTTAAAATTGGGTCTAAATCATAAATGATGACGCGAAGTATCACTATTGCATTCTGTCTATAATTTATAATGATTAAAAACTTTTACCGGTTTAGTCGGTTCAATTATAAAAACTTTGAATCATCCAATTTTTTGGTTCAATTTAATTTATAATGATTAAAAAACTTTACCAGTTTAGCCGGTTCAATTGTAAAAATTTTGAATCGTTTAATTTTACATTTTTTAGTTTGATTTATTTTAATAGCTTTTATTGTAAAAAATAATCAATCTATTAATTAATTGATTAATTTTTATTAACTAATAAATTACAAATTTTAAATCATATTTCAAAATTTTTTGATTTGATTCAATTTTAGTCAATTTTATAACGGTCTAATATCAGTTGAACCTTTTAAATCTTAAATTTTTTATCTTATTAATTTAATTTTCGGTCGATTTTTAAAACATTGAAAATTTAGAGTAGAAAAAGTAAAATAGAACATTAATATTTAATATATGCGTGTTTAAATAATACAAAATTCTTGTGCTTCTTGAATCTTCATATTTTTAAAGAAAATAAATTTGGAAAATGGTCCATATGTTTTTATACTAATTTTGTATCTACGGTACAAGAATTTAATTAATAAATGTACAAATAAAATTTTCATTTAAAGCGAGCCCATTACATTTCTTGCATCTAACAAATCTCACACACAATTGCACGTGTATGTATGTCGACGAAGGATTAATGAAATTGAACGTGGGACTTCTTTAAACTTAAAAAGATATCTATTTTTGGTATAAAAAATAGTGGACAGCCATAAGCTCATCATGAAGCAGGTCGGCCAAATCAGTACAAAATGCAATAATGTTCATGTAGAAGGCATAATTGTGTGATGGGTACAGTGTACGTCGGTGCCTCGGTGGCATGTGTTTGTTCAAACTTTAAAGTGCAATCCCGATATTTAAAGCTGTGTGATTTGTCATTGGATTTGGTTGACGCTTTGCAGAAGCTTATATTATATTTTATCTAGGAATATTAATTGATCCAACATTATTTTCACTCTCAAATAATTATTATGCTTAAACATATCTTGAATAAACAGTAAACTATAGTTCAAATCCTCAACTCCTCCACCAATTAGTTCACTTCCAAAGGCTTTGCTTCTATGTTTCTTTTGTAACAATAAGTACTGCATAGACATAATTAAAATAGTCTTTTAATTCAAATCTCAAAATTTTATGTTTTTCATCAAAAATATAAAATTAGAATTACATATCTTGATTTATGAGTTAATTTAATCTTAACTGAGAAAAACCTCTCTAAATAATTGAATATAGAGAAACTTGATTTCTCTCTCGTTTCTCTCAGTAATCCTGCCTTATGATGGTAAAAATGTAAAGAGAGTTGTGTGGGCAAGAGAGAGGATCAATTTCTATAAAATAAAGATATTTTAACTATTCTCATCAAATGGTAAATTTAAAAAATAAATGTATCTTACTAAATCAAATTAATCAATCAGAATTTAACATTTAATATTATTAAAATCATAAATATTAATGAGCCACATAATATATATAGGTTTTACATTCTCCCACTTAACTCATTAATTGAAAAACGTTATATCATGGTTTAAGAATAAATAAACATTATGCGAGTAAACTTTGCTAAATTCTTTAATGTTGATTATATCATAAATCACAATTACACAAAGATACTAATAAGAGATGTAGTGGTTTCAAATATTAACAAACGACATAATTCCTTCCACTTACTAAAATATTAGTGCTTTATTTAATATGATTCATTAATAAGAAACACATAAATGGTATTAAAATAATGTCTTATTTAAAGACAAATCCTATCAACATAATTTATTCATAAATGTATACTATAAAATAGGATTGACATAAAATAAGTGAGCTCACAATCCCAAAATACAAATATCGTAAATCTCAATAATGGTATCCCATAATACTCATTTTTTCAAGACATTGTTTAAGAACTTTCGGTGTCAATCCTTTCGTCAAAGGATCTGCAATCATATAATTAGTGCTAATATGTTGAATTGACACTGTTTGTTTATGAACTTCTTCTTTAACAGACAAGCATTTTAATTTCATATGTTTAACACCTTTTGAATACTTGTCATTCTTTGAAAAAAAATTGTTGCATAATTGTCACAACAAACTTTCAGAGGCTTGGCAATACTTTCGACACATCCAAGTCCCAAAATAAAGTTCCGCAACTATAATCCTTAAATTGTTGCTTCAAAATATGCTACAAATTCATCTTCTATAGTGGACATAACAATGATAGACTGCTTTGCACTTTTTCAGGAAATAATCCCTCTAACTAATAAGAAAAGATTGCCAAAAGTGGAGCTTCTGGTATTAATGCAACTAGCATCATCTCGACCTTAATATCCAATCACTTCTAGATGATTGAATCTCCTACATATGATCTTTAGTACCTTGTAGCTATCTCAAAACTTTCTTTGCAGCTTTCAAACGATCCAATCCAGAATTACTTTGATATCTACCCAGCATACCGACAGCAAAGCTAATGTCTAGTCTGGTGTAAGTTTGAGCATACATTAGGCTTCCAATAATGATGCATAAGGAATATTGTCATTTACTTATGTTCCAATTCATTCTTTGGACATTGATTAAGACAAAACTAATCTCCCTTCTGAATTGGAACTACATTTGTAGAATAAATTTTCACATTAAATCTGTCCAAGACCTTATTAATATAAGTTTGCTGAGATAAGCTTAACAGTCCTTGTCACTTGTCATGGAATATTTCAATTCCTATCACATAACTGGCTTCTCCCATATTTTTCATTTCAAAATTCTTAAAGAGAAATTTCTTGGAGTTGCGCATTAAACCAAGATCATCAATAACTAATAAGATATCATCAACATAAAGTATAAAAAGTACAAACTTACTCCCATTGATTTTTAGATATATACACCAATCAATGATGTTTTCTTTAAATCCAAAGGAGGTAATAGTATCATCAAACTTAAGATACCATTGTCGGGAGGCTTGCTTAAGTCCACATATCGACTTCTTAAGTTTACACACCATCTCTTCCTTTCCTTCAATTAAAAAAACCTTCAGGTTGATCCATATATACTTCTTCTTGTAAATTACCATTAAGAAAGGTTGTTTTCACATCTATTTGATATAACTCTAAATCATAATGAGTCACTAGTGCCATAATAATTCTAAAGGAGTCTTTCTTTGAAATAAGTAAAAAAGTCTCTTTATAATCGATGTCATCTTTCTGAATATAATGTTTAATCTAGCTTTATGTCATTTAATATTATCACAAGAGTCACATCTGGCCTTAAAAAGTCACTTACATCTGACTTTCTTACAACCTTCAGGCAATTTGATTAAATCCCAAATTTCATTATGCTCCATAGACTTCAACTCTTCTTTCATAGTATCATTCTATTTAGTAAAATTAACATTTTTAACGGTTTGTGAAAACGAAACTGGATCATCCTTATTTCTTAAGTCAAATTCTAACTCTTGTTGATATACCACATAATCATTAGAAGCAGATGGTTTTATTAGTCTTTGAGACGTTCTTAATGCTATTTCTTGTGGTTATTCTACAATTGGAACATTAATTTTAGGTTCAATATGTTTATTAACTATAGGCTCTTCATGAAGAATTTGGTCATTTATTTGTTGCTCTTATAAATTGTCAACTTGTTCTACAACTATAGGAGTAACATATATTGAAGAATTCGGTAGGGGAACTTGAATTTTTATTTCTTTAATAACTACATCACGTGGTATTTCAACAATCCCATTAGTTTCACCATTCTCAATGAACCTAGCATTTCCAGTTTCAACAAATTTTGTTGTATGATTAGGACAATAAAATCTATACCGTTTAGACTTTTCTGGATAACCAATAAAAAATCCACTAATTGTCCTTGCATTTAATTTCTTTTCATGTGGATTATAAATTCTTACTTCCACCGGGCAACCTCAAAATGTAAGTGTCTTGGTTTCCTTCCAACCCACAGTTCAAAAGAGATCTTTGTAACTGTTTTACTAGGAACCCTATTTAACAAGTAAACAATCAACCTCAATGCATGCATCTACAATGATAAGGGTAAAAACGAATTACTTAACATACTCCTAACTATATCCATTAATGTATGATTATGTCTATCATTTGTTGTGGTGTACCTAACATTGTGTATTGAGCACATATACCATGCTTTTCAAGATATTTGGCAAATGGACCTGGACATTATCCTGACTCATTATATTTTCTGTAAAATTCACCACCCTGGTCAAATCTAACAATTTTCACCTTTCTATCTAATTGTCTTTCTACCTCATGACAAACACCTCTAACGCATTTATTGCTTGAGTCTTCTCATACAATGAATAGACATATCCATAACGTGAAAAGTCATTAATAAATGTGATGAAATACTTTTCTTCACTAAAAGGTGGAACATCAAAAGGCCCATATATATCAGTATGTATAATTTCAAGAAGCTGTGTGCTTCTTATGGCTCCTTTCTTTGTGTGTTTGGTTTGCTTTCCCTTTTGGTTTGCTTTCCCTTAATACAATCAACACAAACACCAAAATTAGTAAAGTCTAAACTTGGTAAAATTTCATCCTCTACTAGTCTTTGTAGTCTTTCTTTGGAAATATGACATAAACGATAATGCCACAAAAAGCTAAACTTTCATTTATTAAACTGTGTTTGTTACCAACATTATGATGCAGGGTTAGTAGGGTTTTAGCAAAAAGGTTATCAAGATTTAAATTGTATAGGCCATCATAAAGAATACCAGAACCAATAAGGATATTGTTTTTAAATAAATTGAAACATCCATTCCCAAATTCGAAAGTATAACGAACAGAATCAAGTTTAGATAAGGAAATTAAATTACGAGAAACAAAAGGTACATAAAGTGTCTAAAATAAATCTAAATGATATCCAGTATCTAAAATCAAACGATAAGTTCCTATGACTTCAGTTGGAGCTTTGACACGATTCCCATCAAAACAAACTTTTCATTTGGATTTATGGTTTGGGTTATAAGGAATCCTTGCAAGGTATTTGAAACATGAGTGGTATAACCAGAATCAATCCACCAAGTATTATAAAGAACTTCAACCAAATTAGATTCGAAACATACTAAAGCATTAAGCTTACCTTTATTTTCAAATCAACCTTTACGTTTTAGGTAATCTTTTTGATAATGCTTAAGTTTCTTGCAAAAATGACATCTATCACCTTTATGTTCCTTCTTATGAACTTGACTAGAGGATTCATTAACTTTAAGTGGTCCTTGCTTGCCCTTGCCTTTGCTATAATTCCTTTTGGGCTTCTTTCCAGCTCCTTGATGATCCTACCAAATTAATGGTAAGGGTCCTTTGATTCTTAAGCCTTGTCTCCTTTTGAACAAGCATATTAGTCAATTCATTCAAATTCCACTTATCCTTTATAGTGTTATAATTCATTTGGAATGACCTATACTACTCAGGAGGCAAAGAATTAAGAATGAATTGTACTAGGGAAAATTCATCAACATTCATTCCCAATGTCTTTAGTCTTGCTGCTATATTTGTCATTTCAATACCATGTTCATGCATGCTTCATGACCCATTAAATTTCATAATGGTCAACTTAGCAATTAATGTCCCTATAAGTGACTTATTAGCAGTTTAGGAACGCTCTTCCACAAATTTCATAAATTAGCAACTTCAGTGTTGGGAAAAGTTGTCTTAATGTTGTTAGCAACAATCATTCGCATAAACATTAAGCTCAATATGTTTGATCTTTTCCAAACTTTATAGAAAGATTTCGCATCAGTAGTGCTTGCATTAGTAATAGCAGTTGTTTCTCAACTTGGAGTGTCAAATCAAGACCTAATACACCAAGGTTAAATTGGACTTATTCACACCAGACAGAGTAATTTAATTCATTAGATGATGGAACAGATAAAGCAACCGAATTAAAGTTAACAGGAACAAAAACTGCAAATATAATAGAATGCTCACACATTGATTCTTTGAGTCATAAAACTTAACTTTTAAATTAAATTCAAAACAATTATTCCACATAAAACATTTAGTGTATATCTAAGATCTCCTTTGGGAGATTCTAAACCATAATTACAATAATGATGATAATTTTATATTATTTAATTTTGAATTAAACATACCTTTAATAAACATGCTAGCTATCATTGGATATGCTAAACATAATCATTCTAATCATATAAATTAACATTTCATGTCCACAAATTATAAAATTAATTAATTAACCTTTGGGTAATCCTAAAATATTTTATAATTAATGAACTTCAAATACTCATAGATTCATTATAGAAATTTTCTTAATAAACATCCATAAATCATGAGTAATTGAATTAAAATATTTCATAAATTAATATCCATCAAACATCAAAGCTTGACCACTTTAGTGACTAACAAATTATCATAAATTTGAATATTAAAATTATGCATATGCATAAATAGATCATACTTTAATCAGCAATGCACATGTCCAATCATATCATCTTAAAATAATAGTACTGATAAAAATAATAATAATAGCTCTCATACATATGGATTCGACAACTTTCATATGATAATAAGCTTCATCCATGGTGCATGCAGTACCCATAATACAAATCTATAAATAAATAAACTTAATACATGTATGCATGGAAATCGGTAAAATAAAAAAAAATCAGTGTTTAAATGTAGCCTTGGTAATAGACAAATTTACCAATAATTCCAATCACAAAGGATACATAATTTGACTCGTTTATTGTTCAATGCATTATCGGAAATTGAGAATTTTTATTTTATTTTGTAAAGTCATCTTCTTTCATGGGAAATCAATTAAATAAACTATATGTATGTATGTATGTGCATGACAGTCAAAGTCGTCTTCTTTCATGGGAGACCAATTAATGCCATCAAAACTTGTTCCATAAGCTAGAACAAAACATGAGATACAAAGAAATTTTTAATAACCTAGTGAATTCAACAAGTAATTATGCAGAAATAATATGAATTAAACATATTTTTAATGAAAAAATCATAGAATTTGGAACTAGGCTCCGATATCGAATATAAGCATAATTACTGCATAGAGATATTTGCATCAGCCCTTTAATCCAAATTTCAAAATTTTATGTTTTTCATCAAAATATAAAATAGAAATTATATACCTTAATCCTTGAGTTTAGTTTAATCGTAATTGAGAAAAACCCCTTCAAATAATTGAGTATAGAGAAACTTGATTTCTCTCCTCTTTCTTTCGATAATCCTAACTTTTGATGGGGTAATCGTAAAGAGAATTGTGTGGACAACAGAGAGGATTAGTTCTTATAAAATAAGGATATTTTAACCATTCCCATCAAACAATAAGTTTAAAAATAAAACCTTATATTATTTAATCAAATTAACCAATCATAATTTAGCACCTAATATTATTTAAAATCATAATTATTAATGAGCCATATATATAGGTTTTACATCTTTACCCCCTCTTCATTATTTATTTTCAGTTTGATGGACGCTAAACAAATTTGGTTTTGTAAATCATGCGGCCTAACCAAGCAACCGTGTCTCAAAAAAATCCAATTCATAATTAAAAACTCAATTTTACAATTACTAATAAATATCTCTAAACCTAGCGTTTTAGCGAGTTTTTCACTAAATTATTGTTATTGTTGCATTAATAAACCAGTAATTAGTAGTAAATAATTATGAAATATCTATAATAATAGAAAAAAGAGATTGGTTGTGAAATTAATTTAATTAAATTGAAAAAATTATTTCAAGAAATAACTTGATAATATTAATTGAAGTATTTAAAATAAAACTTATAACGATTATTCTTAAGTAATTATATAATTAATTTTAAATACAAAATCATACTTTAATTACATAATTTAAATAATAATTAATCACTAAGAGGCAGATGATAAGCTAGACGCAAACAAGGAACATATACTGTCAAATCTGACCTCAACGAGCATCTCAACTACTATACCACACCACAAGGGACACGTGTACAAATGGACACTTACAACTGTTAATCACGTAAATTAGCATTAAAAATATCGACTTGGCACGTAATTAAGGTATTTATTATGATAAATAATTAATTGTTTGTAAACCCATCATCTATAATCTAACAAAACCTTAATAAAGAAAAGGACCTTTACAACTTTTCGTCTTTGAACTAAGATTTCTCGTCTTCTTCATCCGATTCGGTCTCTGTGTTTTGGTAGCTTCTCTCTCGCTCTGCTCTGAATTCCTGAGATTGGGGTGGCCACCCGATTGAGGTGGACCACGTCCTACCTGTTAAAACCATTCTTAACTGTAACCCCATCATCGATTTCTGGGATCCTTAAAGCTTGCTTTTGAATGGAAAATTTTTCTGCTGTTAGGGAGAATTTTCTTTATGGGAATCATCATCAGTCCTTCTCTTCTGCTTCTGGTTCCCACAGACATGTTAGCTACAGGTTCTCTCTCTCAATGTTTGGACCTTTCTTTTTTGCTGAATTTATATTTTTTTCTTTTATTCGGATTCACTTGCTTTATCAGATGTGCGTCTAGAGAAATGATTAAATCATGTGGGTATTTTTTGGGTTTGCTTTCTGCTGTCTACTCGCTGCTGGGTAATTGCTGTTCTTGCTTTGCTTGGGTAATCTTATTAAGCGTTTGAGTTAATGATTTTCTTCTGTTTTGCCAAAATGGATTCCTTACACAGCTTGAAAGCTGTGAAATTTGCGGATATTATTGATTTGTATACTTGTTAACTGAAGGGATTAAGTTAATATGTGCAGTCACTTTCGATGCTCCAGAAATAGGAACAAATAATCCTTTTGTGACTTCAATGTTAATGGTGATGTAGAACTAGAAACTTTATCGTTTTACTTTGGAAAATTGACATGGGAAGTTTCATAAAGCCACGCATCATTCGTGGACTTATCAGAGGATGCAGAGTTTAGTGAGTAGTCTTGTTTGATAACGCAACATGTTTCTCGGACTAGGCCCACATCAACAACTATGTTATTTGGCGGAAGTAATATATACCTTGAAGGTCAAGTTAAGAGGAAGAGTATTCTGATGTTTATGAATGAAACTTGGTTGGTAACCCATTCAAAAACTTTTGAGTGTTCCCAAGACAACAAAATGGTAACATCTCAGTAATTTTAGCATTTGTACTTATTTGTGATGGAGGCTAATGCGTAGAATAACTCCCAACTTATGAAATACTAGCAGAAAGTATAATGTGTTACTATCATTCGAACACTAGCATTTTCATAACGAAGTTCTATGTGAGTGAAATAATAGCAGAAAGTATCTTGTGGGACTATCATTCAAACGCTAGCCTCTCTGTCACTAAGATCTGGTGCATTGAAATGTTTTTAGTTCTAGAAATTGAAGCGACTAAATTTAAGAACAGAAAAATGGCACCTCGAGAATATGGTATTAATCTCTATCCGTTGGTTCGAGCACAGTTTTGATGCCAAATGATTGATCGGAATAGACATGGGAGATGAAATGGAAAAACAAACCCCAAAATTTATGTAACTTAAGCAATAATATTTGTCGCAGTTTTGGTACTCTTCTATTTGTTCAACTTAAATTTTGCTGATTGTGAAAGCTCTGTTGGATTCCTATGGTTCGTTTTGTTTAATGGACTTAGAGAGAAAAAGTTAATCTTTGTTACAGTTGCGGTACCTGTGGGTATGAGTTAAATTTGAGCTCTTCCAACCGGAATACTTCTACCATTGGCTCTAAATATGGGAAGTCCATAAAGCGAGGGATCATCTCATTCCTCTACATTGATGATAGCAGATTTACTCAGGTTGATGAATTCCAATGTGTTCCTCATTTTTCAAAAAATTCCTGGAGTTTGTTCCGCCGGAGAACGAAACTTCTCTGCCGCAAGTGTGGTAATAATATTGGAACCGCTTACAATGCTGAAACTTCTGACTACCCATCTGTATCAGATGGAGATTTGTCCCGTGGCAGTGATCATTCTACTCGAAGAAAATATGATATAAAGATCCGTGCCTTACAGCCTTCAACTGTGGAGCAGTCTGGCATCTCACCTTACTCATGATAATTGGATCAAGCCTCTTATAATCATTGAGTGAAGGGTATCAGCAATCAAGAGTTCATCAACTAAGCGTAAATTTTTCTTGGAAATGTTTATGTTTGCATGTTACATTTTCCTTCTTTTTCCTACCTTCAGTTTTTGTTCTTTTATAATTTATCTATGAACTGTACAGAGAAGTATCATGAAGTGTAACTTAAAAAGGCAGTTTGATCCTTAAAAGGGATTAAGAGCAAAGTTTATAAACAGATACACTTGTAGAGTAAGCGTGAATCTTAAACCAAGTTACCCTTAAGAGTTTGGATATGCATCGACCTGTTTGTCAGTCCTTTTCCTCGTTTGCAGTTCAACGATTCCTTATTCTGTCTTCAGTGAGAATGATGATAAAATGTTTATTTTGCATCATTCCATAACTGATATGCAAATCATTTTTTTTTTGTTGAATGCCCAATTTAAGAAAGTAGTTTTACATCTGTTATTTTCTGTTGGAGATCAACCGGTTTGATGCTGATATCATACCATCGCTATAATATTTCTTAAATGCTTAGTTGATAATTTTCCTTCTGGTATAGCATATGTATATTGAGAATTTCTTCACATATATACCTACTAGAAATTTAACAGTTGATAACTGGGGCAACTACTTCTCTGTTTTATCACTAGATCATATCTCTGGTGACTGGTGGTCAGCTACAAAAAGGAAATTTCAATCCCTTTTTTCATTGCTTCTTAATTGGCAGCAGATGCATTAGACCATTGCAGAAATGAAGTCCAGTGGAAAATCCAAATTGGAGGGTTCTATTTTTGATTTTTTTTCCTAATTTACTTATTGCAGAAGGTAGTGTTTCCAGAATCACTATTCTTGGAATGTAATCATTTTACAGTGTGTCAAGAGAGGCCCGACATTGTCTTTGATAAAGTGGAAGATGATAATGATTGATGATGCGTAATGCGCTTCTTTAAAATGGTTAGGTTAAGACTGAGAATAACTTTTAACAATCGACATTCTGTGGACCTTTGCCAGTAGGCTAGGATAGAATGGTCCTGAAGAATATTTGGTGGATATGAGGAAGAAATCTTCCAAGTTCCAACCACAGAGGCTTGGTAAACTTGAGCACTGTTTTGAAGAATCGAAAGGCTAAACGAATTTGGAACCAAATTGTAGTTCCCGTTCCTTCTTTCTCGTAAGAAAAATGGTATTTGATGTCAGCTTGTGGCCTGCGTCGTTGAGCTTCAGCCTAGAGCTGGGTGAAACTTTGATGGGCCTTCATGAATTTCCAGTTCTGAGGACTCCAAAGCCTGTAAACAGAGTCAGAGATGATCTTCGACATACTAGGTATGTGAATCATCCGTACTTCGCCATTTCTTTTTCTTTTTTTATTTAATGATGCCAACTGTTTGTGCTACATTAATGGGAGAAGAGAAGAGAAGAGACAGCAATGAAAACGCAAAAGATGAAAGAAATATGCACAGCAATTTTGCTGGCACATAGTTTTAGTTTAAGGTGTTTTCAATACATCGAATCATGAGTCAAATTCAAGATTAAGTCTAGATCGACCCGATGTTTAATTATTTTGCTTCAAGTAGACTTAGATTTGGACAGCTTAAGTCTAGATTTAATTTTAAAAATTATTTTATATTTTTAATTTTAAAAAAATTGGTGGGACAGCTTATGAGCCCCGTTATCATCCCTGAAAAGAAACGAAAAGACAAAAGCATTACAACCAAGTGGCTCGCTGATTTGAGAACATATTATAATTTTTATTTTTCTTGTTTGCATGTTATATAAATTCTTAAATGCTATTCGAATTATGTGAGGAATTATCAATTAAAATAAATCATAAGTTAGATCTAACTAATAAATTTTTTTAACGAGTCATTTTTAAATCATCAAATAAGATATAATTATCTATGTTGCACTTTACAGAAATTATCAAGAGAAGTTTAGACTTAGTTCTAATGACACGTAACATTATCCCTAACTGATAAAAATGCTATTTTCGATAGACCCATATAAAAATTATATATATGCATATTAATCTAATTAAAAATAAATAAAATAAAATAAATATAAAATAGACAAAAGATAATGATAATAAAGTAAATAAGTATGTAATAAATAAAAATGAAAAAATAAGTAGTAAAATAGATAATAGGATAAAAATAAAAGGAAGATAACGAGTAAAAATAAAAGATAAAATAAGTAAATAAATATATACACAAAAAAGAAGACAAGCAAATAAATAAATCAAACAAGTCATTACAAAAAAATATTTAGGTTAAGTAAGAAAAAACTTAAGCTAAATCACTAAAAAGGAAGTAGTTATTATTTAAAAGTTTAGGCTAAATATAAGTATAAAATATTTAAGAGACCTACAAAAATGACCAAAATCTCTTAATGTGAGATCTTTTGTTTGTATTTTAATACCTCAAAGTTTTTTATTAAAGATAATGTTTTCGATAAATTTTAATCAAGTCGTATCGTTCTTTGTTAAAGTACATGTAGTTTTTATTAACATAGATCGTAATTAGATTACGAGCACAGTGAAGTAAACACAGCACTTAGGGATAGAAATATAATTTAATCGGTCACTGATTATGGCTTAGCGATTAAAGAAGTAAACACGGCACTCTCTAATCAACCTTATTTTGCAAAGTCTACATTGACAATAGGATGACCGCAGGGCTGCCGTTGCAGTGGCCAGGAATTCTTTTCCTTATTGGTTTGAATGAATGTGTCTTTTTCCCTTTCGTCGTAATATACACTTTACCAGACAGACTCGAACACTGGGTTAGACACTGATTATGGCTTAGAGTTTAAAGACAGACTCTCTAATCAATTTCTTTTCCTTACGGGTTTGAATGCTTTATTTTTTTTTCCTTTCGTCGTAATATGCACTTAACATATGAACACTGAATTCGTCACCAATTATGGGTTAGAGATTAATGATGAATTAGTCACTAATTATGGCCTAGAGATTAAAGATTAATTAGTTACTAATTTTGGCTTAGAGAGTCAAGATAACTCTCTAGTCAATTTCTATGTTTAAGTGTATATTACGACGAAATAAAAAAAAGCATCCAAACCAATGAGGAAAAGAATTCCTGGCCATAGACTCTCTAGTCAATTTCTATGTTTAAGTGTATATTACGACAAAAGAAAAAAAAGCATCCAAACCAATAAGGAAAAGAGTTCGTGGCCACTGCAACAGCAGCCCTCTAGTCCTTTCATTGTCAATGGACTTTGAAGATCGCTTCGAATTTTATCATTATATCAGTGATTTCCCAATTTCATTTAACAGTTATATAATAGTAACTTGTAAGGTTTACCACTCAAATTTTGCCACTTAGTGATTGATGTAAGACGTAACGTTACCTTAGTTACGTACTCCGGATCAAATGTGAAAGGGCAAAAAATGGAGAAATATGAAAATACCTAATTTTCGGTTCTGAAATTTCAACTGAGCTTTCTGAAACCGAATCGAGCCCGAATCCACTGCTGTCTTCACAGGAAACAATTTCTGGGACGCGGGTAAGGTCTTTCTACAATTTGCTCAAAACACGAGCTCTTTTAACGGGTCAGAGATTCCTTATGCTCGAGATTGATATGAGCAACTACAGGAGACCATAATCTATTTATATAGCTTCTATATCGGGTTTCCCTATCACAAGGTTGATATGAACCAGGTCCATACTAAAAAGGATTCATTTTTCACCCGGACTTCGACCCATTGATTTAGATTATTTATTGGGCCACTTTATTATCTTTATCTGGATCAAATTACGTAACTTAACCGATAATTTATTTAAAAACTAAATTACAATTAATAACTGTCTACTGTATGAGAAATTGACAAAATTGCCCTTAGGGAAAAATGTCTTCGAATCTCCCCCTTAGACAATTATTAATTGTACCTTTGACTCAACTTTAAAAACATTTTAAAAACTCGGTTAAGCCACGCTACTGTATTAGTCGACTAAGTTTAAAAACAAAACATTTGATCCAAAGATAATAAAAGTCCAACATTCTGTCTTGCAAGGCTTTTGATACCGGAAAATATCAGACACATGTTTCATGTGTGACACAGGTCCAATATAATCACAAATACCTAATACCTCGCTAACATGAATAGGAAAATGGAGTGTGGCAGACTACGATGATACCTTTATGATCTAATATGTATCATCTTCGTTTATAGGTTTCGATTTCTCCAACTTTACGCTAAACCGCATTGCTAAACTGCATCAGAGAAATCATATTTTCTCTCACCAAAAGCTAAACAGCATTAGAGAAAACTTGTTTCCTCTCACCATATGCTAAACAACATTAGAGAAAACCTTTATATTCTCCAACTGAATGCTAAACTGCATCAGAGAACTTTTATGAGATTAAAAACTTATATCCCCTTATGTCATGTCGAACTTTAAGGATATATCCGTATAAAACAATATGTGTCTAATGACATAGGTTCAAGATCAATCTTTATAAATACTCAATGACCTTTAAAATGCTTAAGATCAGCACAAATCTTACGATTTCTATACGTATTATGACAATGTATGATAACATATATTACTGAGGATAACCAATGATCATCTTTATGGATAAACCATACCGTCACAATACATCAAAACGTACAAATGTAGGTGGAGTAAACATAACGATTCCCTAACTGATAGTGTCTAAGGACTTCAAAACACCCATACTGTATACTTGTGTTCCAAACACAAGTGGGTAAAGTCCTTCAGTTAAATAATCGACTTATAATTCCTCAGTCTTTAAATGCTCCAAATCTTAATGTCACCTTTTCGTATCAACCTCTTCATCATTAAATATTTGACCTCAAAATGCTAAAACCCTGTGATATTTAATGTTGTTATTAAACAACACAGAAGCTTGATTATCACATTACAACTGAATGAGTTTAGTCACCGAGTCAATCACAGACAGAAATTAAATTTCGAGCTAAACCATATGTGAAGCAGCCCTATAGCATGCATTATACATGCATGGTCGAGGAAATTACCTGTGTCTATTTGATACACTTCCACAATATTGTACCATCTACTAACTCAAACCATAACCTTAAGTGAACTTTTAATCATCTGGACACATAGCTAAATTTGAATCTAAATTCCCTACGAGGTTTAGTCTGTTGACTTTTCTATATGCCAACATATAATCCTTGATTTCTTTTAATTATCTTAACACTCGCTTGACTGCTTCTTAATGGTCTACATCTGAGTTAATCAGATAATGACCAACCAGTCAAATAGTAGATGCAATGTCCTCTCTAGTACATAGCCGAGCATCTATGAGGCTATCAACTGTACTCGAATACAGAACATTCCTTATAACCTCTCACTTTACTTTATTCTTTGGTCATTGTGCCAAAGATTATCTCTCACTATGAGTGATAAGTGCTACGACAGGTTTACTGTTAACCGTATTAAACCTTTGTAGCATATACTTAATGTATGAACTCTGTGAGAGGTATGATGAGTGTTAAGATTATCCCAGTGAATCCAAATACCTAGGACAGAAGATGCTACGCCAAGGTCCTTTATGTCAAAATTCTCGACCAAAAGTTGCTCAACTTTATACAACATGGTCACGTAATTTGACATGAGCAATATATCATCCTCATGCAGTAATAGGAAGATAATTTTGCTCCCCCTGATCTCATAGTACAGGTCAGAAGTATAAGTTGACTTCAATATCCTTATTAGTCAACTTACCCCCTGCAATAGTCAATACATATTTCCAGATCATTATAATCTAGAATTGAGAGAATGCTTTGCATTATCAATCTCTCAACCTTAGTTCTGGAAATGTGGCTTAAACTTTTATGTCACACCTTGTATGACTTTTCATTCATTAGGGGTCCTTCATTCCATGACTTGCTCAGTAAGATATGAAGAAGCATGTATCTAATTCGGGGTAAGACACACTCTATACAAACCATATGACAAGAAAGTTGTATTATTATGTTTTGCATTAAACACAACTGTACAACAGAAGTATTAAATACAAAACTTCAACTTTCTTTGTCCAACAGAAGCATTGAGGGCTGCAGGAGTAGCAAACTTAAGTTTCTTCCCCTCAACAACGCAATGGGAAATCAAAGCATTTATGTCCCATTCCTCATCCCATGAATAATATGTTATCACCATATTACTTAACTCTGAAGGGAGTGTATTCAAAGTCTGGTGAACTATAAAGACATCAAGAAGAGGAATGTTTAACATCTTCGGTCTACTATGAAGATGAATCATTCTTGATATGTACTCCTTACTTGCCTTTTTCTCATACAGCTTATGGAGAATAATTCTTTAATCAAGAAACTTGTCTCAACACTAGACGTGATTGTGTACCTTTAGGAGACATTTCTAAAAATTACTGTGCTGTTTTTGTGTTTGGAAATCCACTAAATAGATGGTCATCGTACATAATTTGTCAGAACAATCCTGGGCTTCATGGGCTGCTTTATGAGCTTTCGAGCTCATAGATGTAGGTGGAGATAGTCTATGTATCTTTATGGCTATATCAACCTCAGCTATTTCCATAGCATTTAATACATCCTTTTGTCTATTTCTTTGTATTGAAACCGGTCAGGGTTCTAATGGTGACACTGATTTTATTGACTGAAAAGGTGACTCTTTAGTTACTTTGATTGAATCAACACAAATGTAGGATAACAGCGATACTGAAATCCATTAAGCAATATCTTTCCTGAAAATTTGGTCACACATATTATGAAACACTTGTGGGCTGAATGCATAATATATGTAACTAGACCTCCACATATAAAAGCGATCAGAGTACAAACCTTCAGCTCTTATGACATTGCCACTTGTGGGCGAATAGATCATTCAAGCAACAACTTTCCTCTATCCAATGCCTTTATATACGTCTCAAAATCTCATATAAGGCAACACCTATGGGCAGAATAAACAAACATGAGACCAGAGACATCCCCAAACGTGTAAGCAAAACAATTCAACATACTGACTCGAAAGGTCACTATAGTGACTACATTCTCATCAGCACTCAAAAAGTCCACAATCACAAGGGATACAACTTTATGTTATCCTCACATTCTTTATAGGCATATGGTATGTGACAATGTGTAACACCCCATTATCCTAGAGTACGCACCAGGACGCCCGTAGGTCATTCCGATACATAACCTAAGATAAGGGAGCGCTACGTGCACTCACTACAGTACTCCACATGG
>JAOTAY010000002.1:6348717-6360760 GCA_025629805.1 Erythroxylum baracoense | reverse complement strand
CTAGGGTGAATTACTCTCTCTCGAGTTATAATTCTTAACCCTAATTGATATTCCCTAATTCAAATTATGAAAATTGCGATCTCTCGATCTGTAATTTATCTAAAACCTAAATTAGTTCTAATGCTGTCTATTAACCTATTGGGAATCTGTGCTCAATCTCTTGTTACAAGACTCGACCAGTTTGATTCAATTCTCTACCTAACGATTTACCTAACTCTTGTTAACCTAAATCGATGATTTTTACCGGCTCACCCTCTCAGTTTATTGCCAGTTATGAAGAATCGAATTAAATCACAATAAATCGAAATAAAATACAATCAAAACAATTTTATTAATCTCAAGAATAAAGCAACCCGAAGGTGAGTTTAGAAAAACATCAACACTCTATGAAAAATATTTCTAACCAATCTCCAAAATTCCATGCATCAATGAAATCGAAATAACAATTAGAATATACTTTCGGAATGGATCTCGAAGGCACGATTGCGGGAAACTACCTGTTCTGGGAAGTACGTTGCGTCAAGTGTGTCTCCATGCCTCTCTTCCTTCATCTACTTCCTCGATCGATTGATCTCTAACTAGGTTTTCACTCAAATTTTTGGCAGAGTCTCTCTCATTTGCAGCTCTTGGCTCTCTTCTCTTCTATCACATAATATTCTATTTTTATCTTTGAGGCTCCAGGTCAAAGTTGGGGTTGAAAAAGTCCAAAAATTTGTCTGAAACTTGAGTTTTCCTGTCAGCCCTATGCAGTGCACGATTGTGGCCCTGCCTGCTACGATCGTGGCTAGTACTTTTTTCTTTCTGTCACGATCGTGGCCTGAAGTGCACGATCGTGGCCTGACTTGACGCTCTCTGTCACAATCGTGGCTCTTGGTGCACGATCGTGACTTGGCTGCTTCTGGTTCTTCCTCTTTTGTCACGATCGTGGCCTGTGTGCAAGATCGTGGCCTATGCTTTTTGGCCCGATAACTCTTTTACTCTTCCCGTTCTTCCTTGTTTACCCTGCAACACTAGTAAACACATCAAGGTATCTAAAAAATATAAAATTTAAGCTCAAAGATTCAAACTAACCCACAAAAACACTTAAACACAAAAACTAACCTAATTAAACTCTAAATGAATACTAAGCACTTGAATTGACATTAAAATACTTATCAAATCTAATCCTAAAACACAATATAAATTGTAACTATCAATGTGTATAAGGGGATGAAAGCTCATGAATAATCCTAACTTTTCCACTATAATTAGTAAGGAAATTAGTACTATGCTTATCACCTTGATCAGACCTTAATCTCTTAATTTTTCTTTCCAATTGGTTTTCAACCGCAACTTTCTATTTCGTAAATGCTTCCTCTACATCACTTTTATTTTTCAGTAAGTAAACCTTAGTAAATTAAGAACAACCATCAACAAAAGTAATATAATATCTCATGCCTCCTTTACTCACATAATTCTTAAAATCACCTAAATATGTGTGCACCAAGTTCAACAATTGTGACTCTCTTTAGGTCACTGACTTAAAAGGTTTCCTATAGTGTTTAGTCCAAACAAAAATTTAACATTTTTCCATTTTGTTGGTGATTTGGTTGGGTAACAAGGTTAAGCTTTGCATCCTTTTAATTGACCTCACATTCACCTATCCGAGTCTAGGGTTCCATAGGTATAGAGTCTCAACAATATAAGTAAAAGAAGTAGATGCATTCATTTCAACATCAAGTACAAATAGACCTCCATTATAAAACCCTTTACTAACAAAGTTCCTATTCCTAGTTAAAGCTAGCTTATCATAATCAAAAATAAGTTTAACACCAGTTTTGTTAAGTAAGGCACTAGAATCAAGTTTCCATAAACATCAGGAACAAATAAAACATTTTCTAAAGCCAAAACTTTTCTAGAAGTGAGTTTGAGATTGACCTTCCCAACTCCTTAGATAGGAACTTTGATGGAGTTGCCCATATACATGAACTCACTATCAACAACATCATTTACCTCCTTAAATAAGTCCTTATTGGTTCAAATGTGGCATGTGGCTCCTATGTCAACAATCCACTTGACCAAGTTTCCAGCAAGGTTAACTTTAGATACCATAGCAGTAATAACCTCCTTGTCTTTATAATCTGCAACTTCAACCACATTAGTTTGAGGCCTTCCAAAAATCTTCTCGTTTTGTTGTTAGTGCCCCTTTTGGTTTCCTTTCTCGAACTGTTGTGGTTTCTATCCTTGGCCCTTCCTCTCATGGTTAATTCTAGCTTGGCGAAGAACAGAAAGATGGTTTGACTTGTGACACCACCAACAGTCACCATCAATCCTTACGCGTTTAAACTGCCCATGCTTATTATTGTTGAAAGACTTGTTTTGTCCACCATTCTTATTAGAGTTACCTACATTTTTATGTTCAATAATATTATCCTTAACATTAGGGCAGGGGTGAGTGATTTGGCTTTATCCTGTCTACGATTGGTATCTTTATCTTTATATGCCCTATCAACTCCTGTAGTTTCATGTCCTTCTTCTTATACCTCAACTAGTTTTTATACTCATTCTATGAGGCAGGCAATTTTTCTATAAGAGCATTAACTTGAAACAGTTCAAATATATTCATACCTTCAGTAAGGATTTTAGCAACTAGGTTTTCCTACTTATGTAATTGGTCCATGATAGGTTTATCATTAACAACTGTAAACTTTAACCATCTAGCAACTGCATATTTCTTTGTACCAGCATCATTAGTCCTATATTTAACTTCTAAGGCATCTTTCCTTGATAGTCTTGTACTTATAATAGATATCAAATAACGGGTTTATCATATGGTTGAGCAACACTTCCCTAATGGTATGGTTGTCCTTAGTAGTCCTAGGATTGGTATCATCACTAGAAATATCTTGATACAACACATAATAAATTTTGAATTGCTGAAAATAAAATAGAATTTTCTTAGACCATCTTTTGAAGTTTCTCCCTTCTGGAGGCTCTAATTTAGTAAGATCAAGTATAATTCTCTAGGCTACCGTGATAGGGGAAGAACTTATATGGGGAACAACAATGACAGAAGGTGTGGTGGAATTGGTTTGCACAGATATAATAGTTTCATTTGTATATGACATAATGAATCCAAGAACAAAGATTACTTATACGCAATAAACAGATAATACAAAGAACAAAATAGTGTAAATCAAGTATATCTGACTTAGATTGTTAGCAAAATAAGAATAAAATTGGAACAACTTATATGTATGTTAGGAGTCATGAAAATCACAACCCTAAGTCGAAAATTACCCCTCTATGATACAGTAGGAAAATGGGATCCGACCCTAGGGTTAACACCTTCTCCACTAGCTTCGATGCACTCCAAAGGGCAAAGTAAGAATTATTTCTGAGGATTACAAACAACTTAATAATCGAGAAGACAAGAGAAAGATGTTCTGCATCTTTTTTCACTATGTAGAGGGGTGGAAGATTTATGGAGGAAAAAAAGAGAACGTTTCTTGGTGAGAATAAATGGGAATTTGGAGGGATTTTAGGAGAAGTGGGAAAGACTAGGTCAAATTATAACATTTAGTAACTGAAACTAGCATTAAAGACGTATTGAAAATAAGATTAAACCAAGTGGCCCCCAAAAAGTTTATTTCGCATACGCGCCATACAATGTTGCAGTCAAGTTAGGCTAGCCAGTGTGCGCATGCATGTGTGATATCCATACCCTCCTCAAGAGACTTAATTCAAAGTCTCACAAAACACTCTAGCATACAAACTAGTGAAAAGTCCCTTACTCTTTCAATGTGGGACATAAACTAAAACAAGGAGAGAGAAATGTTCCAAGTTTTGAAACAACACCAATAATTATATCCTCCTTATATCTTTTAAAAAATAAATAATAATTATACATAGATGATATAAAACAAAATTAACAATTGCATGATATTAATAAAATAAAAAATTATAATTTTTAGGGATAACCAATCCTAAAGTGTTTAACATTTAAAGATTTTTTCAATTTAGTACCTAAAATTTTAAAATTTTCAATTGAGTCACCAACCTTTTCAAACCTTGACAATTTAGTTTAAAGCAGTAATTTTTACTGATATGACTAATAGATGGACATCAAAGTGACATTTAGTAGACATGTCACATCATTAAAAATAACCTTTGAATTGAATTGTTAAGGTTTTAAAAGGTTGACCACTTAATTGAAAATTTTAAAAACTTGGGCACTAAATTGAAAATTTCTTAAAATGTTAGACACTTATAAATATATTATCCCTAATTTTATAATCAAATTTTATTTTTATTTTATTATTGGATGTATGTATTGTTTGTATAAATTCCTAGGTGATATACAAAGGTTATTCTTGACCCTAACATAAAACTCGATACACATTATATATATTTTTTAAATAATTTTTTTGTATTAGAAATCATTTAAAAATTTTATTATTATATGAATGATATGCTTTTTAAAAATTTTACGTGAGATATTTTGCTAGGAATTTATTTACTATATATATGTACAACATCGATATTTCTATGATAACTTTAAAAACTTTAAGAAAAGAGGAAGTTTTGTTTCATTTAAATTTATTTATAATTGTATAAAAGTAACGAGTGCTAAAATTTAAACTCTTTAAAGAAATATATTTTGAACACTTAATGAATCGTATGATTCATTAGTTGTTCTAACTCAAACTGTAAGAATTAATTAAGAATTTTGATAATTTTATGCTAAGAGATATAATCAAATAATATATTAGATAATATTCTAATCTTAACTATTAATACTAGGGAATGAATGATAATTATGAATAAGTTAAATTTACAACTTTATATGATATTGTCATGAATTATCACTTTAACAAAAAGCCCCTTTGACGATGATTCAAATATCGTCGCCAAAAGATAGCTATTGATGACAAACTATATTTTCATAATAGAAAGTAAATCTTTTTTACGTAATCGTAGCTAAATAAATCTTTTTTGCAACGAATTTTCAGAATCGTCGCAAATTGATTAACATTTCACTACTACTGGCTTAATTCGTCACTAACGCTAGAACCTTTTACAATGATTCATATTATTCTTCACTAAAAGTTCTACTTTTGATGACGAAGTTTTAAATCGTATCTAAAAGTTATACTTTTGGCAACGAATTATCAAATCATCACTAATAGTGATTTTATATCTTATATATTTCTTAGGAGAATTTTGATGAATTTTTGTGTGTGATAGTATTCTTAAAAATCGTAATGTTAAAAAGATAATTTAATGATAAGTGTGCTTAATGATCCTAAGGTTAATTATAATTGACATTTATATGATTTTTCATATATTTTCACTTGCTTTCTTTATAAATTTTTTTAAATAGCTAATGCATTCAAACTGTATAATTTTGTTTATATCTATGGATTTATACACAAATGACTCTTTAATGATGTGTATTGTACATAATACTATACCTCTGTCATATATAATAAAAGAATGGAGCATCTAAAAATTATAAAATATTTTCAAAGTTTTAAACATATTGTTGAAAAACACATGCATGGTAAGTCATTTTAAATTTGAAAAGTAAACATTTTTTGGACATAAAAATAAACATACGTAAAATTTTATTGTTAATAAGATTAAGATATCATAAATTTAAGTTTACTAATATTCTTAATCATTAAATTTATTGACAATAAAATAATAATACATATAAATATTGAAATAGTTAAGCAATATAATATCATGATATATGGTATATAAGTACTATAAGATGTTAATTAGAATTTTAACAATTCTTACAGACAAAATAATAAGTAAAGTTTCACACTAATATTCTATTGAAAAGGAAAAAAATAGTTATTTTTTAGATTCCAAGTGACATTAGAGTCGGAAGAAAAGGTAAAGGGTTTAATGTTTGGATTACCAAGAAGGCTCCTTGCATGTTCTAAGCCATCAATTGAAACAGTTAAAGATCTTCCCTCAAGGTCTGGTGAATTGACACTCTCTTCCAACAACTTCTTTGCTTTAACTAAATTTGAAGAAGATATAGTATACGATTTCTCAAATGCAGTATGCATGGTGGTATTAGATGAACAACACACAACATGCATTTCAGCTAATGAGCAAACAATATAGAACAATCAAAGCTAAATCAAACGATATTAGGAACCCAAATTCAAACACATGCATACCCGGCTGATAAACTCCATCATCGTCACAATGAACGGACATAGTTTTTGTAATGCACCACTATTCCAAAGCAACCGATTTTTCTAATGCTATATGCACCATCGAGACACCATCACCTTCTCCATTTCCATCTATGTTCTCTTGAAGATTTGAGGAAGCTTAACACAACATATAGTATATAAAATTATATGTTCATATAATAGCTTCATAACAAAAAATAAGATACAAATAATAAAGAGGAGAGGTAGTTCAAATGATACTAAAAACCTTGAAGGAAAAGATTAGCCATGGAAGGCAAGGGGTGATTAATGTTTGATGAGGAGATTTGTTCTACATTAATTTGTTCTTCATTAGGGAGAATTTTGCTACATTCCTCCTAGCAAAACTCATTTCTACCATCAAAAACTAGTCTCCATGTCGACACTTTGCAATGAATTAATGTCAACAATTTTATTCTGAAAATTTTAATAAAAGATGTTATTTGAATGTTCCATCATTATAACAATGTTAATTTTTTCATCTATCAAGGTTGAGATGTTAAGTGTGCATGTAGTATGTTTAGGGGATGCATTAACATCCTTTGTAGCTCCAAAATATGATTGCTTCTATGTACATAAACATCCCTTGCAAAATCCTCTAATGTAAATAGTTGTGTTATTATGATTTAACTTTAATTTATCTGAATATTTAGCTTGTTAGTTTTGATTTACTCCATTATAGTTTTGATATACTCCATTATATATATGTTTTCATAAAATATATTCGATAAATTCAATTGTGTGTATGGTAAAAAATTTGGTCTTTTAAGAATAAGAGTAATAGGTTGTTAGTTTTAAGCTACTCCATTTGACTTTTAATTGTTTGTTTAATCACAACCTCATAATACGTTGAAATAAAGTCATTTTGATGGATGCTTCTGTATACTATAAGTGGTAGATATGTGGTGTAAAAGCAATCATATGGTAAATATGTACATAAACATCCATTGTAGAAGTAGCCTTCATTCTATAATAGAAATTTCATCAAATAGTTAGCAGGCTTTTCTCAAACAAGCATGAAAGGTTGAAAAAAAAGTCAACCTATACAAATATAACACAGAAACACAATTCTCCATATTTCTGGTTTTGACCATTTGACTTTTAATTGTTATGTGTAATCACAGCCTCATTACACGTTGAACTAAAGTCATTTTGATGGATACATCTGTATACTACAAGTGGTACAATCCAATGTAAATATGTACATAAACATCTGTTGTAGAAGTAGCCTTCATTCAAGCATTTCATCAAACAGGTAGGAGGCTTTCCTCAAACAAGCATAGAAGGTTGAAAAAAAACGTCAACCCATATACATCCAACACAGAAACACAATTCACCATCTTCAAAACACAAACACAAAAAAAACTATACACCATAAATATAATATAAAAATCATATAACCTCCTAAACATAGCAGTAAAACATAGCACAAGAAGGAGGGTTCTTAAAAATATAAAAGAAGAATAATACCAACACAGTTAACGATGCTTTTTTAACGATGATGACCACAGAACAGGAGATGACTACAACAAAAGGGATGATGCTTATTGGACGATGAACGAAGAGGAAATATGACAACTAACATGAAAATGAAGAGAGGTTTGTTTTGGTGTTAATAATGTAGTAGAAAATGACGTCGTTTGTAGTTAAACAAAACGACGTAGTTTTTGTTTAATTCAAAAGAAAAATACCATTTGGCATCAATTTGAAAATCCGTCTCGAAATGGTGGGCGATTACCATTTGGCTTGACCTTTGGTAATGGCATTAATATAATATAACATTATATTAATTATGTAATTATAAAATTGCTATATAGTAAAAAATGGAAATCAATATTAAATTTTAATATGATATCCTTAGTAATCAAATTTAATATTATTGACAATGATTGTAAGTGTAAAATAAATATAGTTAACAACAATGTTATTTTAAAAATTTATAAAAAAAACAAGACAAATTAATTTTTATTACATAAATTAATTCTTTTTATTAATTTCTTTTAAAATATATGATTTGACAATTTTATTTGATGTAACAAAGCTATATTTACTATATATAAAATGGGTGACATTTTATAGAAATTTTATCTTAGAAAAAAATTCTATAATATAAAAATCAAAATAAATTAATTGTTCTTGTTAATGTCTTTTAAAATATATGATTTGACAATATATAAATGGTTTCACAAAACTTTATTTACTATATATAAATTCTATACTATTTTATATAATTTATATATTACAAAAATATTTGGAAACTATAAAAAATCAATACCATTTGGCGACTATTTTAGAAATTAATTGCCAAATATGATATTTAGCGATGAATTCTGCATAACGTCGCTAAAAAGTTGATAGCGTATATATATTTGGTGGCGTTTTGAAAACTAGCCACCAAATGTTAAAACATTTCGAAATATAAAAGGAAAATGATGTCGTTTTTGTGTAAGGAATGACATTGTTTCCTTTCTTTTTTAAACAGTTAGTTATACATACATTTGGTGACATTTTTGAAAAACGTCGTTAAATATTGGAATGCTTTAAAAAATGAAAATGAAGTTGTCTCTTTGATGAAACGACATCGTTTCCTTCATTTTTAAACCAAAAGGCTAAAGCCTTGTTTCCTTCCATTTTAAACCAAAAGGCCGAAGCCTTTCTTCTTCCCCTGCTTATGCTACATTTCTCTTCTATCTTTCTTCCCACCATCGAATCCTCTCTAATCCTTCATCCTCGTCATTGTGTGTTGAGGTAAATGTGGTTGTGTATTCTTGGTTACCCCTCTAGTGTTGTTGTGATTATTCCTTCATCTTCTTCTGTGTGTTTTGTTGGTGTTGTTGTGTGTATGTTGTTTCAGTGATGTAGGATAATGGGTTTTGTGTTGTGTATTGGTTGAAGGCAATTGTGTTCTGTGATAATAATGAAGATGGTGGGTTGTGTAATGTGTATTATGTGGGTTGAATGAAGGTGAATATGGATTAGGAAGTTGTTTGAGTGCTGCATATTTGATGTTGAATGAAAGTTCTGTTAGACTTTTTGGTGTGTTTATTCCTCTATTTTTCTATTTCGCCCATGTGTTTTGTTGATATGTTACTGCGCTGAATGTGTGTAAGTAATGAATATTTTGTTCTAGGTCATATGTGTTGAATGGGTTGATTGAAGGTGAAAATGTGTTAGGAACTTTGTTTTACAACTGCCTATAAGATGTTCGAATAAAGGTCACTTTGAATCTCTAATATCACTCTCAGATCAACTCCTCTCATTTCTCACTCTCTGTCAAAGTTTTCATCACTCACAAACTATCATGAGCCCATCATTGCCACAAAGTCTTTAAAACTTTATTAACGGTAAACTACTAGTTATGTTCTATTCTTATTTGTTTAGTGTCTGTTTTTCTATGTTCAATGATAATGTTAGTTATTTCGATTCGATGAAAGTTCTCATAGGTTTTTAGTGTTCTATTTTGATAGGAAATGAATTACCTTTCAAAGTAATTTGTTTCGTAATTAGATTACATCAAAGCACATTAACTTTGTTGCTTGTTATTGTAATTGAGAGCTTAAGTTTTAATTTAATTTAATTTAATATTAGTACTTGAATTTAGTATTACATTCTAAATCATATTCAAAGTTATTAGAAAATCTTGGTTATTATAATTTAGTATTAGAAGGTTGAAGTTTTTTTTACAAATTAAACATACGTGTAATGTTAATTTTTCAAATTAAACATAGATGTAATCAAAGAAGGTTGGAAGGTGTAATGTTCTTTTTGCAAAGTTTACATGTCCAATGGAATTTTAATACTTAATTGAAAAAGATTTATAGATGAATTTGCAAATAAAGTTTACATGTCTAATGGAATTTTAATACTTAAAAGAAAAAGATTCAAAAAGTCATTTTTGATTGTTTGTTGGATAATTCATTGTAAGTGTTTGTTCTTGTTTCTTTTTAAAGTCCTAATTAAGATTCACTCTAGGCATATAAATTTAATCATAAGCCTTATCATATAGTTATAAGCATTTTCTACATTTTAAGTACTAAGACTCTACTTCTATGAAGAAGTGTATTATATTAAATATGAAATTGTCTCTTTCACAGGCTCCTTTTTATGTTAAAGAGCGTCAATAATCGTCTAACCTTGTCCTTCTTCTTTGTAATCTACGATTGTCCGTCAGTCTAAGTAAGTCATCGAACTAATGTCTACTATATGTATTTCTTTAATAGTACAAGTATTTGTGTTTAGGTTTTGGGTGAATGCAAAGGAGGTCTTAGTTTTGTGTTGTTGTTTGCAATATTCTTATAATCATTGATGAGTTTTTATGTTCTGTTTTAATAGTCTAAGTATTGTAGTTTGTATTTTGTTTAAATCATTGATAAGTAGATGTATGAATTACATAAATATTTACTGCATGTGGAATGAGTTCGATCTCTTATGGATGATTTGAGGAATAATAAATCCATATAATGGTATATAGGTTGCAAATCTATGATGCAGCTCCCATGAGAATTATCGGTGAAATATTCCACGAGCCTAGGAGTCATAGTGAGAAGTCTCTTTCTCAATTCATTGGTGTAAACAACGCCATGTACATTAGTGTTTGTTTGAATTCAAACTTAGTATATGAACTTGTACTGATTAATCAAGAACTATTAACTTGTATAATCATATATAATTATGGATGATTTAAGGCATAATAAACCGAATGGTATATAGGTTGGAAAGCTGTGGTGTAACTCCTATGAGGCTTATCGGTGAAATATTCTACAAACCTAAGAGTCACAGTGAGGAGTCTCTTTCTCAATTCACTGGTGTAAAAAATGTCACATCCCTTAGAGTCTGTTTGAATTCGAACTTAGTATATGAACTTGTACTGATTAATTAAGAACTATTAACTCGTATACTCACATATAATTATGGATGATTCGAGGCATAATAAACCACTAGGATGGTATATAGGTTGGAAACCTATGATGTAACTTTCATGAGGCTTATCAGTGAAATATTCCATGAGCCTAGGACTCACAGCTAGAAGTCTCTTTCTCGATTCACTGGTGTAAACAACACCACGTACCTTAATGTTTGTTTGAATTCAAATTTAGTATATGAACTTGTATTGATTAATCAAGTACTATTAACTTATATTGATTTGTTATTATGGTATATAGAACAAGGATTGTATTTAATAATTCATTTATTTACTTTTAACTGTATAGTTAGATGGAAAAAATTAGATGTCTCATCAAAAATGGTCCACTGAATACATAGAAGGTGTTAAAATTTCCGTACAATTTGTAAAAGATCAAATGGGTGATGAATGTCATATTTGTTGTCCATGTATAGGTTGCTTAAATATCAACATTTAACTTCAAGATGTGGTATATAATCATTTGCTAATTCGAGGCATAGATAAATTCTATACTCCATGGCTTTATCATGGCAAACGTAAGGAAGCAAGTTGTAGCAAAAGTGTTGGTACAAATGTTGATGATAGAATAATAATGATGTAGAAGATTAGGATATTTATGATGATGGTGATGATGGGATTAGCGAGATGTTAGAGGATTATGGGAATTATATAGAGACTATAAACAAAACCGGTTTGCCTAACATAATTGGTAGTATTATAGAAGATAATTTTGGGAAGTTCTTGAAAGTTGCTCAAGAAGAATTATATCCAAGGTGCTCGAATTTCTCGCAGAAGAATTATATCCAGGGTGCTCAAATTTCTCATGGCTATCTTTTGTTATCAAGTTGTTGCATTTGAAGGTCTATAATAAATGGAGTAACAAGTCTTTTGACATGTTAATTGACTTGCTTAATGATGCATTACCTGT
>JAOTAY010000002.1:6332095-6343385 GCA_025629805.1 Erythroxylum baracoense | reverse complement strand
ATACTACATATCAACCAAATACAAGAGCAAAAGTACATGTCAAAGTTGCTATGAAATTCTCTGGTCAATTCATTCTCTACTCATAACTATATAATCCTAGAAGCAATAGAAAAAGAGAAAATGTTTGTTTTATTCTTTCTCTCATTTTGATTGAAAACTTAAAAATAAGCAAAAATAAACTAACAAAGAACACACATACATAAAAAAATAAATACAAAAATTTAAAAGCAAAGAAATTTACTTTCCTTAGGTTGTCCCCCAAGAAGTGCCTTTGTTTAGGATCGTTGGCTCAACTCCATATTTCCTCCTCAAGTGACAAAATTATGATCTTCTGGAGGCACATATGGTTCTTCCACGTGAGGTTTTTCCAGATAGGGCTTTGGTTGATAATCGTTCCCATTCAATATCTTCCCTATCCTTAGATTCTCAACCTTGACTGAGTCCATGCACTTGGGAAATTTTTCAAACATCTCTTCTTTTTCTTCCTAGCTTAGTTCCTTCAATCTGCTATGTAAAGGTGAAGAGTTATTTTCAAAAATAATTATGGACTCAGTACTTACCTCATATCTAAATGATATATCCTTTTTGACTTCGAGCTCCTCCTCAACTTCTTCGACTTCAAGAGCAAATCCTTGAGTACTACACTCAACATTCTCAAGCTCCTCTTCTCTCTGTAAGGTTTTCGTGCTAATATCCATCATGTACTCCACAGGTTAATATGGTTGCATTTCTTTGCTTTGTAATGTTAGGTGGTTGATAGCTTCCATCAATTGATCCGCCTGGCTTGTCAAGTTCTAGATTCTAAAACTTGTTTCCTGCTAGAATTGCAAAGTGTTAGCAACATGCACGTTAACCAATTCTTCCAAGGATGTGCCTGAGTCTTAATAGGAAGCTTCTGGTATGTACAGTAATTGCCATAATAAAAGTTAGGTTGATCAGTCCAAACATTATTATAGGATTAAGAATATGAATTAAAGAAAAAATTACTTCCATCCATATCGAATTTTTTTTCACAAACATGAAAATGAAAAGATCACGAAATAACTGAAAAGAAATCAATTATGAACAAATATATACAAAACACCAATTAAAATCAATAACAAAAACTAAACACTGCACTCCCCAGCAATGGCACCAAAATTGATAGATCCTCGTAACGCTAGTCAAAATAAAATAACTAAACTACTACTGTAGCAGTGGTGATTCTAGGTTGATCCCACTGAGAGTATGTGTAAAGTTGTTGAATGAAATTAATCGGTGTTTAGGTTTAGGGGGTTTTGGATTTTAAAATAAGAAAATAAAATAAAACTAGACTAATAAAAACAAATTAAAGAAAATATGCGAAAATTGATAAAAGTGGAGATTTTGGTAGGATCTGGTTATTTGGTTCATTCTCGGCCTACACCCTAATTAAGCATAATTCATTGATTTCTTATTCTTTTATCTCTCTTAGTAATTATCGGTCATAGATTAACAAGAAGCTTTGTTAATCCCGATTTTTTCTTAGATCCTAATTAATCATGAAGCGCTCGTTAATTAACCCTAACTATCGAGAAACCTAGAATAAGCTTTCTAAGTTTATCCAGACAACTGCATTATGAATCAGAAAAATAGACCAATATAGGCAATAATCACACAAGCTCGGATTATTTAACCTATATTATGTTATCTCTAATGATTTAGAATCATTAGTCACTACACATGAATCGGGAATACAGCGATTATGTATTGCATTCGATTTTAACAATGGGTTTTCTTGAAAAACGATTCAATAAAGTATTAAAATCATCATCGTTGAATGCCCAATCCAATAAACCAAGATAATATAATCAATTCCTAATGAGAGAAAGAAATAACAAAATAATAAAAAATGCTTAATCTGGGTCGTCAGTGTCGATGTCACCTCCGAACCGGTGTCGGGATCTTAGCCTTCCATGGCTCTCCCAAGAAAATGCTTTAACCCATGAAAATCATCCCCAACTGAGGCCCCCTTCGATTGTCTCCACTTTGCTGCAAGATTCTCCTTAGTTACTATTCATCGATGGGACAAGTTTAAGGTTTAGCCACCATCACTATTCACTCCTTTGTTTCATGCCCTCTCTACCGCCACTCTATTCTGTTTTCTATTGCCACTCCTCCTCTATTCTCTCTACCGCCACTCTCTTCTCCTGTAGCTTGATGTGACGAATAATGATGATAGTTTTGGGTTCATGTCTTTTGTACACATCTCACCCCTTCTGCAGTGTTAAACGCTTGTGTTTAACTCTTTTAAAAGCCTCCTTATGTTGAATGTCTGCGCTTTGCAGACACTGCTACGTCGTTTAGCTAAGGGACTACTCCCATTTAATTCACGCTGTGCATGGGGTTGTTAATGTGAAATAGCCTTCTGCTGTGTGTTTTGCTTCCACTTTGTTGTCGTTTCATGCTTTAACTTTAAATTTATATTCCATCATTAAATCTACATGTAAATTTAATAGGAACACAAAATGAGCAATTAAACACAAAAAATATGAATGAATTCAAATGAAATAACATATAAGAATATAGCAAAATCCATTCATATCAGTATGATTGTACTCTATTTTGGAGGACAGTAAAGATCTTGAAGAGTGTCCCATTTGTGGTATATTAAGGTGACGAGTGGATGATGGGAGAGGTAAAAAGATACCGCATAAAATATTGAGATACTTTCCTATTAAACCACGACTACAAAGGCTTTTTCTGTCAACAAACACAACCACAAATATGAGTTGGCATAAAGAGAAACGCATTGATGATAACATTATGCGTCATCCAGTAGATTCAATGGCATGGAAAGACTTTGATGGAAAGTTTCCATGGTTTGCATAGGATTGTCGTAGTGTTTGACTTGGTTTAGCCTCAGATGGATTTAATCCTTTCGGTAATATAAGTACTTGTTATAGCATGTGGTCGGTAATTCTAGTGCCGTACAATTTACCTCTATGGAAGTGTATAAAGGAGCCTTTTACATTATTGCCTTTGCTTATTCTAGGATCTATTGCTCCTGGTAAGGATATCGATGTATACATGCAACCATTAATAGATGACTTAAACCATCTATGGGAGGTTGGATTAGAAACTTTTGATGTTGTTGAAGGTGAAACATTTATAATGCGTGCAACTATTTTGTGAACTATAAATGATTTTTCCAGCTTATGGGAATTTGTCTGGATGGAGTACTAAAGGGTATAAGGCCTGTCCTACGTGTAACCATCAAACTTATTCAATAAGGCTACAAAGTAAAATATGTTATACGGGACATCGTCATTACTTGGAACATAGGCATAGATGGCGAAGAAGAAAATTATTTAATGGCAAAGTAGAATTGTGAAGCTCCTTTGCAGTTGTATGGTGATGATGTGGTTTACCAGCTATCAAATTTGAGTGACATTACACATGGCAAACACCTAAGTAGTAGAAAGTGAAAGCAAATTATTGTTAAGCTTAATTGGAATTAAAAAAAACATATTTTTTAATCTGCCATATTGGAAGGAATTGCTATTAAGGCATAATCTTGATGTGATGTACATTGAAAAAATATTTGTGAGAATATTTTAAGAACTATGATGAGAATTGATGGCAAATTGAAAGACACGATTAAAGCTAAATTAGACTTAAAAGATATGAATATAAGAAAAAATTTGCGATTGAAAAGAAGAGATGATGGGTCACACATTATTCCACCTGCTTGTTACAACATGTCAAAAAAGGAGAAGCAAACTTTTTGTCAATTTCTTAAATCAGTCAAGTTTCCTGATAGGTATGCATCTAATATAGCCTATTGTGTGAATGTTAAAGAGGGAAAAGTATCGGGGTTAAAAAGTCATGATTGTCATGTACTTCAGCAACGATTACTTCCTGTTAGAATACGTAGGTGTTTGTCGAAAGATGTGTTTATAACATTGGGTCAATTGGGTGAGTTTTTTAAGTAATTATGTTGCAAGACACTTCACGTTGACGAATTTGACAAAACAGAAAAGATATAACTTTGATTTTATGTAAGGTTGAACTAGTATTCCCCCATCATTTTTTGATGTTATAGTGCATTTGGTAATCCACTTACCATATGAAACAAAATTTTGTAGACCGGTTCAATTTTGATGAATGTTCCCCATTGAAAGGTAATTGATATTAACTTATACTTTTTTTAAAGTTATTAGTTATTAACAATTGTTAATGTTTTAAATTTTGTCTAGGTTTTTATGCTGTCTTAACAGTTATGTACATAATAGAGCTCGACTTGAAGGGCTTGTTGCAGAGGCTTATATAGTGAATGAATGCTTGACATTTTATTTAAGTACAATTCGATGTACTTAAATGATGTCGAGAGAAGATTTAATACACAATAACATAACTTTGATTTTGATCAAGATCGTAGCTTGTCAGTTTTCTCCCAAAAAGTAAGGTCACTAGGTGTCGAAAAATATGTAGAGTTAATTAAAGGCGAATTCAAAATTGCCCATTGGTATATTTTGAACAATTGTAACGAAGTCGATTTATATGTGGAGTATGTATCCTATTTTTGATTCAAAATTTCAAACTTAAAATTTTTGATTCAATCTATAATTCCTGATCTCTTCTTACTTTTTTAAACAGAGAGCACAAAGATTCAATTTGAAGCAAAGGGATTGTTAATGTTGAAGAAAGCTATAAGATTAAGTTTCCATCATTGTTTAGGACTTGAGTAAGTTATATATTGATGGAATATTATGAACTTATGACAATTTGTATCTTAGATTAACTTCTAATTATATTTTGTCGTACAGATGATACGGTTACATAACCTTAACATGTAAAAGGCGACATCAACATTATATTCTTTGGTATGTGAGCCTCATATGTGTGGAAAAAATATATAAGTTGCATTGTTAATGGAGTTAGATTTCACATAGAAAATCGAGACAATCGACTTAGAAGCTAAATTTGTGGGATTACAACTATTTTATTGACTTCTACGGTGTCATCTCTGAAATAATAGAGTTTCATTACATCAAGGATGAAAAGGTTGCTCTATTTAAGTGCAAATGGTTTAATCTTACTAACATGAAAGTGAATAGGAATATTACCAGCAACAATATTTGTAAGACATGGTAAGATAATGACCCTTTTGTCCTTTCAAGTTAAGTAAAGCAAGTATTCTACCTCAACGATACTTATTAGGAAACAATTGGAAGGTTGTTTAAAAGTTTCAATACCAAAATCTCTTCAATTTTTGTGAAAGGGATAATGGTCTAATGAGTGAGGATGGTGATGAAGCATATCAAGAGATTGAATCGGAGTTGAATAATGAAGCCATTCAAATAGAGGATGCAGATATATCATCATTTAATAGGAGAGATGTTGATCCCAATATAGTACAAGTGGATGAAGCACAAGCTAATCTTATCGTAGAAAGAGATGACGACTATATTGAGGATGAATTATATAACAATGATGATACTTTAAACGAATATAAAAGTGATGAAGAGTCGAATGAAAATGTAATTAATGAAGATGATTTTCAAGATCTTGATTATGATGATTGAAGGTAATAAAAAGTGTTGTTTATAATGTTTGAGTTATGGTTATGTGTATTTTTAATGTTTGAGTTATTGTTATGTGTATTGTTGTTGTTTTAGTTATGTTTATACGGAATGTTTTTGTTTGATTTATGTTTATGTGGATGTTGCTGTTTGAGATATGTTTATGCAAATTGTTGATGTTTATGTTTATGTGAAATGTTGATATTTGAGTCATGTTAATACGAAATATTGAATTTTGAGTTATGTTTATGCGGATTGTTGGTGTTTGATTTATGTTTATGTGAAATGTTGATATTTGAGTTATGTTAATGCGAAATGTTGGATTTTGAGTTATGCTTATGCAGATTGTTGATGTTTGAGCTTTGTTTATACAAATTGTTCATAACTGAGTTACGTTTATGCGGATTGTTCATAATTGAGTTTTGTTTATGCGTATTGTTCTTATCATTATTCTTTTGTTGTCATGTTTTTGTTGTCATGTTCCAATACTGTCATAAGAAAAAGAGGTATAGGTATCACTAAAGTTTCTGAGTTACAACGCATGAATATTGTAATAAACAACAAGTTGTCTTTACATATTGATATCTCTTAAGGTCGTCCTGTTGACACGATCCAATCGACAAAATTGTCCAATGAGTTAGGGGTCGTTGCTAAGATTGAATTGCCTTGTCTTCAGCATGTCAAGCAGTTGAAGGAAGACAACTTGCTACAAAATAGTTAGACAAAGCTTCGGTAATTTTTAATTTATTTAATTATATGCATTTTTTAACTTATTTAAAGAACGATTTCACTTTTACTTGTTGTTCACAAATGAAGCTCAATATCATCGATATGACATCCCTGAAGTTTCAAACTGTGTGACTTCACTGTTAAAACAAAGGGCCAAGGATCATCGTTATCGACTATATAAATACTACAAATCTTTTCCTTCTGATGAGGAGACAAGAAGATATGTTCCCAAACGGATGTCTCTAGAAAATTAGAGCCAAATATGTGATTATTAGGTCTCTGCCATCGTTAAGGATTGACTTCTTTCTTTTCGCATTTGCTGCTATTAACCTTATTACACAATTTAATGATTATTTCTTTTCATTAGTTAGGAAAAGTGTGAGAAAGCCAACGATAACAGAGGAAAAATAAAAACACCTCACAACCAAGACTTCAAATCATTTATTGTCATACGAAATAAATATATAAGTTCTTTGTTTAGAAGTTATAATTATATTAGTAAATACAATATTATTTAATTTGTTTTCAATTCTTTTTTTTCATAAAACAAAGTGAAAATGAAAATCATGGACAAGAGTGTGATAGGATCACATTATACAAACTCACTCACTATAAGGAAGGCCACAGGTGGATGTCAAAAGAAGCGCAAAATAACAATATAAGTATAAAATTTTGTTTAAATTTTAAGTTTATTTATTTATGTAGTACTAACTAGTAATATATGAATTGAATACTGATTTTGTTTTTTTAATTTTAAAATAAGATGCAGGAGTTGTTGCAAAAATCATTGTCTAATAGAAATAAGCCAAATGTAGATGAGATTTGCATCAACATGCTTGGTACAAGATTCAACTACATCAAAGGTCTTGAGTTTGCCCTAAGTCAACCACTTAATCCTCATGAAGACTAACATATGTTGACCATCTTGAACAGGAGAACCAGTCGCTTAAATCTAAATTAAATTGTAATAAACAAAAGTTATAACGTAATGAACGAACGTTGGCCAAGCTTGAAAAGATTGTCAAACGAATACTTGGCCTGAATTATATAAGTAGTAGTGACGATGAAAACAACTTTTTGTTTGTACATAATTATTTTTGTTAACATTTGTATTTAACATTTAATTATAGTTTATTGTTTATGTAAAATGCTTCTAATTTCTAATTATTTTTAATTATATTTTCATATAATGAACTATAAAGCAAAAAATCTAAATATTACATACAATAACATGGATTTAAAATGTTGCCAATAATTATAATTAACATGATAAAGTTTTTATTAATAATTTTATTAAAAATTAAAAATGTAGCTAAAAAGATTTGCCAATGTTTTCAAAATCGTTGCCAAAAATTTTTAACTATGACTTAAAAAACGTCGCCAATAAATTTTAGCTACGTTTTCAAAAACGTTGCTAAAATTTTTTTGCTACGTCTGCTATATCATCACCAATAATTTTGGTCGACCGTTATAAATTCGTTGTTAAACATTATTAGCTACTTTAACAATAACGTAACTAATAACCTTGAACCCATAAAAACTAAATGTACCAAAATATCGTTTGCGCTGATTTTTTGTATCGTTGCAGCTCTCTTTTTGCTATGTATGTAGCTCGTAGCAAAAAATAATTCGCGAAAATTTGTTTAAAATGTCACCTATAATATTTTGTTACCAGAATTTTACGACAATTTAAGTAATAATTTAATATCATCTCTAAATATTATTAGCGACAAATAAAGGACTTTTAGAGACGAAAATTTTGTCGCTAAAGCCCCTTATGTTGTAGTGTTAATTATTTCTTATACAAACAATTTAAACTTTTTGCAAAATATATATTTTTCATATAATGTCGCATAAACATATGCATTAAAATTGGTACATCAAAAAACCATTTGAAAGACATTTATAAACAATAAATTAATATATAAAGAAGCATTATTAATTTATAAGTCAGTATTACACTCGAAAGTAGTTATAAAAGTATAAATTAAAAGATTTAGCAGTTATGAAATATAAAAGTTACAATTTAATTCATCATCATCATCATCATCATCATCATCATCATCATCATCATCATCATCATCAATATCTAATTAGAGTCCCGTTAAGGCGTGAGGTTTGGGAAAGTTCGACAGTACATAGTCTTACCCCTATCTAATAGAAAGGCTGTTTCCAATACTAAGTGTAAGTGAAATTTCACATCAAATTAAAATAAAATAATATAAATTAATATTAAAGAAAACAAAAGAATTGAATGCCTTACCTAACCGTCCCCGTCTTTCTCCTGTCTGCTTACCATTCTTTGCCCACCATCACTCATTCTCTACTACCAATTCTGAAGCGTACTTTTTCATAGCAGCCTCGAAACTTAATGGTGTTCCTCCTAGGAATGGAATACCATGTTATAGTTGCACCCAAAAGCATGTAACTCAAGTTTTGGTCTTCAACTTTATGTTTCCAAAATGCATTAATAGTAAAGGACGGTAATGCTTAATGGAAAGCATATGCAACATAAGAGAAAATATCTCTTTCTCACTGCAAATCAGAATTATATATCACAAATCTACAATACTGTCAACTATCTGTAATTTATTTATTATAAAAAATTAAAATTCATTAATATTACCCAAGGAAATAATGAGAAGCACATTCCTATTTCAACTTGAGGGATTAAAACTCCAAAATTTTATAGCTTTCAAAAGAAAGAAGAGAATTGGGAAGCCTTGGAGTATTGGTTAAGTTCCAACCGGAATGAATATATTCATGCTGTTTCATTTGATTTGGTGGGAAATCCACTACTACCCAGCTTAACATAAAGGACTGCAGAGAATGAATGTGACAATGGGCAGAGAAAGAGAATGGTAGGCAGCTGGGAGAAACATGAGGAGGGTTAGGTTATGTTTTTTTCTTAATTTTCTTTCATGTTAATGAATTTTATTTTATTAATAACCGACATAGAATTTCACTTACACCTTACATCTCATATACAACTTATTACAGCTGACGTGATTTATCATGTCAGCTCTGTTAATAGGAAAATTAACGTCAAAAATTGAAAGTTTGAACATTTTATTATTACTTTTTAAAATTGGAGTTATAAATATAAAATTGTGCAAAGTCTTTTTGTAATTAACCCCACTAAAAATAGCTGTTAAGTCATATATATTAAAGAAGATTTTTATTCTTAATCCACCCGCTGATAATTTTCCTTTTTCATAGCATATGTGTATCGATAATTTCTTCACGTATAGAAGTACTTCTATCTGTTTTATCACTAGATCATATCCCTGGTGATCAGCCGCAGAAAGGAAATTTCTGTCTTCATTTCATTGCTTCTTAATTGACAGGATAAGCATTGGACCATTGCAGAAATGAAGTCCAGTGGAAAATCCAAGTTGGAGGGTTCTATTTTTGATTTATTTACTTATTGCAGAAGGTAGTGTTTCCAGAATCACTGTCCTTGGAATGTAATCATTTTAGAGTGTATCAAGAGAGGCCCAACATAGTCTTTAGGCCTAACATAGTCTTTCATAAAGTGGAAGATGACAATGATTGACGATGCGCAATGCGCTTGGATAAAATGGTTAGGTTAAGACTGAAAATCACTTTTAACAATCGACATTCTGTGGACCGTTGCCAGTAGGCTAGGATAGAATGCTCCTGAGGAATACTTCGTGGATAGGAGGAAGAAATCTTCCAAGTTCCAACCACAGAGGCTTGGTAAACTTGAGCACTGTTTTGAAGAATGGAAAGGCTAAACGAATTTGGAACCAAATTGTAGTTCTCTTTCCTTCTTTCTCATAAGAAAAATGGTATTTGATGTTAGCTTGTGGCCTGGGTCGTTGAGCTTAGAGATTAAAGATATACTTTCTAATCAATTTTATTTTTGACTAATTTAGTGTCCGAGTCTGTCAAGTAAGTGTATATTACGACGAAAGAAAAAACATAGCATTCAAACCAATAAGCAACAGAATTGGTGGCCCATAAAAGTTGATAATTAGTATACGTAACTACTCATTAATGAAGACAATGATATAAAAGAATCATAATTAGTTAATTTGTACATGTAATCCATTTTATTAAAATATAAAAAAATTATTTCTATACATTTTTAAATAATTGAAAATTATTTATACTATCAAACTTACCAGTTTTATGGTATTTCTTATATAATTTCTTTCAAACAAATTTGAGTGTAGAAATATTTTAACAAATTGTATATCATCTTACCGAATAAAAAGCACGCAGGCCTCAAAATATCTCTGAACTCAAACGATGACAGTAATGGACAAGACACTGAGTACTATATTAAACGAGTTCGACCTCGAACCGACTTTAGCTTTTCATCTCACTTCACGTCCAAAAAAAGAATGGAGCTTATTCCTTTAACTAACAAAGTCAGTACTCTCTCCCACTTGTGTGCGAGTTTAGTAATTCTAGCGAGCGGCACCCTCTTGAGCCCAACTCCTGCTTCAAAGAGATGCGAGTTCCCAGCAATCTTTAACTTCGGGGACTCCAATTCTGACACCGGTGGCTTGGCTGCTGCCTTTACCCCTCCTAATCTTCCTTATGGACGGACCTACTTTCACATGCCGGCCGGAAGATTCTGCGACGGAAGGCTTATAATTGATTTTGTCGGTGAGTTTTTCTTTACCGTCAAAAACCTTTTTACTTCAGTTTATTATTGGTCAGAAATGCAGTGTATGTTCTTAACTATTTCTTCTTCTACTAAATTTATAGACGTGTAAATCAGTGCCACTGTTTCACTAACAAATTGCTGCTAATGAAAGTTTATTGTTTTAATGACAAGTGAAAGTAAGATACTAACTATTTGCAGGATGAGATAACGGTAAAGCAACCAAAACCATAGGTAAAACGGAAATTCCTGGTCGTGGTAGGTCCATGGGATTCCATTGTTTGCATCGAATTTCCTACTTCAACCTTTTGAATTAACTTGTTTTCATGTGACCAATTGTATCAGCAAATAGCTTCAATCTCCCATTCTTGAGTGCTTATCT
>JAOTAY010000002.1:6313015-6328409 GCA_025629805.1 Erythroxylum baracoense | reverse complement strand
CGCTTGTTACCAAAATAAAAAGTCACATAGATCAATACCGTAATCGATTTACAATCTAGTTAACGACATCATTTGGCGTTTAATGTACTGTTTAAGAAACTTCTCGGGCACCTTGTGTACTTATTTTATGCCCATATTACCACTTATTTTAAATTGCTGTTGCAGTCTAATTGCAGTCGTGTTATAGATTGTGCGATCTAAAAAATGAATTGCAGGGATAAAATTTGTTAAATTGATAACAAATTATCTCTAAATACTTGAAAATTGTACTTATCAATGAATTTACACCGCAACAAAAAACACCTTTACGTTTTTTTGGAATTGGCCTTGAACAATATCTTCGTCGCAAAAAGCAAATCATTTTGCAATGTTTTACATAATCATCACTAAATAAATCTTTTTTTTTTTACATAGATCAATACCGTAATCGATGCACAAGCTAGTTAACGACATCTTTTGCAGTTTAATGTACTGTTTAAGAAACTTTGTGTACTTGCTTTATGCTCGTATCACCACTTATTTTAAATTGCAGTCGTGTTATATATAGATTTTGCGATCTAGAAAATGAATTGCAGACACAAAATTTGTTAAATTGATAACGAATTATTTCTAAATACTTGACACTTCTACTTATCAATAAATTTAATTATTTCTTAAACAAACAATTTAAACTTTTGCAAAATATATATAGTCAACGTATCTGCTGCACAAGATTCCCTATTTTGGAAAAGTCTATGGAGGATTATAATGTACGCAGTCTTACCTTTGTATTTTTACAAAGAAATTGTTTTCGTGGATCACTCTCATATATATTTTTTATATAATTTCACATAAACATATGCATTAAAATTCGTACATCAAAATTCGTTTTAAAGACATTTATAGACAATAAATTAATATATAACGAAGCATTATTGATAAGAATTCTGCAAGTTAAGATTTTTATGAAAGGAAAGAATCCTAATTAAAGAATAAAGAATCCTAAAGGAGGAAGAACTTGTTGCAAATAAGAAGTCCATGGTGTAAAAAAGATCTATTAATCTTAGATGTTATGTTTTGGGTGTATTTTAAAGATCGATTACAAAATTCTATAACATATTTTTGTTTAAAGGCTCTCCATGATTATGTCTTGATGTTGATGCGCATGTAACAGAGTTTTTCATTGACTCAAGTGTCTTTATTTCTTTTATTCTTGATTTAATCATTTGAGATATTCCTCTCTTTGTTTCATTCTCTGTTTTAAAATCTTCTGTTGAAGATGGCATGAGTTAGTCATGCTATTGTGGGTGGGATTCTCTCATGGGGTGAGCATGAGTAGATAGCTTCAAGAAGTGAGTGGTGTCAACTCTATAATAGCCTTTATATAAGTCTTATACTACTGTGAAAGTTGATTAATCTGAGTGAGGACTCCATAGACGTAGACCGTGTGTACTGAATCGCCTTAATAAATTTTTTATGTTCTGTATGTATGATTTATTTGTGACTCACTTAATTTTTCTAATTGCGATCAAATTTTGGAAAATCGTAGTTGTCACCCCAATTGATTTCTGAAAAATAACTGAAATTTCAGGTTGAGGCAACCATGGCAGAATAGAAAATTTACTGAAATTTGACCTTGAGTTTTTCAATTGGTATCAAAGCAAGGTTGACCTCATCAAAACTTGATGTGTCAAGTTGGTGTAGATCAGTATTCCGCACTTATGGCTACTAGAGAAAGAGCGTTGATTACTAGACCACCTTTACTAGATGGCTCTAACTATCTTGCTTGAAAATCAAGAATGAAAGTGTTTATTCAAGCACAAAAGACTAAAGTCTAGACTTCTGTATTGAAAGGTTGGACTCAGCCTATGACAACTGATGAAAAGAATGAAGCGATACCAAAAGATTCGTCTAAATGGACAAAGGTTGAAGAAGAGGGAGCGCTTGGTAACTCTCAAGCAATGTATGCAATTTTTAGTGCTATAGATGAAGTATGTTTCAGTATGATATCAACGTGTGAATCAGTAAAAGAAACTTGAGATACATTACAAATCATACATGAAAGATCACAATCAGTGATAGCATCAAAACTTTAAATGTTGACTACTGGATTTGAAGAGCTTAAGATGGAGGAAAGTGAAACTATTGGAGATTTTCATAAGTGGCTGCGTGATGTTGCCAATCAAGTACATCAACTTGGCAAGAAGTACTCAAATCTAAAACTTGTCAAGAAATCCTAGAGATCAATGCCTCCTAGATTCATATCGAAGATTATAGCTGTTAAAGAAGCTCATGACATCAGTGAGTTATCTTTGGATAAGGTAATTGGAATTCTCACAAAATTTGAAATGAACCTGTTAAAAGAAAAGCATGAGAAGAATAAAGGACTAGTGCTTCAAGCTGAGGTTGCTAAACTTGTTCATGATTCGAGAGATGATTTCGATGAAAATGAAGATTTGGTGTTGCTAACAAGAAATTTCAACAAGTGTCTAAAGAAGGTGAAGAAAGATAGACCTGAGTTCAGGTACAATGGTGGGAGTTCATCCAACTATAATTTCAAACAGCAAGCAAAAACTTAAAAGGGAGAAAAGAAGGCAAAGAAGATACATTGTCATAAGTGTCAAGGTTTCAGGCATATGCAAGCAGAGTGTGCTAACACTCTTAAAAGGAGAAAAATGAAGTCTTACACCATAAATTGGAGTGAAAGCAAATAAGAAAGTGAGCATAGAAGCGAAGAAAAAATTATGAGTCTTCATGTTGCGTTGGTTGCTTTATATAAAGAAAGTTTAGTTGCTTGCTTAGTAGTAACCAGTGAAGAAGTTGAAGGTGAAAATTCAGATGTTTCAAATTCTAATTCTGATAACGCCAACAACAATAGTGATTTAAAATTAAAAAAGGAAGATATTTGCAAGGCCTATAAACTAATGTATAACAAATGAGAGAAGACTTGTAAAAAAAATGAGAAGTTAAAAAGGGAGAATGTCACAATGAAAGATGTTATTCAAGATCTGGAGGTAAAGTTATTGTCAACAAAAGATGAACTTGATGAAACCAAGCTAAAGATCAATATAGATAAAGGAATAAGAATATTGAATGGCAATACCGAGAAGCTACAAGAATTGCTGAAATTAGAAAAAACAAATGGGATTTTCAAGGTGTTGTATATAAAGGTGAATGTTCTCAAGTAAATAATGAGCAAAATGGTAAAGTTAGATTTTTTAAAGAAGCAAAATCAAGTAAGCAAGGAGAAATTTAAAAAAACAATAGAAAATTCGTGCCTACGTGTCATTTTGTGGTGTAAAAGGTCACATAAGGCTAACTTGCTACTACAAATGTTATTCTATAATGCTCAAAACACAAAATCCGGACATTCATGGAAGAACCTTTAACAGCAGAGGCTACCAAAGCAGATTTGGGTTAGAAAGAGCCAACTACAAGCACTTATGACTCTTAAATCCATGTGCGTCGCTTCTCACAATAGATGGTATTTTGACAGTAGATGTTTAAGGCATATGACAGGTGAAAAAAGCTACTTGATGAATTATCAAAGTTGTATAGATGGTCATGTCACATTCGGTAATGGGAAGAAAGCAACGGTGATTAGTAAAGGAACTCTTTACGTGGATAGGTTGTCTCATTTTAAAAATGTACTTCACATAGATGGTTTAAAAGTCAACTTTTTGATTATTATCCATCTTTGTGATAATGGGTTGTTAGTCAAGTTCACCAGTGATAAATGCAATGTGTTAAATCAACAAGGAGATTGTATAGTAACTGGAAGAAGCTCGGTGGTTGATTCCTACATGTTACAGGTTATTACTGTTTGCAATTCAACTGCATATGATGATATGATTCTATGGCCCCAAAAGCATGGCCAAGCCAATTATGACCTCATCAACAAGTCGAGCAAATCTGAAGTGGTAAGAGGCTTGCCTATAATGAATAAAGATGATAAGACTATTTGCAGCGTTTGTCAAATCGAAAAACAGACAAGAGGACCACATAAAAAGGTGAGAATGTTACAACTTCTTGAGTACTAGAATTGATTCATATGAATTTAGTAGACCCAACACAGTATGCTAGTATTAACGGAATGAGGTATAGATATTTTTTGAAATGTGTTGATGACTACTCAAGACATATTTAAGTAGTGTTCTTGAAAGAAAAATCGGATGCTTTTGGTGAGTTTAGAAACTTATGTATGTGGATTACAAATCATAAAAATATGGTGGTTTAAAGGATCAGATCTAATCATGGAAGGACTTTGAAAATGCAAGCTTCAATAACTTTTGTGATAGACATAAGATTATGCAAGAGTTCTCGACGTCTAAAACCCTACAATAAATTAGAGTTACTCAAGATGTTTTGACTATCATGTGTGACAATAAGAGTGCTATAGATATCTCCAAAAATCCTGTTCAAGATTTAAGAACCAAACATATTGATTTGAAGTATCATTTCATTCGAGAGTTAGTGGAGACTAAAATTACACTTCTTTCCTATATAACAACTGAGAAGTAACTGGCTAATATTTTTGCCAAACCTCTTGACTCTATGAGGTTTGAACTTCTTCGTAAGGCACTAGGACTCTGTATTTTACAATTTTGAAATTGATTAAAGAACCCAAAAAAAGGGCAAGGGCCCTATTTTGTTTTCTCCAATGCACCCTCTATCCTCCGCTTGTTTGGCTTTTCGTACTGATCATCATCGGCCACTTCATCTCCTTGGTATCTTGTCTGTCACTAGTCGTCTCTACACCTCAACTGCCTCCCATGATCACTAGCTTCTTTTGGAATTGATTTGTCTAAATGGGGAGATAGGAACTTGCTTATATTTTTTAGCTGGTATTTATAGCTTTGTTAGTGACAGTTGACCTTGACTTTGATTTTTTGATATCTTTTATCATGGTTGTTTATTTCAAGTGAAGTATCCATTTCTATTGTTCAGGGAAGATTTTGATATGACAAATAATATTAAAAAGAGGGAGATTGTTTAGATACTATATTCTATTCTCTTGGCATTATTTGCATTTAAAGTTATTTGGATATCTTCTATAATAAGGAATTTGATTTGGTATAGGATTCTACTGTCTTTGAATATATAGAATTTTAGAAGATAAAATTTTTTGAAATAAAGGAATCCTTAAAGAATAAAGAATCCTAAAGGAGGAAGGACTTGTTACAAATAAGAAGTCCATGGTTTGAAAAAGATCTATTGATCTTAGATGCTGTTTTTTTTTCAGAGAGGGATTACAAAGTTCTACAACAGTTTTTTTTAAGACTCTCCATGATTATATCTTGATGTTGCTGCACACATAGGAGAGTTTTTCAACAACTAAAGTGTCTTTGTTTCTTTTATTCTTAATTTAATCACTTGAGATATTCTTCTCTTTGTTTCATTCTTTGTTTTAAAATTCTTTGTTGAGGTTAGCCTGAGTTGGTCATGCTATTAAGTGTGAGATTCTCTTACTGAATGAGTACGATTGGATAATTTCAAGGAGTGAGTGGTGTCAGCTTCGTAATAGCCTTGTATAAGTCTATTGTACTACCGTAAAAGTTGATTAATCTAAGTGAAGGCCCTGTAGATGTAGGTCATATGTACCAAACTGTGTTAACAAATTTCTTGTGTTCTGTATGTGTGATTTATTTGTGACTCGCTTAATTTTTCTAATTACGATCAAATTATGGAAAATCGTAGTAGCTTTCCCAATTGCAAATTTTAGTTTAAAGCAACAGTGGCAAAATAGAAAATTTGTGGGAATTCGACCTTAGGTTTTTAAATTATTAATATGATAGTCAGTATTACAGGCTAAAGTAGTTATAAAAATATAAATTAAAACTGTAGAAGTTATGAAATACAAAAGTATACAATTTAATTAAAATCTTATAGACACGTTATCAATAACTTTATCTTTTAAAATATAAACAATTCAAACTTTTACAAATTATATCTTCTATATATGATACTACTTATAAAATATGCATTAAATTTAGTATATCAAGATCATTTTAAAGATATTTATATATAATAAATTAATATAAATAAACTTATTAACATATAATTCAATGTAACACATTAAAAATAGGTTAATTATAAAAAATCATAAAGTTTACATGATTTTCTAATTATAGTTCAAAGTTTAAAAATGACAATAAAATATTCTAACTTCTAATTTTTGCAAAAATAATCCAAAATTAGTCTTTTCGTTTACAGAGCTAATGTGCCTTATTACGTCAGCTGGGTTAAGTTACACCTAAAATACCAGGTGAAAGTGAAATTTCACGTCAAATTATAATATAATAAAATTAATTAATATTGAAAAAAATAGAAGAAAAGGAATACTTGACCTCACCCTCTCCATCTTTCTCCTATCTGCCCACCTTTCTTTGCCCACCGTCAACTCATTCTCTACTACTAATTCTACTTCTTCATGGCAATCTTTAGTATACATTAATGATGTAGCTCCCAGGAATAGAATACCATATTATAGGTGCACCCAGGTGCATGTAACCGAGTGACTACAAGTGATGCTCTTCAAATTTAAGTTTCCAAAATGCATTAATAGTAAATAACGGTAATGCTTAATGGGAAACATATGCAACATCTAAGAGAAAAATTGGTAGAAAATATCTCTTTCTCAATAAAAATCAGAATTATATATATCACAAATCAACAATAATTTATCTTGTTTCACGTAAAACAATAATTACTAATCTAAAACAATAAAATAATAATTAAGATCTAAATATAGAATCCCCCTTAGAACCTTTGTGTGTTTAATTTTATCTTGTTTCATGTACTAGTCCTAGTTTCTTAAAGTAGAAATTTTAAAGTTATAACTATATTCTTTCAAGAAATACAGCTCCTACCTATTTTTAATCAAAACCGTTAAGCATGCAATAACTTGTTCTATGAATTTCTTTGTTAAGTTTGACCCGAATCTAAAAAATTTATTAGATCATATCTTTAAGATTCTATGCAATTCTGATTATTTACCAAGATTTATTTACACATATGATTGACTTCTCAATCCCTATATGTGAAATATAAAATTGTATTAAAATGTTAACAAATTTCAATTTAAACACAATAAATAATTATGAATAGTTTACAAGAAAGGTGGGGGCTTTTATTAGTGGCCAAAAATGCATTTTAAACCTCACCATTTACAAAAAAATACAACTTCAACCCTAATACTTTGAAGTTTTCAAATTTATCCCCTAAAATTTTCAAAACGTTCAGAATAAATCATAAATAAACTAAAAATTTGACGCGATCAGCATGTATTTTTTAAATAGAAAGTGAATCTCACTTGTCACGTGACAAGTGAGACCCACTCTTATACATTCCACATAATGGGTCCTACTTACGACGTGATAGTAGGACCTACTTTTTATTTTTAATTGTCACGTGGCAAGTGAGACCCACTCTTATACATTCCACATAATAGGTCCTACTTGCGATGTGGTGGTAAGACCTCTTTTTTATTTTAAAAAAATAATATCACGTCAGTATTGATGTGACATTTAATTAATAGAAAGTTGACATCGTTAAATTCATTCACATTTAACGTAGGATTTGTTTTGAATATTTTGAAAATGTTAAATTTCAATTTAAATGCTTCGAAACATTAGGATCTGTTCTATATTTTGTTATAAATATTGAAGTTCAAAATACACTTTTAGCTTTTAATAAATCAAAGAATTATTCTAAACAAATAGTTCTAAAGTTTACCTTATCTAGATCTATTCTAATTAAGTTCATACAAAGGTAAAGGAACCCAACAAAAAATTAAGAAATAATACAAATAAAAGAACTCATTCTCATGAATCTTGAAGTTTTTTAATTGAATCTTGACAGAAATCTATTTCTTTCTCCCTAAAGTTACTTATTTCTGTCTCTAATTGCTCTAGATCGACTTTTGTAGTCATACGCTACCATCATAGCAATCTCCATCTCTTTTATTCTCCTGAAAGTCCTAAAATAGAAAATATCACTACCAATACAGATATTAACATGAATCTCTATTGCACTTATGTTACTCCCTCTCACTTTATTATATAAAAACTCTTAAACTTCATAAAGTATTTTAATATAGGTTTATGTTGCACCCCTGTTACTTAACTACTCAATAATCAAAACCTAAATCATTAATCCTTTGAGAACATGAGTTTATCTTAAAGATATATAATAGAAACACAAATATGGATTGAACATGACTTCTTGTTCTAAATTGTGCTTTAAATCTTTCCTTTAAAATTGTGTCAAAACTTACTCCAACTTGACTCAAATTTATCCAAATTTCTTCTTCTTTATTAAGTAGCCAAAATAAGGTCCGAAAACAAAATGCAAGTCAAATCGAGTGTCAAATCTTATTAAAAATCAAAATACAAGCAAAACGCTCTTAAAATCATATTAAAAATATAGTATAATTAACACTTATTAAATTCTCGCACACTTATGTATTTTTATCCTAAAAAATTGATCTTAAAGACATCAGCTTGGGTAAGTTAGATTCTAGGAAGGTAAAACTATTTAATAAAAAGTTAAGTATCATTGTTATTAATTTGATGATCCCATTTATTAATAACAATAACTTGTAATTCAATTTCAACATAACTAGATAATCTTTCAAATTTTACTCAACCAAATTTCAGTTCATATATAAAGTAGACATAAAAAGAGTAAAAAGTTTAAGCCAAGAAGCATTTGATAAGTCATAATAACTAATTTTATTTTGAATTCTTTAATGAGTATGATTAACTTAGCTAAAACATCAATTCACTCTTTTTATGTGAGTAAATACCTTATCATGAATAACTATGGTTACTCGTAACTTCAACCCGTTACTTAGATCAAGCATAATAGAATTTATTTGTGCTCACTTTGTTTATTATATTTTTCACCAATTCAAAATCAAAATGGACTATTCAGTCACTCATGAATCCAAAGTCAAAAAATTCAAAATATGTGAATATTATACATTCGACCCATCATTCAATTTGAGCATCGTTATAAGATTATTTAATAAGTTTCAACTAAACCACTCATGACTCATCAACGGTCATATCTGGTAACCTAATGCAATAAATTCATATGACAATATCACTTCCAATAGACCAACTCAATTAATTCAATATCCTTTCTTGATTTTTAAAAATTTTTACTTACTAAGTTAAATGCAGTTAGACTAAATGCTTATAAATAAACTAAGACTTAAGGTAATCACTCCCTCATACTTAAATTATTACATTACCCTTAATATACACAACATACAAGAACAAAAAAACTAGAAAATCAAGGAAAATTAGGGTAATTAGTACTCCCCTGATGATAAAAGATTACAAGACTTGTCAAATACCATCAATGATCATTAATCATATAACTATATCAATAATTTAAATCTAATCTACTAAATTACTCACTAGTGGTTCCTCAACTACTGGCTCACTCTTCAGTTATGCCTCAGTTGCTAACTCTCTAACTACAATCTGAGGACAAATTGGTGGTGCATATCAAACATGTAAGAATGTTCTATAATATGAAGAAAATATGAATATGTATTGAATATTGTGTGGCATATATAGCTAGTAAAACTCATCTGAATATTGTTCTATGTAAAATGATCACAATCCAACAGGAAAAGACCATAAAAAATGCTCATATCAATGATTTTAGAATTGCTTGCTTTTAAGTCAAAGCACATACAACAAAGCACTAACATCGTGCAAAAACGTACTAAAACTATCGTTATAAAGTTATTAAATTGAAGCAAAAATATTTCATTCGTTGAATTACCTCCCAACAAGTACTTCTTTATGAGTCTTCTTACTCAAATGAAAGACTTGATTCTATTCCCCTTCTGTCCTTCAATTTCCTTAAAAACATTTCCTAATCATCAGCTCTTTAGCTTCTACAAAACTTTACATTGTTCGAGTTTTATATGGCATCGTTATATAACAGAGTTTTATTAATGCGTATTTTTATGTAACATTGTACATAAATATATAATTTGCAAAAATTTAAATTATTTATATGTGAACAAATTTAAATTTTTAGTGTGTACATTTGAATATTTTAAAATAGAATTTTATCAATCTAAATAATTTTATTTCTGCAATATGTTGTTTAGCTTTTATGGTTTTAATTGGTAGGGCTTTTTTTTTGAGATATAAATACATAAATTTGGCAAAAATTAAAATTTTAAAAGAATATTTTGTTCCTGAATTTGAGTTAAATTTTTGCTCCGAACCCTATCGCTGGGACATGGTTACGTTTATTAATAACTTAGACTTGATGATGGCCGGTCCAAGTTTTTAGGATAATCTTTTATATAGTTTTTAAAAAATTAGGAAATTTTCACAAATTTTAAAATTCTCTTTATAATTTTTAATTTTCAAAAAGACTCTTTTTAGACTTCAAATGAAAAATAATAACAGAACGCATGTAGTATATTAGACATAAACTAATCAAATCTTATTTATACGAAGATTTAACACAACTGTTAAATTCGAACTTAAATAAATAAATTTAATGTAAAAATAACTTATTAGTTATATTTAATAATTAATTTAAGTTAATTTTAATTTGTTTAAGTCAAATTTAAAAATTAAGCTAAGTTCTCGTATTAGTTCATATTCAACGTTTATATTACACATATTTTGTTATTATTCTTTTATCAAAATTGAGGAGAAATTATTTTAAATAAAACTCAAAGTTATTTTTCATAAATTAATATTTAAGACCAACTCCTCCTCATGGACGACAGGAGACCGCCTCCGGCCTTTCTGAAATTTAGCCGTTGAGCATTATATTTCATAGATTATTTACTTATAGTGTGAAGGTTACAGAGACAACGAAGTCATCAATGAGAGATTTTTTTTCTCGCCACAAAAGCATTTATGGAGAATGAATAGTAAAATCAAATAATAGAAGAGTAATTCAGTTCAAATGAGTGATGTTAGACCCTCATTATTCCTCATACATTATTACAGAAAATACCCTTCTATATTTTAAATTAAAAATATTTTTATAAAATTATAAAAGAAAATAAGACCAACTTTAAATAAATAACATAATTTTATTCAAAATACTTTATATATATATAATTTGAACATTGCAATTGAAATGATATTTTAACTATTTATAATTATTTATATCATTGTTAATCGTGTTATTATTATTCGTATAACTAGTTATTCTATATTTTTAACAGAAGAAGAAACAAAATTATGCTAGAGCTTTTAATCAAAAGGACAAGTCTGATAAAAGTAATTACCTGTATTCTACCTTCACTCAACATTGACCATCCTACCTATGTGGACGACTCACTCAACATTGACTAATCGACAGCGTTTAGTCGATAATATTCGACTTCCTATAAAGAATAACGAAGGGAGAAGTCAGGAGGCAGGTAGGCAACGCAATCAGGCCCGACCCAAAGTTAACATCTAATGTTCAGGTTGAAATGGTCACAGGCCCTGTCACAAGTCGGAATTTTTCGGCTTGTGCATTTTTTGAATTTTTAAAAATAAGAAATCAAGTCAGGTCGCGAGTTAGCAATCAAAGCCCGATCCGGCCACAAGCCTGACTCGACTCCAGTCTATTACTATCCCACCTTCCTGCATCACGCAGTCTTTTACATTTTATATTGTATTAAAATTCAAAATATGCAATTTGAAAATTTGTTTTTTAAATAATAGACAATATAGATAAACTAATTGATAACATAATTTATTTAAATTTAAATTATTAGCATTTAATTGAATAAATCTTATGTTTTATTATTGAACTTCTATTTTAACAACTTACAATCAATAATAAGAATCTTTTAAAATAGGATTATATTTTTATTTTAAAAGTTTATTATATTTTTATTTTATTAAAATTAGAGTTTCAGCAACTTTTTTACACACACACAAGCAAGTAAGATCTGAAAATGTTCAAATTTCAATTAAAAATGTGATAAGTTATTCTAAAAGTGATTATTAAATTTTAAGTGTAATTCTTAAAATTATTCATCCTTTCCTTTTCTTTTTAAACTCTAGCAATTCCAGCCAAAGATTTCAAATATCTTAATGTGAATTTTCACTAACCTATATACAAATTAAGTGCCTTAAAATAAAATAATTAGACCTAAACCTAAACTACAGTAACCCAAAATTTATGTAAGTTTTAGTAATTAGTTGATATTTCTTCTGTCCATTCTACATCATATGGACATAAGTCCAAGCAGGTAAATATTAAATCTATAAAACGTAAAAAAACACATTATATGTAATTCAAAAACATAAAATTCATAATAATTTAGTTCAATTTATATGTATAATTGTATTAAACTAAAATCGATATAATTTAGTTTTAAAATTTTTAATAATTGATTTTATGTCAGATTATTCTCCTGATACGAGCAATGTTACGAATACGGTACCAGATTTGGTACCGGATTAGATTCTGGTACGGTACTATACCAGTATCGATCAATACCGGATATCATTTCGGTTAATTTTTTAACTTTATGAAATAGTCCCTAAATTTTTAAAAAAATTGCAAAACAGTTCATTGTTATATTGTACAGTTGTATTATTTATTTTAACCATGTCTCTAAAATTCAAAATAATAAATTATAATCACAATTAATATGAAATAACAATAATTTTCAGATATTTCATATATAAATAATAACCACAATTTATATGGAAAGAGACAATCATTATCATACAAATATAAAATTAAGAACAATATAAAATATTTAAAATAGTACAATTTTAATTTTTATTATATAATAAATAATAATTACATCAAAACATCCAATAAAAAGAATAATAAATATCTTTAACTCTCAAATTATTATAATTTACAACAAGAGTTCATGATAAAGAAACAACCAAGTAGAATTGAAAAATAAAATAAAAAAATATATTATTTAATTTACTATCAATTCAATATATTATTAAAATATTTATTTTATTTTAAAAATAAAAATTAAAAAATCACTTTAAAGGTTTAACTAAATAACAAATTGAAAAAAGCTTTGAAAAAAGAGGGGGGGTGGTACTGAGCGGGAGTTCAAATTTTAAAAATTTTTGAAAATTTTGCAACTTAGTTCCTATATTTTTTAAAATTTACGGTACTAATCGGTATATGACCGATATTATAAATACCGGCCGGTACCAGACGAAACAAGCTAGTACCGTTCGGTATTTATACCCGGTACATAAATACTCCGATTTTGTAATGAAATTCGGCTGGTATAGTACAAAATTCAAAATCTTGCTTATCACAATGATAATACCACTGCTTGTTCTTGGTTTCTTGCTCTTGGGTTTGGTAAGTAGACTCCTTTTGAGTGTTTGCCACTAAAGCTGAGCCTTGAGAGGTTTGTTTAGAAGTGTGTGAGGTTTTTCCCACTCTCTTCCCTACGAACCTCAGCAAACGTTTCTTGGATTGATGGCAATGGTTTTAAACAGAGTAACCTTCCTTGCACTTCATTAAGTCCAACGTTAAGTCCCTGTAAGAAATCAAAAACTCTCTCCTTCTCCAGTAATTTTTCATTCATACTTCTCGGCATCAGCACGACACTCCCAATTTACTGCATAAAATAGATCCATCTTTTGCCATAATTCAGTAAGTTATAATACTTGGTAACAGATATATTATCTTGGTGAGTATTTCTGATTTTTGATCTGATTTCAAAGCATTGAGAAGTGTTTTCCAAATTAGAATATATTTCTTGCACAATCTTCCAAATTTCTCTTGCAGTTTTGCAGAATAGGTAGGTTCTTCCTATTTTTGGCTCCATTGAATTTATAAGCCAAGCCATGACAATAGAATTCTCAGCTTCCCAAGCACCGTAAGTGATTGTTGTTTCATGTGGTTGAGGAATTGCCATCAGTTAGATATCCAGCCTTGCCTCTTCCTTTGATTACGAGCATGACTGATCGGGACCATTCTTGGAAATTCGTTCCATTTAATCTATGTTGCATGATTTGCAGCGAAAGATTATCAATAGGAGGAGATGGAGTTTGGGCTGAAGGTATTATGTAACTAGGTGTTTGGGATGAGGTTTGGAATTCATCAAAGGAACCGAAGGTTGGTTGAACTCCAGCCATGATGTGGCTGGGAAAAAAAAAATTAGGCTACCAGAATCGGTAGCTCTGATACCATGAAACAAGAGGGTATAGAAAATATCAGAAGAAAAACCACTTTATTTCTCTGATTATATGTAATTTATACACGAGTATAACCTATTCTAATACTACTAAACTACTAGATTTTTCGTATATACTAACTTATACAATCTATAGTATATCTTATCTTACCTACTAGAAGATAAACTTATCTCCTAGAAGATAATCTTCTAAGCTAACTAATCTAAAATAATTATCCAACACTCCCCCTCAAGTTGAGGAATAGATATTTATCATTCTCAACTTGCTTAGAATTGTATCGAATCTAGGCGTAGGCATCTAGGCGTAGGCATGATCTTTGTGAAGATATTGGCTTCCTGTGCATCAGTAGGGACATAGCATAGATCAATGCCCCCTTCTTCTATTTCACTTTTGATAAAGCTCCCGTCAATTCTAACATGTTTTGTTCGATCATGTTGAACTGGATTCTTCACTATACTGATGGCTGATTTACTTTGGTGGAAGAGGAAGTGATGATCTGTAGGTCCTCAATCAACCTCTCTAACCAAATAACTTCACAAATTCCTTGTGCAATTGCCCTAAACTCTGCTTCTGCACTACTACGGACTACTTCTTGCTTCTCCATGTGACAAGATTCCCCCATAGTTTAGTACAATAACCAGATGTTGACCTACTGTCTTCAGTACAACCAGCCCAATCTCCATCCATGAAACCTTCTATGCTTCTTTTCTCATTTTTCCGAAACATTAATCCTCTACTTGGACTGCCTTTGAGATATCTCAGAATATAGTTGACTGCCTCTAAATGTCTTTAAGTTGGAGAGTGCATAAATTGGCTAACAATACTCACAGAATAAGCAATATCTAGTCTAGTTAGTGACAAATAGATAAGTTTTCCTACTAACCTTTGGTATCTTCCTTTGTCAACAGGACGATCTTCTTTATTTTTCTTGAATTTCCAGTTTCTCTCCAGTGGAGTTCCCATATGTTTGCCATCTGTCTTTCCTGTTTCCTCCAATAAATCAACAATGTATTTTCGTTGAGATATGAAAATACCTTCCTTCTAGCAATCTCCATTCCAAGAAAGTGTATTAATGCTTCGAGGTCTTTTCTCCTAAATTCCAGCCTCAATTTTTGTTTAAGATCATTGATCTCACTAGTGTCATCGCCTGTGATTATAATATCGTCTACATACACAATCAAGATGGATTTCTTTCCATTTTTTCCACACTTCACAAACATTGTGTGATCAGCTTGTCCCTGTTT
>JAOTAY010000002.1:6287363-6312915 GCA_025629805.1 Erythroxylum baracoense | reverse complement strand
TCTATTATGATGACAAGTGTACAAATTTAATCAAGGACTTATCATATTAGGATAAAAACGATAAACAAAATATGATAATATAATCATTTGCCATGTTATTAAACAAAGTTAATAATTACAATACATATGTGTTGAATTTATTACATAATGATTAGGTCATGGGCATAATTCTAAGAGACAAAACTCTCATAAGTTTACTATTCAATCCTGTAAATAGATGTTGCTTGGTCCACTGAACACTTTTCCTTTTCACAAGTTGACATGGAGTGTTAGAACAACTCAGACACACTCATTCATACTTTAGCAGCTCAACTCAAGTTAAATACTAGAGACAGGATTAAATTTCACATCTCATATAAGTTCTGTCCTTTATGTACCAACAAGGAAGAATCTATTAACCTCATGTTCTTCAAGCGCATGACTGCTGTGGAGAGAATTTCCCAGATTATTTGAGTTACAGGATATGAATCTTAGTTGGGAAGACTATCAGCATTAGATCAATGGGCTAAGGTGGAAAAGTAAGAAGGATTAAAGGTACTCGAGGTCGGTTTTGCTATGCTTATAAATTTCATATGGATGACGAAAAACGTTAAGATTTTTTAGAAACCCGAGTGTTACAGTAAATACACCTAAATGGAGTTTTATCTCAAGCTAAGGATGACTATTTTCGCAAAATTTCATCAGCATCTTATCTCAACAAGAATTAAGCAGTTAATGAGAATATAAATAGTGAATGTATTTTCAGTGGGTATTGTAGATAGCCAATGGTACATACTCCAATTGTTGACTTCTTTTTGTAATTTCCACCTTGTGTGAATGAATATACTACTTATTTTTCAAAATTTTTTTAATAAAAGAATATTCAAAATGCGTGTAGCCATACTTGTATTCTAAACGCATGCTTGAAAACAGTGCTAGAGCAGATAGACATGGGGGAGAAGATATGATCAAGCAAAGGTCTTCTCCTGCTCTGTTTTGCATGATCTAGTAGTCGTGTCTCATCTGTGGCCACGAACAGCAGTTTTGGTGACCTTTTGGACACATACACACTCTATACATATTCAGGCTGAGATGAACCAGTAACTTATACTTCTTTAATTTAGTAAGATGGACCTTTTTTTTTCTTCTTTAGTGACGCGAATTTGATTATGATGTGATTTCAGCTAGAAAATCTTGATAAATTGAAGGGTTTCTAACTCTTTAAGGTACAATTTTTGGAGCTTTATACCAACAAAGCAGATGTTACTTGATCATGACGTTCTTGATATGTGTAAAGGGTAAAGCTGTTTGAACTGTAAATTAAGAAACTGAAATAGGCAAAAATATAATGTATTACATTGGCTATGGGAGGATAGGAGTTCCTAACATTTTTTTAAATTTAATTTATGGTAAATATTGATGTGACCATACAATGTGCTTGCTAAAAGTTGTTTGACTTCAGCTTGGATAGTGAAGCCTTTATCTTAAAGCAAAAGAAACCAAAGCTGTTGCCCTTTTAAGGCTTTTAATCTTCTCAGTGCTTTTTGCTTGGTTTTAGAACAATATAAGAGAACAGGGGACCCTGGCCTAGTTTGCTACACCCATCAAATCACATGGAGTATAAATGAATAGAGCTATCTCATGAGATTATGAATTCTGCATGTAACCAAAGCAATCAAGACCAGCTTCTCGTTCGTCGTTGTGAGGCTAAGGTGAGAATTGGTGTTGTCTGGTCACTTTCGTCCACTTCATATACATGTAGTCTTTTATAAAACACAACTTGTGGTCCATTCTCTGCACATACCAAAAAGGGTCCCATTGCTAGAGTTAGCTGTCAGGGACAAACAAGATGCCCTGTTCAAAGGGTACTCGTGAACAAATCACCGAACCAGTTTTCTTTTTGCACTGGAGAAGTGAAATTCAAGCACATTGTTCACCCTATGGCTATAAAACTATCAGAGTATCATTTTTGCTTATATTTTTAAGAATCATATCAACTTCGGATCAAGAAGAATGCCAAAAATGGATCGATCTTCAAGAAATAAAGAAATTTTAAGTTCACGAGGAACATAGTTTTACACTGAAAAGAAATTTTGATTGGAATATAAAATCACATCAAAGCGGCCTTTTTGGAAGAACAGGACGTACGTCTTCCCACGAGACAACTACAAGACAAGTTCTGATACTATAGATTAGGGCCCCTAATGTTCCTTATGGTTTCCCACTTTACACAAAGCACCTAACAGAGGCTCTTCTGGTGCTCGAAGTGTGGGGAAAGTGAAATTTTTTAAACTTTTTTTTAATATTTTCCATTATGTATCTGCCACCAACGCCGCAATATTGTAGAAACCAAACCACGTTATCAGATCTTTTACAGCCTGTACTGTCTAGAGAAACAAAGGAATATTGAAAAAAATGAAAAGAAATGCAAGAACCCTTGGATTCTAAAGCCAAGCAATTTGTTGTTTTTTTTCATACAAGTGATGATAAAGTTGTTTTGACGCTACCATCTCAATCATATAGAACTTTACAGTGCATGTTGAGCCTAAATCCACCAAGAGGGATGGTGGTGGAGGAAAAATACTTTTAGTGTCATTTTATTCTTTGGTCCTCCTCTTTGTCAGAGTCCTTATCCAACCTTTCCTCACCTTAACTCCTTCTACTTTGTTGCCCACATGGCACACACTTCCTTTGCCAGACCTAGACCTAGACCTCTTCCATCTGACAAGCTGGAACAAGTGACCAATCTGCTTCCGCCACCTCAAAGAGGCATGCGGTTTTGCATGCCCTATCACACTCATGCTGTCCACCGAGTCATTGGGTTTCTGGGTCTCTTCTTTGGTCACAACATGGCTCCAAGTATTGCCACATTCTTCGAGAGGGACCTTAGAAACAGGGCCCTTCTCCCATGAAGCAACTCCATTCTCTTCAAACTTGATTGAGATGAACGAGTCTGCATAAACGAATATGCCTAAGTTCAGCTAGTCGCCACTTTATATGCAACAGACACTAAAGCTAAGAAAAGAAAAGATCACATAATGGCCACTTTATATGCAAAGAAAGACAAACTAAGAAAAGAAAAGATCAGATAAAAGGATTTGCGATCTTCTACAAATAGCTTATGCTTAGGATTTGATTGAAAGGAACTGACGTCGAATTGAAGCTAGAGGGGTTCATCTTTAGATTTTCTTGCCGTGAGATCATGCAAGGCCTATCTGTAATTATGCATATGCTACCAAATTCAGTTGCTAACCTGCTGCTTAATTATAAGCAAAGTTTAGTATCTCTAGCGCAGCCACTAAAGATCGTAATGTAATCTCTATTCTTTTAAAATACAGTTTTCCATGGAAGGTTGCAGGTTGTTTACTTGTCAGATAATTTAATCTGTTCACAAGTTCGTATTCAAGTTGCAGATGATTGATGTCTTTCCTCGCTTCATTATATATATATGGCTATTGTTCTGATAGAGTGGCTTCTAACTATTATCAGAAGATATAATATCAACCATGATAAGAATCTAAATCCACCTACCACTAATTTTCCATGAACATAAACTATTACTTAGATTTGACGCCTCTTTTGTCAGCATTAGGCATATACAGACACGCTATAGGACATGCTTCGTTTCAGTTCCGTCATGTTACTGGAACTCGAGAGCAAAAACAATCCGGGAGTACTGGAAATCGACGTGAACAACAGAAAAGACACTAATAAAAAGACCAGATTAATAAAACACAAACACACACCTTCAAGGCTGGTGGAGGCATCGTAACAATCATCAGGCAAGTTGTCGGATTTGGAATGCCGGAATTCAAGTCGATGAAGAAGTGAACCTAAAGCAAAGATCTTGGGAAGGTTGATGGGTGGCTTCTTGTGTGCAACACCTTGTTGATGATGATTATTTCTATTATGAGCTCTTTTAGCGCTTGAAGAAGAAAGTCGACGACTTTGCTTTGCAGCCAATACGATAAGCCTCTCTCTGAGACATATTGCACAGACCCCTATAACAACCTCTTTAGGGTGGAAATAACAGAAAGAGTTGTCTTCTCTGTGCCTTTCCTGCCTGTCCATGTTATGGTGAAGAACAACAATGTGTGAAGAGACTACAGACTTAAAGGACCAAAGAAGGATAGATAGATCATACAAAAGTGAACTCAGAAGACAGAGAGAGGGAGAGGAATAGTTCTTTGTACAAGACTGTGTGTGTGCTATATATACATATACACACACACACACACAACTTAGGAAGTGAAAGTGGAATTTACAAGGACGGCTTTCTGGTAAGTGAAGTCTGGAGAAAACAGGAGGCGGGTAGTGTCTTTCGGGGTCTAAATGCTTATACTATACAATACACGAGACTTGAGACCAAAACTTACCCTAATTTAACCTGTCAATATGTTAAACAGTTTTGTCTCTTCCTTTCCAACAAAAAGTGGCAGAAATTTACAATTCAGGCTTTAACAATTTCGTTGGCAAACAAAAGCTAAAGTAAAACGCCGGCCTATTAAAGGCACTTGAAGTTGGGTGTCGTGGAATGGGTCTACGCTCTAGAGTCAAACTTTGCAACTCCCACATCATACCGAACCATAAAAAGATGATTCTTTTATTATCTACTGTTTTAATTATTTTCTATCGCTGAAGAACGTGTAACGTAAAGCATGTGAGGGCTACTCAACTGTTCTGTTAGGTTCAATGAAGTTCATAAAAGCGGGCGTTCCATATCACTTCACGGAGTTGTAGAATTATTTGAGTGGTCATCACACGAGCTTTTACTATGTTTTCAAAGCGATTGACTTTTGATAATTAGCTTATGGAAAAATGATCCCAAGTTTCTGGAGTTATTTTCGATTATTTTAATAAATAAAGACTATTTCTTCCAAGTCATCACAATACTTCCATAAATCGTTTTCATAATAATCAGACCGTGAAAATTTTGAAATAACTTTTATTTTGAGATAATATAAGTAATTCAAATAACTTTGTTTCTCAATAATAATTCGATAAATTGATTTAAACTAAATAGTAATACCAAAATCGGTAAATACTTTATTAATGTATTACACAACCAGTTAAATAGCATATATATTTATTACTAGTGTTGAGGAATAAAAGGAGATAGAGAGTCAGCTCATGAAACATCCTAAAAGTCTCACTCAAAAGGTGATTGAAACAAACAAACTAAAGAGCACATGGGAAGAAGGGGGGTTTGTTTCCAGTTTGGCTGGCTTCAAGTACAGGTTCACCTTATTGGATGTGGAATATGTGGGTCTCCTCCTTGCCAATCCCATTCTCAAATTAGTCTTTTGCCCCCCTCCCCTTTAAGTTAGCCACCATCTTCTTTACCCAACTGCCATTTCCCACAACTTTCAATTCCTTCTGCATTAGTTTGCCTTGCTATGTCCATCTAACTCTGGGGTCCATTGATGCTCATGATGGCTTGAAAAAGAAGGAAGTATAATAATTTTAGGAATTTATGCAATTGACTCCTCTTGGAGTCGTTAGACACAAAGTTTGCTGATTCAATATTGTTGTGTCACAATCTTTGAAAAACCAACGCAATCTGCTCCTGTTTACCATCTTTTAATACGTACACTTAGTCCATTTGTTCAACTCTAATAATTCAACATTGAACAAGAACGAGTAAAGTTCGAGAAATCAAGGACCGTTCCAATGTTCTCTTAAAAGAGACTTTCATGATTTTTAAAAAAAATCATTATGAGTAAAAGATATTCAAGTCCAAACCAAGCTAACGAACCAAATTCAATTTGACTAAAACTAAACTCAAGCTCCAACGAATTTTCAAAAAGTCTAAACTTAACCTAACGAACAAGCTTGAATTTTTTTAATATGCTCCCAGCCCAAATAAGCTTGAGCTCAAACCCGGCCAGTCAAATTCAATCGTGCTTGAGATCAAACTCAAACTTATTAAAATTATTTGAGATGGGGCTCCAGAGATCCAACCCATTGTCATTTCTACGTTTTGGTTTGTGTTCCGCATGCATATCACAAATTCATCTCATTCATTTCAGTATATGCTTAGTTAAATATCATTTTGTATAGAACAAAGGTTAAATCGCTGCTCATATTGGTTCACAAACAAGCAACCAAAAAATATCGGAGTTCAATGACCAGGTTTTTGCTGCTAAACCTTCTCCATGGGCTCTACCGCATAAAATGGTACCCAGAATGCAGTAGCTCAAAATCAAATTACAAAGTCAAACTTGTTTCAAGAAAAGACATGATTTAAGGTACTACAGAGAGGAATGGGAATTCCAAACAAAATGCAGGTGAGGAAAAGTAGAGCATATTACACCATTGAGAAAAGAAAAAGAAGCATTCTTTCAACAGTAATTCTTGGTTATCATCATAACAAAGGTAGGATTTCTGTTTTCCTCAGACTCGTCATTCATATAATTTAGAAAGGTCTTCTGAGAAGGCCTTCCTAATGGCCTCTCTCTTGATTTTAAGAGCAGCAGTAACTAACCCTGAATCAGGAGTCCACGGAGTGGGCAACAACTTAATCTTTGCAGGAATCTCAACCTTATCCAGGCGTGCCTGCTTGGCTGCCTGCAGATCAATAAAATAAATAAAACTACTAAAGATGATTGTCTTTCTCTTATCCATTCATGCCTTTGCATGGCAGAGATGTTGGGGTGAAGGATTTCAGAAAACAGTAGGCTTTCCTAATGTTCCAAGAAGAGAACATCAAGACTCTTGACAATTTACAAGAAGGTTAATAGAAGGAAAGATAGATGACCAGCAAAAGCAAGCAACCCAGCCTACATATGCTGCTCGATGCATGTAATCGGGTATACCCGTGATCATCTTTTTGCTCTGTAACATACTGAATTCCTTATTAATTCCATTTTTTTCCTTCTCAAAAAAAAAAAAAAAAGCAAGCAACCCTTTTAAAGTTGTGGGATAACCAAAGTCATATTCAGGAAGGCATACCTTCACTAGTGACGCTTGCACTTCCTTGATTGTTTCTTGTTTCTCACACAAGTCTGCGAAATCTGAGGTGATTCCCTGATTTGAAGCCCATTCTGCCAAAGCTGGTTGTGCAGCCACAATGAGGGCTACACAGTAACTATGGAATGGGTCCGCATGCAACATTATATTGTCAACATAGGGACTCACAATAAGAGCCGCCTCAACCTGTAAGAGAACCATTAATACTAAGAAACTCAGATCACAAATATGGAAGTTACAACCCATTTTACCTTCCCTAAGGAGACATATTCCCCATGTTGAAGCTTCACTATGTCCTTCTTGCGGTCAACTATCTCAAGACAGCCATCAGCATGAAACTGCCCTATATCACCTGTGTAGAACCACCTCATTCCCCTCTCATCAACCTTTCAAAGGGGCAAAACACACGAGGAATGTTAACTTTTTTGTAGCTAGAAATGTTTTGCTACAGCAGGTGGTTCCATAAATTGAAAAAGGACACACCAGATTTTTACCTTGTACACTTCTTTTGTTTTCTCTTCATTCTTGAAATACCTAAGAGTAACATTTGGACCTCCGATAACTATTTCTCCACGAGGCATTGGTGAATCAGTGACTAAATATCCACCTTCAGGCCAATCTATTAACTGAAGCAAGTATTTATCATTATAAGTCTTGTTGATTTAAGAATGGAAAGAACCTCAGATTAACAAGTTAGAATTGGAAAAGTTTCATATACGGGAGTTTGACAAATGCCAAATCAAAATAGAAGCCAAAGGAATCTCTTAACATTTTTACCTTAAGATAGGAGCAAGGAAGTGGATTACCAACTCGACCTACAGATGAATCATCAAACTCAGAAAAGGTCCCACCAGCACAAGTTTCAGTCAGACCATAGCCTTGACCTATTGGGGCCCTGCACAAAAACCATTGATTGCAACTTTAAGGCAGGAGATGAGCAAGGCACTAAACACAACAGCAATGTGAATATATCAAATTGAGCTACTCTTAGCCTTTGAGACTTTATGGGGCAAATTCTTTTAGCTTCAGATCTTCATCTTGTTTTTTGTGATACTGTCCTTGACATGTACAGAAGAAACTAATATTTCAATCAATTCCAGTTGGACACATCCAGACTTCCAAGTTAAAATTTCTTACTCACAAAAAAGCAGCTAAGTTTTTCTAAATTTGTACTAACCCAAGACAGATGTTGATAAATCTTTGAGTATCACCAGAAAGAGGAGCACCACCGGAAAGCAAAAAGCGAACACGTCCTCCCAAAACTGCCTTAACCTTTCTAAACACGAGGAAGTCCCAAAGGAGCATTTCTAGGCCCCAAGCTCCAAACCAACTACCATTAAGGGCAGACAAGCGACGGGCATAAGCAAAGTCAAATAGAATCTTGCTTAGTCCACCCTTTGTATCCACCTGAAGCAATTAAAGTATTCATCAGTACTCTTGCTTTCAGATGAAACATGACAGTCGAAAGCAGGCATGTGGAGCTTTTTCACTCCAAAATTCTCTAACCTTCTTGCACACCCCAACTCGAACACGATCAAGAATTGCTGGAACAGCTGCCATAATCGTTGGCTTCAATGCAGTGGCATCCCCCTTTGTTCCCTTTTTTATCTTGTTGGATGTATCTGTCAGTGTTAGGGGAGTTCCATATCCTATAGCACTTCCTACTCCAGCAACTATATTCTGTAGATATCAAACATTTGGTGACATAAGAATGGATGAGTTAAATAGGAAAAAGAAAACATCAAAGCTACTTGTGAATAAAAATTCAAAATAGATGCCCTGTACCTCAGCAACTAATTCAAGGATGTGAGCCAATGGAAGGTATGCCAAATATACATCGTTGCTCTCAAGACCAGGAACTATTGTCCTGACAGCAGAAACTACAGCCAGGACATTAGCATGTGTCATCATCACACCCTGCTCAAGATGACTATGATCAGAATAATTTCAGGCTAACAAGACGTAGCTAATGGCCCAATTAATTATCAGAAACCTTGCAAAATAGAAGATATCAGGTGGACAGATCAATATATCATAGACGGCTTAAAACCCATATTCAGAAAGACTATACCATGCATAATATAAATCCAAAGAACCTTTATAACAAGAACAATGCCCAAGATGGGCTCCATCGATAAGTTAGTCCTCTTCTTCCACAAAAGAATAACTGCACCAATTTAATGAGGAAATTTGCGTTCCAGATGGAACACAATGTTAGGTATGTAGGCATGAATAGGGAATGATCCAGGAAAGAGATCCTTTAAATTTCCTGGATCATATCCAAGAATCAACATCATCTTACTCAAAAAGACTGAGAGGGAGAGGGAGAGGGATAGAGAAAATGAGAACTCCACGAAAGATGAGCGACAAGAAAGCCAGGATAGATACATTATGTCATCCACCATGCGTTTCGGGGAGCGAATCATTTAGATGTCTCATGAGTATCCAATATAAGTCAAGAATCGCAAGCAATGATGACAAAAGACTCAATACCTAATTAAGGAAAGTCAAGACTATGGTAAAGTAGAAGACTGCAACACATTATACATGATTCAAACCTTCGGCATCCCAGTGCTCCCACTTGTATACATTATGACTGCAACATCAGCAGATAGAGGCAAATCAGGATCAACAGGATTTTCTCGGCCAAGTTTTTCCACATTAGCAAGTGTTAAGATTTGCCAGCCACCACTCCGCTCCACTGGTGATGCATTAGATGGAATTTCATTATCCATGCATATGATACGTTTAACAGTGTTAAGTTGTCCACTTATGTCCACAAGTTTTTTCAGTTCTTTGCTCCCACAAATCACAGTTGTAACTTCTGTCTGAAAAGTAACAGAAACAATTAGCAATGAATCATTGTACAGATGTCAAATAAAATTCCTAGTCAATAAATTCAAAATTGAAGCACTACACAATGTTAAAAAGCTGGTAAAGAAAAGAAAGTAGCCTCAACTGACATCCCTAATCCTAAAGGATGCAATACAAGTAAGCTATTAAATTTGTTTGTTGGACCGGCTTCCCAGGTGGTTATTACAAAGCATTGCTAATAGAAGAGATCTATATAACTAAAAACAAAAACATAAGGATCCAAAAATGATTGCACTTTGTCAATGAGGATATTCCGGTGTGAATTGAAGAGTAACTGTTTGCCAAAATACAAAGCAATTCATCAACAGGAACCCAATCAGTGGTTAGGGAAATTAAATTCTTAAGTTTCATGTCAAAAAACAGTATCCAAAACCACCACATATTTGTCCAAGACTCGGTAATATCATTTCCTTAAAGATCATAATCATGCCTTCTTTAGCCTCTAAAACCAGGTTCATAGAGAATAAAAATAAGCAACTAATGAACTACTCCGTGCTTGAACTTCAGCAATAAGTAGACAATTTTGAATGTCAATAATAATATGGTCTTCACTAACATGTCACAAAATTTGGATAAAGGCCTTCGATAATTTCAGAGCAAAGAACATCAATATGCTTATCTTATCAGCCATCACTTGATAAGTTGCTTTTCACTTGCTCAAGTATCAGACTGGGAGTTCCAAGCATGGGAACATTTTTATAGGTTCCATGCATTAATTTCACTAATCTCGCTAGGGAATACTGTCAAAAGATATCTGCAAAATTTAATACCTCTGGTCTCTTATTTCAATTCAAAAGTCCACAAATATTCTAAATTCCATCTGGCTTCAAAATGCACACAACAATAATCGACATGAACACATACAGAAAGAGAGAAACAGGGAGAGAACCTCATTCAATGAGTGGCATACTGCAGTGTCTCCCAAAGAGGCATATATAGTAACCACGCTGACATTGCATCTAAAGCAACCCTGGGATGAAAAATCCATCAATTAATTAGATAGGGCTCGTGAAAAAAGTTGCATTTACTGAAACTAGCCGACGATTTTTCTCGTTGCTTTGATGCTACATTACATAAACTGCTGCATATGAATGAGCACGTTTCATATGACATGTATTTCTTCTATACAAGTTGACAACGAATCCGCAACAAGAAACATCATAATAGGGGATTAATATAAACACACACAAAAAAGCACATACCCACCTGCAAGGCAATAAACCATTCTGCTCTAGTATCAGCAAATATTGCCACACGCTCTTCCTTTGCATGTCCAACGCGAGCCAAGCCAGAAGCAAAGTTGCAGACTGTCTCAAACACTATCTCATACGTCAACCACTCATACTCTCCGAGATGAAGCTTCTCAAAAGACCTGCCATCTTCAGTCACTTCAGTCTCCCTTGTGATCAATTTCCGAGTTCCAAGCAAGTACTTATCTCCATGCTTCTTGCATGCATGTTCAAAAAGTTCAGCAAGAGTAGATACACCTTCCCAAGCTGTTTCCAAGGGGACCTCAAACTTAGTGTTTCTGATTGCATACCCTGGTTCCCCACCAACATCAACAGGTACGCCACGTTTTTTCACATTCTTGCTTCTGCGAAATATAAGAGTAACTACGAGAGGAACAAGGGCACCAATTATATAAGCACTCATCTTTGAGGACAACGCTCTACCAAGTTATTCCTGAGAACAGATTCCCACATTTAGCATATCACACGCAGTCAGCTAGCGTCAAATTATATACTATCGCTAAGAAACTAAAAAAAAAAACACAGAATCAAAAGGCTCAAATAAGCCAAAAGAAAAGGATCATTTATTACACAAAAATAAAATTTCATTTTATCATACAATACTCAAGATTTTAACTTATATGTTACAAATTGCTATCATCTTCTAGATCCAACGAAGAAAAAAAAAATTCCCAAGGACCATGATACAGAAACTGACCACCCTACTCCATATCTTAAGCAACCAAAGATTTGATTTTTCCTTGATAATAAAATTCCAAAATCCAAACTTTGGTTCAAGCATGCAAATTTCCAGAACCCACTAAAGTGCCCACTTCAAGCCAAGATATTACAGGACCCTCAAAAGCTTTCTTCACTCTGGATCACTACCGAAGTCACCCCAGAAAAGAGAGAGAGATAGACTCAAACCCGCAATCCAATCGTTGAAAGAAAGTTTTTAATTTGCAATTGCAAATATGCAAAGAAATTTTCTAAATGCTAGAAAAATGATTTCACCTTTTGAAATTGCAAGCCTGAAAAACCGAAATCAGTTAAACCACATTTGTAGAGAGAATCGAAACCTTTGTTTATAAAGAACAGAGGGACGTATGACGGACGGAAGGATCGAGGCTAGAAGAGTGTTGAAGTTGCGAGTTAACTGTTAGCTAATTAGTGTTAAAAAATGTTTATGATTTCTTTCTATTTTTGTTGTTTATAATTCAATACACAATTGGCCGATGGCTTACCGTTCACGTGGCAGTTTTTTGTTGTCGAGGGATCTCAGCCGTTGGTATCTAGCGATGGAGAGTGATGGTGTGGTGCATACGGCCCAGGTGGCATTGGATTTGACTCTCATGATTCAATGGCTGAGATCTGACTTGCGTTAGTCTTAGAAGTTAAGGTGCTCATATCCATGGGTCCCACTGGCCAGGTATTATCTACTGCAAAATTTGTGACTTGCAAGTGTCTAAAAAATGCTTGATTTTTTGCTCTCGTCAGTGCGCGAATTCCTTTCTTTTATAAACTCAAGCAATCCTTTCCTTTACCTGTATCACGATCCATCCAAAAATTCTTTTATAACAATATATTAGCCTCGGTATGCGGTTTGACAAGTTCAGGCCTTTCGCCCGTATTGGCCTTCACTATTTCTTTATCATTTGGGTAATATTCATGACATGTTCTGCTTTTCTGTCATTGACTAATTGGTTAATTAACATTTCTGGGTTGATTTTACTTTCTAAGTCTTAACAAAAAGCATAAAACTATCCAGACTTGGACCACGAGAACACTTGCTTGAACAATAATATCACTTATCTTGCAGCCCAACACCAATAAATTAGAAGTTTAACAAAATTCAACTTTATCACCTACAGGGCAACAGCTTTTTGATCAATTCACATAAATCTCAAAGTCAATCCTTGGATACAACATTCGTCACAACTGAAAATGTCCAACTTTGTGGGATCAGTCAAACTCTGTATTCTTGGCAGTCCTAAAACTGAAGAAATTAGGAAAGCATTATAATCGTCCAAGTTCCAGTTCATATGCAGACCACACATCATTGTACATAAACCAACATCAGCGCCTTCTCCACTTGCATCATTCCTCTACCTGTATTTCTGTACATTTTCCCCTCAATCGCCATAGTTCCAGCTAATGGATTGAACTGTAAACGTACACATATGACTATGTATATCTAATGTGGAAACAAAAGAACTACTATCAGAACTTGGAAGGGATAAGTATTGGATAAAAATTGTGATACAGTGTGGTTAAGATGGCTTAGTTTGCTCGTGATCCTCTGTCGTTGCATCTTGAGGATTTCTTGATGCCCCTGAAAACATCTCCATTACTGAATTCAATGTCCCGCTCAGTTCCTCAGGCAAAATTTCTCCAAGATTAAGATTGATGTTCCCACCCGTTCTTGCATCAGGTCTATCAGATCCATCAACGTTCCCATCTTCCCCCTCCCTATTCTGAGCGTGCTGACCCACATTCACATTTGCCATCGCTTTCCCTAACATGTTTGCAAACTCATTTGGAACAGCACTGATGTCAAAGGGCAGCGATGAAAACGGAGGGATACCATGGCCCCCTGATACTCCACTCAACTGGTTTTGATTACCATAGCCGGATGGACCTGTTCTCTAAATAGTTTTAAGATAAAAGTTACCAGTTCACAAGAAAAATTACTGCAACGAGAAAACAAAATCAACACAAATAAATCCCAACATAACTATTGAACAAATCAATCAACTGACATAAGATAATACTTTCAGTCATTAGGAGACACATTCTACAGGTTTCAATAAGTAGATGGATGGTATATAGTACCTCATCCGATTCAGTCCACTGACTCCGCTCTTTCAGTTTTTGCTCTGCTACCTGATTTAGCGAGACAGTGAGCAATATTAGTAGCCAAATAAGGGGTGCAGATGAGAGAACAGAAAAGACACAGAAGAGACAAACCTGAATATTTTCTTTGATTGATTCATTATTGGGATCCAATTGCAATGCTGAAAGGAAAATGGTAAAATTAAATTTTAAGAATTTCTCCACAATTTTGCACAAAAGATACGTTTTATTAACCTCCGCGCTGTAGTATTTGCATCAGATTATGCACTCTTGTGCTGGAATAACCAATGACATTTTCAGGGTCCACAACAACAACAGTATTCCGAATAATAAAAAATGGCCCAACTCATCCACAAATCCAACCTAAGAAATGCCCGTAACATATGCTTACATAAAAAAATTTGTCCATACAACCACCCAAAACACCACAACAATGACTATGGACTGTTTTTTCACAGTACAAGATGAAAATAGAAATTTGGCAGGATATAAAGGGTTCTTTGAAATGTAATAATTATAGCAAATCCTTTCAACTCTAGTCCGTACCCGTTGAACCTCAATAGGTACAAAAGAGCAATGATTACAACAAAAATATGACCGATAGGTAGGAAAAACTGAAATGCATGCTTAAAAAACCAGATAATAAAGTGCTAACCTAGAATTTTAATCACTCACAAAACTGATATCAATACCCAATCTAATTTCTTTTTTACCATCGATAGTGCATGGAGTTACACTAGCCTTTCCTCTTTTTGTCAGGTGCAAATTCATCGATTATATTTCCTAGGATTTCTTTCATCTTTTGTCTAACGCAAAGTAATAGTTTTAATATTAAATGGAATATCCATGCACAACAAACCATATATATGTTAGCATATCATCAGCAAATAATCAAGACAAAGCCCACTAGATTTACGCAATACATAAGAGCAACAAAAGCAGCAAAATTGGAAGATGCATAAATGCTGGATGCACATGAAGACATTTGTTTATGAAGCTGATGGTGAAAGTTCATTATGTGTCTGCTACAGGCAACTACAAGATATTTGTTTCACCAACCTTTCTTAAATCCCTTATGGATAGCATCATTGTAATTCCCTTGTGCATAATAAGCTAATCCAAGACGACTGTATGCCTTGCTGTATTTTGGGTCAATTTCAATTGATTTAAGGCAATCTTTTATTGCTTCATTATATTTGTGAATCTGAGTGTAAGCTGCTGCCCTGAAATGCACAAAATCAAGTAATCAAGCTTTTTTTAATAATAATTTCAATACCAATACCTGTTGCCGATTTTGTCCCACAAAGAAAAGATGTAAAGGGAAGGTTAAAAAAGACCAACATTTCAGCTTTTCAACAGTAAGTGGCTACCACAGAACGACTAAACTCCAGAAAAAGACACGGAATGAAGACTTTCATTTGGCGAATGCCATGCAGGCTGGATGTGGCAAAGAAGATCCTGATTAAAAGGTCAACTGAGGCTAAAATCAGACTCGATTGGAATTGAATTGATTCATTTAGATCCCACAGATGCAGCTGATTCAATCTGGTCACACAATAATCAATAGTAATAATCTTTGTCCCGCTCCAAAATTGCATTTTCTTTTTTGGAAAACATCAGTTTTTCATAATATCAAAGGTAGATCATGAACTTTCCCAGATTATCAAAAATTATTCTCTTTATTCATGTGTGCATGGACTGCTTGAAGAATATGCTAATAGTAAAACAAATAGCCTAATAATATCCATAATGGCATTCCATACATAGTTCTTTCATTTCACAAGACATTACGGTCCTCCTAATTTGAAGTACATATGGGATGCAACAAGTAGTTCACCTGTTAGAGAAGTAGACAGCATTGTTTTCACGAAGTGAAATGGCAAAAGAATACAGCTCAATAGCATGAGAATAGCATTTTGATTGCAAGGCCTTGTTACCTAAAAGCAGAGACAATAAATAAAACTTGCAAGCAGTTTGTAATATATCAAAACACCATAAAGCACAAAATTTCTCCAGTTGCCTCCTCATTCTTCATACCTAGTGACTTCAATGTCTCTGCTAGACTATTCCGGTCATATGACTGGCATCCAGTTGTTTCCATCTCCTGATATAACCAAATAATATTTGTTTACTAAAATAACATTTTACAAGACTGATAAAACAAATCCAAAATGACAGAGCCTAACCAAATCAAACACAATGAATAAAAATTCAATGCACGGAACAAGAATAATAGGAGAAAACATGTGAGAGTTAGATATCAAAGTAGTAGATCCTTTTCATGTTTATTTATTTATGTGCATATTATTTTTCTTAAGTTTTTTAATGCGCTTAGTATTAATGTTGGAATGAAGAAGGAAATAAAGTGCTTTATAGCATCCAAATTACTTTTAAAGCCTCATGAAATAAACGAGTTGCTACATCCAATTGGTTTGGGTCATCATTTCCATCAGAAGTTGTTTTGAAAAAATGTATTTTCTCAAGCGCAGCAACGAACTGACCAAAGAGTTCATCCACAGAAGTCCCTGTCATCAAAATTCTGAAGTCAATTCAAGCAATATTGCCTAAAACTTAATGGACAGCAAAACCATGGAATTATATTAAACATAATTTAATCACGATATAATTTAGGACCATCTCCATATTAACTCCTGATATGAAGCTTAAGCTTTTGGATTGTTCTTCACACTTACGACCTGACAATTAAACAATTAAACGAAATAAAAGGGTGAAACACATAGATGTAATTTCTGAAGAAATGCCATGAGTCCAAGAGTTTATTCTTACTGTATGATTTGACTAAGGCCATTCAACGTTAAAAAGAACAGGCAAGAACCAACATATAGCAATCTGCAATAACAGCAAGAGAAGGTTAAGAGTATCTTACCCATTCCAACAGGTTCCCTAGTTGAATCCTCACCCTGATACCGTTAACGTAGACTGTAAAAAGAATTATCCCCAGCATTTGCTTCAAGAGAAAAGAAAAAGAAACGAACAGTGAAACCTGGGTCTTAGATGACTCTGAATGATTAACGTCAGCAACAATCTTGGCACCATCAAAACTAATCTTGTGCTGATAATTGGCTTCCAACGCGCGAAATATTGTCGCCAACAAACCGGGTTCAACAGAGTCATCAGGAGAGGGCGGTAAGTTAAGCCTAAAGGCCTCAGTCAAGCATTCCTTAGCAACCTCTAAGCCTTCACTATCAACCCCAGTAGCAGGTTCCACTAAACAAAACAACCAAAATCACCACCGTCAGCAAACAATGACAACGTGTTCCAACTGATAAGAATCAAGCATTGGGAAGAGAAAAAGAGAGAGAGAGAGAGAGAGGTAATACCAGAGTTAAGGAAATCCAAGAAAGCGCGAACGATACGGCGGGAAAGAGGAGAGTCGGTTTTCAAGATATCCATTTTGCAGTGGGTGTGAGAGAGACGGTCTTAGATTGATGAGAAAGAGAAGACAGTCGGACTAGGAGAAGTGATACAGAAAGACGGGTGATCCGTCAACATCGTCTGTCTGGCTGTGGGATTAGAGCCACCCCGCCATTGGGATGGAATTACATGACTATCCGCCGCAGCCCAGCCCTAAAGTTCGGCCTATTGTAAGTCTATTCTTGGACTTTGGCCCATCCATCTACATCCAACTCTGTTTAAATTTGCGACGCTTAGTTTATTTATTTTTCTGTCTTAATCTTTTTATTTATTTATTATATTATTTGATTTTTTTTCAATTTTTAATTTCCTCTATCTAGAATTAAAGGGATCCCTCAGATCATATTCTGATCATGGTACAGAAACAGACTTTTAACTAAACATGTCAATGGGCCGACCAGGTCGGCCCATGATCCACTCAAATCGGGCTAAAAACGGATCGGATTGGGGCAAAATTGTCACCCCTACTTCTAACACCAAAATAACGTGAATTTAGAAAAAAAAATGTCAATTTATAGTCTATCACCTCGTGGCTGAATTAAAAAGCCTAAACTGTACATTATAACAACATGTGATCCTAAATTTCTTTGTAAATTTGAAGTTCTAATTAGATTTCTGTAGTGTTTAAAAACAATAATAAAACAACTCTACAATTTTTAAAATATGTTAAATTAATGCGTTTTTTGTAATTTTAAACTTTTTTTTGAGGAATAGTTTTTATGTGATTAATCATATTTTTATCATTTTTAATACTTGTGATGGGCTCATTTAGAACAGTCGAAACTTGATCTTTCATGCGAAAAAATGTTATTGCCATTCAAACTTTTTAACCCTTTTGGGATGATTGGAATAACTTTACGGAAGAGATCGTTAGTGCTATGAATCTGATTCAACTCAATGTTGACGACTCTTGAGATGCCGCCAATCATGAATAATCACCCTTAAACGAAGTTAATTACTTTGACTATGATAGATTTTCACAATCTGTTACATACCATAGACCTTTTTCCTTTTGTACCCTGTTTTTTAGTGTCATTAAATAAAGCTATGCGTGTTCCAGCAACTTTGACTAGGTCACTATCTTAACTTGCTTGCTGGACATCTGATCTTGTTGTCGGTGTTAATTCTGCAAGTTTTGACCTTCTAGCAAATTTACAACTAACTTGAGATTCAATTATTTTAAACAAAATCACATCGTTTTACTTAAAAAAAGATGATAAGATAAGCCTAAATGACTCAAACTTGAATGTAATTTTAAAAAAATAAATTTTTATATATTTTTAATTTAAAAAGATTATTTAAACAAATTGCCAGCCATTAATTAACTTATTGTCATCTCTACCATTATCAATACAACTCTTATTCAGTTTTACATGGAAAAAAAACTATAACTGAATATTAGAGAAACTTTCATACCGGTGGATATATTTTCTCATGTCATAAGCAGCCATTTAAAAGTTTTAAAGTATTAATTAAATTAGAATAAATTAGTAATATTATAAGTAGCCACTTGAACTAATTTACTGGATGAAGAATTGAAGGACTCACGGTTGAACTATAATTCACAAAATACCACAATATGAACATCAACACTTCGGGAGCTTTCAGAAACATACGTTTGATGATTCTTGGAAGAAATGGAAAATAGCCTTGTGGCATGATAAACCGATAAAAACATATATGACTGATTGTTGCATCACAATGCATTTTAAATGGCACTTTGGTAATCTCGAAAGTCATTTTATTTAAGACTTCTATGATCCTAAATATATCTACATAATTACTTAATAATGGAATGAAACTCTTTCTTTTGTGATAATATATAGGGCTCGTTTCGTAAATAGTTGATAAGCTGTTTTTTAACTGATCGACTCAAATCAACTGGTTGGCCTTATAAAAAGTTATTAAACTTGTTTAGTTATGAGCTTATTAGATTGACCGATTCAACCTAACTGGTTGATTTTTTAGAACCTCCTCCAGAGAAGCGTTTAGGGTAATTAGCTGATAACTTTTTGTATAATGTCGATTTTGCCCTCACTTTGCTCTTTACTCTTGATCGTCTCATTTTTCGTTTTCTCTATAATCTTCTTCCTTTCCTTAGCTCTTTCCTTGCATCTCACATCTTTTGGCTCTCACATCCCCACCAGATCACCAGTCGCCGGTTTACAGATGTGTTTACGGATCTGTGTAGCTTGCATGAGAATCAGAACAGTGCTCGTAATAGAGTTCACGAGAAACTGGATCATCAGAAGATAGGTAATCAACAAGGTAAGCATCAGATCTTAGACGACATCCTCAGAGAATCGGATCTGAGAAGACAGATCATGCGCTTTTGTTTCTCTTTTCTTGTTTCTATTTTCCCTTGTATTTAACACCTTTCTTTCTTTTCCTTTAGATGTACATCACGCTTTTCCAGTGTTCGACAATTTCTAAAAATCTTTATTAAGTTTGTTTTGCAGCTTCTTCTAAGGGATTATTCGTTCAGGTGTGTTTTCTACAAGCTCACTCCTGCAAGTTTAAGCTTTTTATTGTTCTTCTTCGTTTTCGATCTTGCTCACATAGAACTATGCCTAGATGCTCTTATGCTTATTTGTTAAATCTCCCATGTCTATTTATGAAACATCATTTCTTTAAACATTCGCGCTCTTATGAATATGTTGCTCGGACCGTCTTTCAGGGACTTTCTCCTTTAGGGGAATGATTTTGGCAGTTGAAGGTCTCCTATTTTTAATAACTACATCTTCTTTGGTAAACAGTTTCGTAAGAATCCTGAAGTTAACATCCTTTTTTTTTTCTCAGGTAAAAGAGTCTAATCTTCTTGTGCAAAATATGGCTCTTTATGGTGATAAAGAGCAGTTGTCACAGGTGAGTTATGAGGAGTTGTCTTCGTTGAAAAGTTCGATATCTATAATGTTTAGAAGTGCATGAACCTTTATGATGAATAAAAACTAGGGCCAACATATGTACAATGTATGAAGTTTGTGCCCATGAGTGTCATCTTCCATATTGTGTGAAGAGTTGTACCATTTATATTAACTGGGGGGCAAATGCCAATGCTTATTTTAGTCGTGTGTTTAAGAGCGAGAAAGTTTGGTGATTGCAAATGGATTTCCCATCTACTTCCCTTGAAGTTTGTTTGGGCATGGTCACTGCATTTATATGGCAGCTACTTATGTTTGACATTATTTACTATTTATGTCCACTCCCAGAACTTTGACACACTACTTTATGATTGTTGTGCCTCATCAAATGATGCTAAATGATCAACCCTACCAAAACACACCTCTTGTACCCAGTCAAACCAGTTGTAGATTAATAATTAACTTCTCTAATATAAATTGTTGTCACTGAATGGGGTTTAGATTCATGTATCTATTAACAAAGCATAAAGATTGAAAAAAGTTATGGCTCTATTTAAGAATACTTGAAGTTGTTCATTTAGTAAAATTTTTCATTTTCTTTGTAGTTTATTTATATTTTTTGTAATCTTGAGAATGCAACTCATATATTAAGTTTCACCTTAATTCGTGAAAGTGTTGTGGAGCTTTGTAGAAGTTAGAATCTCCAAAAATTTGTATGATACAACTCATACGAGATATTGAGTTATACACTACTATGTGAATAGTATTTTTCTCAAAAAGTATATTAGTGGAAGAGCTACTCGTTTTTGTAATCAATTGCTCATCGTAGCTTCCTACATCTTTAGGGATTACCTTCAGCAAAAGGGTCAGTCAGATAGAAATTACAGTGGTCCATTGTTGTATAGACAAAAAAGGGAGACCAACAACATTTCATCTGGTATGTTATTCTTGTACCACCTTGTTACTTGTTTCTTTTATGCTACGTCTATACTGATTTTGATTCTACTTTTGCTTAATCAATTTATGCAGCAGATGATACATCAGAAGGAGCTATAATGCGTAGGGGACGCTTGAAGGTGACTTCAGCCGATCTCAGTCCCAAGGTATTTATGGATTATTATATTGTGATCACTGGTTAACCAATGTTAGCAGCTTATTATTAACTAAGAAACTAATTATAAAGTTTTGTTTCGACATGTGTGTAGCAGCTGTCTTATTACATGTTGAACAGGGTGTAGTTTATCATAATTAAGTTGCAATTAGGCATTTTTATCACTATTTCATCAATGTTTTTACTGAGAAGTAACTTTTAGAATTAGTTATCGTGAATTAAAACTAAAAGACACGTGTTTCCTATTTACAATGGTTAAGTATCTTGATCAATGGTTTTTTCATGTATTGGAAAATAGTAGCATTCTCGTTCAGGTGTGTTTTTACTACAGTCTACTCAACTGCTTAGAAGATTCATTTCTAGTGGTTGTTTTGATGATTTTGTAAGTCAAGTTTAGGTAAAGTGGGAGCAGAAACGCCTGTCCACTCACCTCAACCTAACAGGTAACTTATCTTGCAATCTTTCCTTGGAACTATCTGTTGATTTAACGGAACATTTTTTAATAATATTCACAAGTTATCTAGTTGTAACTTTATTATAACTATCTGTCCATTATAATCATCTAGTTTATCCTGTAAACTATCTAGTTGTAGGATTTGCTATTTATGATTTAGACTTTTTATGATATCATTTATACTAATTATATTGCTTCTACGGAAACTCAGGTAAATATTATTTGGTTGACAAAGGCTATCCGAAAAGAGAAGGATATTTGATACCTTACCAAAGACAAGGTATCATCAATCGGAGTTTTGTGGTACAAATCTAAGAGGATCTCGAGAAGTTTTTAATCGAGCTCATTCATCATTAAGAAGTTGTATTCAGAGGGTTTTCGATATTCTTAAGACTCGATGGAAGATATTGGAGAAAATGCCTAAGTATTCATTAACGAATCCAAATAGAATATTTTGTACAGCTTTTGCGTTGCATAATTATATTAGAAGAAGTACAATTGATGACTCGACTTTTAGCATCATCGAACAAGATCCTGAATTTATACTTCTAGATATAATTCAAGATGTTGAAGTTAACTCTATATAAGAAGACATTGAATAATATAGAACTCAAGAGATGACAACTATTCGTGATAATATTGCTTCTAGTTTAATGTCAGTTAAATGTCGTTCTTAAATTTTTATAAACCTTTGCTTTAAATGACGATATTCATTTCTTTTGCTCTATTTAAATTGTGTTATTAAACTTCAGTTGGATTGTTATATTTTATGTTTGGATGTATGATGATAATGATGATGATAATGATAATCCATAACTATATTAGAAGAAGTGCAATTGGTGACTCGACTTTTAACATCATCGATCAAGATCCTGCCTGAATTTATACTTTTGGAAATAATTCAAGATATTGAAGTTAACACTACATAATAAGACATTGAATAACAGAGAACTCAGGAGATGACAACTATTCGTGATAATATTGCTTCTAGTTTTAATGACAGTTAGATATGGTTCTTAAATTGTTATAAACCTTTGCTTTAAATGATGGTGTTCATTTCTTTTGCTCTATTTGAATTATGTTGTTAAACTTCATTTAAATTGTTATATTTTATGTTTGATAATGATGATGATGCATAACCATATTAGAATAAGAACAATTGGTGACTTGACTTTTAGCATCATCGATCAAGATCATGAATTTATATTTCCAGATATAATTCAAGATGTTGAAGTTAACTCTACACAAGAAGACATTGAATAACAGAGAACTCAGAAGATGACAACTATTCGTGATAATATTGCTTTTAGTTTAGTGGCAGTTAGATATCGTTTTTAAATTGTTATAAACCTTTCCTTTAAATGATGGTGTTAATTTCTTTTGCTCTATTTGAATTGTGTTGTTAAACTTCATTTGAATTGTTATATTTTATATTTGATGATGATGATGATATTATTATTATTATTATAAGTTCTATATTTTATTATAGTTATAAACTTAATTTTTTAGAATTAAATATCTAAAAACTAAAATCTTATAAGAATATTCAATGAAATACTAAGATATATAATATTCATACCCTTATAATTTTTTTAAAGTCATATTTTCATAAATCATTTTACACATAGGCCATGTTTGGTGAGGAACTTTTCAGCTATTTATTAGTTTTTAAACTCAAATAAGATGTTTGACTCACGTTGAAAAGCTTTTTGGCTGTTTGGTTAGTAGTTGATTACATTGGCTGATTCAACTCAACCAACAAATTTTTCGCAAGCTTGTCCAATGTAGCATTTGGAGTTAGCTGATTCATTTATGACGGTCTTGCCTACACGCCCCGTCCTCCTCTTTACTCTCTACTTTCTATCAGTCTTGCACTCAAAAGGTGGAATCGCCCACTCCAGGCGCCCCCACACCCCCGCCCGACAAAGTGGTGGAGGGGTAAATCATAGTTTAATCTCACTCAGTTCTTTAGAGTGGGGGTCCTGTGCCCGGTGCGCACAAGGAGTCACCACATTGGATGAAACTCCCACACTGCCGCTGCCGGGACTCGAACTTGAGACCTTGCACTCAACAACCTCCCTGAAGACCAGTTGAGCTACCCATGGGGGCTACTTTCTCTCAGTCTCTTTTCTCATTAGGTTGTCCAAAACGTTCTGACTCTCACATCGCAGTTAATCGCTGGGAAAGAGAGATGAGGGGTGAGGTGAAGAGGTACCAGCTGATGTGAAACCTCTTCGACGATCAGTCCGAAGAAGAGGAAGAGATCGATTCCGAGCACGAATCCAATCCCCAACCCAATGACGCCTCTATAACCCCCTATTTCCACCCCCATTCTCGTTTCCCTCCTTTTTAGTGCTTATTCGTGTTCGTGCTTGTGTATATGCTGTTGTTACTTCATATATGTGTGATTTTTGGGTTTGATTTCTATGGTACTTTGAGGATTTGGGAATGTGGGTATTTTTCCTAAGATTGATCTTTTCGAATTGAGGAGGGAAAGATTGAGTCTTTGATCAATTGTTTCCTAGAATTGGGAAATACTGTGTTAATTGTGTTCCTTCTACTTCACTGCGATACATTTGACTTGATTGCGTTGTTTGTTTTTGAAGAAATTGATTTTCGACACTAAATGTGTTCTTACTAAATGGTTAACATTGATGAAGCTTTTAGAAGTAATGCAGAGTATTCAGTTGCCTATACAATGATTAAACTGCTCTGTTTGCAGAGGTGGAAGTGGTCTGGGTAAGAAGTGGCATCATGATGGTAGACGTAGGAAGAAAATCAATTCAACCAAAGACTACGTCTCCTGTGCTGAATTCCTCATAAAAAAGGGGATTGTACAAGAAAAGAAACTTGCTGGTTGGGGTTATAGCGCCAGTGGCCTTTTAGTAGCTTCAGCTATCAATCACAGGCCTGATTTATTTCGTGCTGCTATATTGAAGGTAAATATGAACTGCTTTCTCAAGTTTTAGCTCATCTACCTTCTCATTAACTTTATCGTGAGCATGTTGAAAGATTTTACCAATAAACATCTGTAAACAACATTTGTTGTAGTTCCTTAGCATTGTAACTGAATGAACCAATTGATAGGAACTGACATTCATAACTAGAATTTTTTTATTCAATATTAACATGATTATCAAAAGTTTAAAGCTAGAATGACTTTGTTTCAGTTATGTTCCATATCATTTTGTCTTCTCTGTCTATTCTAGGTTCCTTTTTTGGATGCTACCAACACCCTTCTCTATCCCATTTTACCGCTTACAGCAGCTGACTACGAAGAGTTTGGATCTCCTGGGGACATGGACGATTTTCACGCGATACAAGAATATTCCCCTTATGACAATGTCCAACAGAATGTTCTCTACCCTGCTGTATTGATAACCACATCATTTACTACAAGGTGATCTTTTGGCTTTTTGTTTTGTCTAGTAATGGTAAAAACATAATGACTAGGTGAAGGATGACAAAAATATGAAGGTCAATAGATTAACAAAAGAAGCAGTTCTCTTTTTTTTTAATTCTATTCTTGTAGCATTACATGATCTTGTTCTGGTAGTGATGGCTACCATTATTGTAACACCCCCTCACCCTAGGGTAAGCACCAGGACGCCCGTAGGTCGTTCCGACACATATTCTAAGGTAAGGAAGCGCTACGTGCGATCACTACAGTACTCCACATGGCATCATACGAATTTGAATAATTAAATCAATAATTATAAATCACAAGATTTTTAAAACCGAATTCTTCCTCTTTTCATTGCTCAAAATCAACAGTTTATACAACATT
>JAOTAY010000002.1:6272635-6287263 GCA_025629805.1 Erythroxylum baracoense | reverse complement strand
AAGGTGATTTCCTGTTTTGTAGCCTATTCTACCAAAGTTGGTTGTGCAGCCACAATGAGGGCTACACAATAACTATGGAATGGGTCCACATGCAACATTACATTGTCAATATAGGGACTCACAATAAGAGCAGCCTCAATCTGTAAGAGAACCATTAATCCCAAGAAACTCAAATCACAAATATAGAAGTTATAACCCATTTTACCTTTCCTAAGAAGACATATTCCCAATGTTTAAGCTTCAGTATATCCTTCTTGCTTAATTATCTCAAGACAGCCATCAGCATGAAACTGCCCTATATCACCTATGTAGAACCACCTCATCCCCCTCTCGTCGACCTTTTAAAGAGGCAAAACACAAGAGGAATGTTTAACTTTTTTGTAGCTAGAAATGTTTTGTTACAGTAGGTGGTTCCACAAATTGAAAAAGGACACACTAGATTTTTACCTTGTACACTTCTTTTGTTTTCTCTTCGTTCTTGAAATACCTAAGAGTAACATTTGGACCTCCGATAACTATTTCTCCACAAGGCATTGGTGAATCAGCGATTAAATATCCACCTTCAGGCCAATCTATTAATTGAAGCAAGTATTTATCATTATAAGTCTTGTTGATTTAAGAAAGGAAAGAACCTCAGATTGACAAGTTAGAATTGGAAAAGTTTCATATACGGGAGTTTTACAAATGCCAAATCAAAATAGAAGCCAAAGGAATCTCTAACATTTTTACCTTAAGATAGGAGCAAGGAAGTGGAGCAATTTGCAGCAAAATCATACCACTTTAAGTGCTTTCAAAATGAATTAGCAAAAAAAAAGGAAAATTTTGCATTTCTTCAGTTTCATTTAAAAGAAATGTTTAGCACATCATAGCTCTAGTATGATCAATAAATAGAATACTGTGCTTAACAAAAATATATTCAAATCAGAATACAATATAACATGCGAATATATGTTTCTGTACACTCTTCAATGTATTTCACATGTTCAAAGTTGAAGATCATTAATGATACAAAAACCTAAGCCTCAAGTTCTCTATGATGAATATGAACTAAATAACTACAAGTTGCAGCAATTAGTAACCTGTGGCAATTGCTGAGAGTGTATGACAAAGACAATTACTTTTGCTACTTAAAATGTACTTTGAAATAATCCCATCAAAAGCATCATCAGTTTGTAGCATCTTTTCCACAATGCTGAATAAGTTACAAATGCTCCATTTGCCAATAGACCCCTAATGAGGAAGAAAACTTTTCACAAGCACTTTTAATCCATATATTTGCAGAGTTGAGAATATAACAAATAGATGTCAAACAAGTGATAGAAAATAAAGAATCGTGTCATATCTAGAACCCTTGATTCTACAGTATCAAACAATTTAGATGAGTAAAAAATAATGCAAGTAAAACTAGCATAAATCACTATAACTATAAATTTTCTTTCACTACAAATATCAAATATATGTCAAAGGAATCTGATTAAAGATGTTATGCCTATGTAGGCTATACCTTTTCACAACACAAGAATGAGCATACCACAATTTTACGTCAGATCCAGAGAATAATAAACAAAGTATATATTCATCTTAAGACAAAAGCATAGTAGAGCACATTAAGCAAAATAAGATGGGAATCTATATTGTCAACAAAACCCAGGTACTACTCTTTCAAATGTGTTTCTGCTCCAATCCAAACTGTTGAGCTTCTGATCCTACTGTGTTGCTTTCATTTTCCCATGATCTATCTCATTTCCATTATGATACACGAAGACTTACTATAGAAAACTCAAAGTTAAGTGTGCGAATGGAAAATGATATTTATTTAAGGAACATCTTTCATATTGATGCTCCATAATCCTAAACATCTCTTATCTAACACTCACCTTCAGTTTGCAAGAATCACTACACTTATACGTCTCATCAAACCAAGTTGGATTGTCATTTTGTTCCACCTACGCAAACAAGATTAAACCACAATATTTGGTCATATAGATTACAATATAAGCCTAACTAGCAGCATTCTGACAGGACATAACAACTATAGTGCAGGTATTTTCACATGGATATGTGTACATTCAATTGCACCAACAAAATCCTGACATTGAAGTATATTATTCTCAAATATTATGTGTGTTTAATATAATTATACTAAGTTAAGAAAAGAAAATCACCTTAAAATATGGGTAGAATCTACTACTGTTCAATATTTCCGATGGGGTTTCTAACCTTTTAGGTTATCTTGCATATCTTCTATCTGTATAACTGCTTTCAAAACGCTATGAAAATGACGGCTTACAGTTTCCCTAGATCGACTCCAAAAGAACGTAATCTCTCGATTAGTAACATTATATCCTAATATGTATAGAAAATTCGCTACTTGTTCTTTAACAATTACACTTACAGTGGTTCGAAGCACACCTTTTTCAGCTAATCAATCACATAATTCGAAAAATGGTTTAGGCTGCATTCTAATTATATTTCTCCTATTAGAATGAAATAAAATTCTTTGCATGATACTCTCCCTTGATTGTGATTTCTCCGATGGTGTAAGCATTTGAAGTTTGTCTTTCACACGTCTTATACGTAAGACCCACCAATAGATCACAAGATAAACAACATGAACAAGCGCTAATTGATGTCTACGAATCAATTTTTGTTTTTGATTAGTCATTCGATTACCTTCACCGTTCATGTTTAAAAAATAAAATTAGGAGTAGTTTTTGGATTGTGAAAATCAAAATATAACAAATATGACATAGATATGTCCATTTATATATGGTGTTATAAAAGCAGCAAGAATCAACGTAAGGGAAGCTTCATCTAAATCATTCCCCTACTGAAATGTCAAGCAAAGTAATAGGAAACAAAGAAGACAGCGACGATTGAAAATTACCCCAAATTCAGACAACACAACATATAAAATGAGTGAGATAAGGTAAAATGAGTGGATCATTGCATTACGCTATGTTGAATGCACCTGAAAGAGTATATAACAATATTGACCTAGATGCATATGGTTTTCAAATTAAATAAAATGAGCCAAAACAGATAATGTTCACTTCGGTGTAAAGTGAACAATGGGTAAACCAATATATGTGAACCCATTTGTAAAGTGAACCAAAACAGATAAATTACAATCTCCTCACCCAAAACAAAACGCATCTAATTATGATTGCTAAGGGGGTTCGGTTTAATGCAGAGAAAAAGCAAGTGGGAAATTATTATTCAACAAAGTTATAGAACTTTACCATGAAATCTGCATGCAGCAAAAATGTGATTGTCATTAAGACAAATCCAAAAAATTGTGAATACGTAATAATTAGTGGTGCGCAAAGAAAGACTGAGAAGTTTGATGTTGAGGATGCAGAAACATTTGCACTACTTGCAAATGAAGAGAAAGGATTTGGTTTACAGCTACATAAACCCCATTCTCCTATTATCCTGCGTCGACGTCCCTTTCTCTTGTTTCTTGGATAATTGACGCAGCGCAAACAATGAGTGGAAGATCATAATTAAAAATTTGATCTTGAAACACCAGTTTCAGTGTTCCCAAAATCTCGTAAAGCACTTTTCTCTTAACCCATTATTACCAACTTCTATTCATTTCCTTTCTAGTTCAGTTCGATTTCCTAGCATGAGATTTCTCCAAGCACCCACCTTACGGTTCCAAACTTCGACGTACCCATTTTCTTAGAGTACTCTAACGAAAATAACTTACAAAACAAAGAAAAAAGGATTTTCTCTGTTACCTGTGATCTGACCGGTGAAGACGCTCCTCTACTATTAGCCGGCGATTTGCTCTTCCCCTACTACAATGGCGACTTGCTCTTCCCCTGCTACAATGACTGCCAACGCCCAACACAATGGATGTATTGTGTTGGTTGTTATTAGGGTAAGGAGAAATAATTTGTATTACGAAAAATTATTGAGGGTATATTAAGTAGTATATATTTATTAGTTTACGTTCCATCCTAAACTCTCCGAATCGGGGGTTTTTTATTTTCATTGTTTATGATGAAACAGAATGTAACATGAAATCTTCCGCTTCCATCCTATTTCATTCCATTATATTATAAAACTTCCTTCCAAATGATGGAAGTGTGTTACGTTCCATCCTTTTTCACTATGAAACTCCCAACCAAACAGAGCCTTAGTGTTGACACGAAATGATGACTATAATCTAACTTGTAAATTCACCAACTTCCAACCATGTACTTTCTTCTCTAAATTCCATTATTAATGACTTTTAGTGAAGTTAAACAAGTTATTTTTAAGGGCAAGTTATGAAGATCTTTGATTTAGAGGTCACAGCCACTTAATAATAATGGGTTGGGAAGTAATAATCTAGTTTTTGTAAATATGGTTTGTTTAGGAGACTTAACCTTTCTAAAAGTAATATAAATTGTTATATCTATTAAAAAAATAAAGAACTATTAATTTAATATTTTGTGATAATCATAATTAATATAAAAATTAAATTATTTAGACCGACGGTTGGTTCATGTCTATATAAACACTGCAAAACATTGGTTGGAGCTTCTCTTATCGGCATTAAAGTTGGTTCGAAGATGCCTGCAGTAGGAGTTATAGGCCCTGGTACGGGTAGGGAGTACCCAGGAAATCTCACCCCGTTCGTGACGGTAACATGTATTGTGGCTGCAATGGGAGGTCTCATCTTTGGCTACGACATTGGAATTTCTGGTAAGCTTTTTCATAACAACTTCTTTTTCATTTTTGTAGACACTTACATATACATGCATATTGTTCAATAAAATTTTGTTTGTCTGGAATTTTTGATCGGCAGGTGGGGTTACGTCGATGCCGTCATTTCTGAAGAAGTTCTTTCCATCAGTTTATAGGAAGCAGCAGAAGAACGCAACAAATAACCAATACTGTCGATACAATAGCGAGACTCTCACCCTCTTCACGTCTTCGTTGTATCTGGCCGCTTTGCTGTCTTCACTTGTAGCTTCAACGGTCACACGTAAGTACGGAAGGAAGTTGTCTATGCTCTTTGGAGGTCTTCTCTTCTTTTCTGGTGCTATCATCAATGGCCTTGCCCGTGCCGTCTGGATGCTCATTCTTGGCAGACTATTACTTGGTTTTGGTATTGGATTTGCCAACCAGGTCTGATTATATTTCTCTTTCTATGGTTTGCAGCTCTTCGTTTTCTTGTTGCCTTTTATGTTGCTCGGATCTAGAAGTTACTCTGTTACAATTAACGTTTCGGGATTCTTTCCTTGTTCTGATGAATCTTTTTATCCAGATCTGTTCTTCATTTTATTTAAGAATAATTTGCATTTGCTTTTGATTTAAAAAGAAAAAGAAAATAAATATTTAGAATAGTTCTTGCAAGTTGTTGGCTAGAAGACGACGAGAATAATTTCTGGCTACAAAGTCGTTTCTCACCAAGATTGTTTTAAACTTAGCTAGATACTGTTTTGTTCTCTTGTGTGATTGTGCTGAACTAAAGTTTCGAAGGGCTGTTTGGCTCCAAAGAGAAAAGGACGCGACAACAGAAATTATATGCACTATGCCATCTAGAATATTTTTATAGACAACTAACATGTAACATGACAAACGAGGATAATGTCTTTCTCAAATTGTTTTTATCCCAACTCAAACTTAGCCTCTCTTTCCCTTCATGACGCTTTCCTCAAAAGTTTACTTCTTGATGCTTAGAACTTCAAATATAGAAGTCCTAACTTGACTACATTTTGTTAGGAAAAGATAAAAAGTATAAGAGTACTTTGTTCTGTTTTTATTCTATCTTAATCAATGATCTATTTTTAACCATAGATCATAAAAAACTGGACAGTAAGTCCTAGTTGCTTCTTGCAATACTCTTTTATTCAATTAGTTCATCTCAGGATTGGTCTGTTAACAAAAATTATTAAGGTACATAATTATTCTGTGGTATGAAATTGCAGTCTGTTCCACTCTATCTCTCCGAGATGGCTCCATACAGATACAGGGGTGCCCTCAATATAGGCTTCCAATTATCAATCACAGTTGGTATCCTTATGGCCAATGTGCTGAACTATTTCTTTGCCAAAATTAAAGGTGGTTGGGGCTGGAGGTTGAGCTTGGGTGGTGCCATGGTCCCTGCCCTTATCATTACTATTGGATCACTGGTCCTTCCAGACACACCAAACTCCATGATTGAACGCGGCCAACACGACGAGGCAAAAGAGAAATTGAGGAAGGTCCGAGGTGTCCACGACGTCGAGGATGAGTTTGATGACCTTGTAATGGCTAGCGAAGCATCAAAAAAAGTGGAGCACCCCTGGAGGAATCTATTACAGAGGAAGTACAGGCCTCAGTTGACCATGGCTGTGTTGATCCCATTCTTTCAACAACTCACAGGCATCAACGTGATTATGTTTTATGCGCCAGTTTTGTTCAACACAATTGGTTTCGGTAACGATGCTTCACTTATGTCCGCCGTGATCACTGGAATTGTCAACGTAGTTTCTACCCTGGTCTCAATCTATGGTGTTGATAAGTGGGGAAGGAGGTCACTTTTCATTGAGGGTGGCACTCAAATGTTAATATGTCAGGTAATTTACGAACTTGTAATTGTAACTGATAAAAGCTTGTTTTTCAATGGCTTGATTGACGTTGGAATGTGGTGTTTGCAGGCTGTAGTGGCAGCTTGCATTGGTGCCAAGTTTGGAATAGATGGTAATCCTGGCGACTTGCCCAAGTGGTATGCCATTGTTGTAGTGCTTTTCATCTGCATTTACGTGGCAGGATTCGCATGGTCATGGGGTCCTCTTGGCTGGCTGGTCCCTAGTGAAATTTTCCCCCTAGAAATTCGATCAGCTGCACAGAGTATCAATGTCTCTGTTAACATGATCTTCACATTCGCAGTTGCTCAAGTATTCCTCAATATGCTTTGTCACATGAAATTTGGACTCTTCATGTTCTTCGCCTTCTTTGTTGTGACGATGACGATCTTTATCTACTACTTCTTGCCTGAGACAAAGGGTATTCCAATTGAAGAAATGGCAAGGGTCTGGAGGTCACATTGGTACTGGTCAAGGTTCGTTGAAGATGAAGACTACGTCAAAGGAAGCCTGGAGATGGGCAAGGGTGGTGGTCAGGCTCCCAAGACTGTATAATCTTAGTTCTCAACATTGGTTGTATATTTATACTATTAGTTATCAACTGTTAGATGACGTTTCTCAATTAGTCCTACTAGAAACGGTTCCAATCACAATGCCATGCGCGGAAACACGCATATTTTGATTTCACATTCCAGCACTTTGAAGTTCCTCTTATAAGGTCTAGAACAACTACTGAAGTATGATATGTCAATATTCAATTATGAATTAAAAAAATCTAAATTATTGTTGTAAAGTACCGTAAGTTAAGTACAAATTTTATTTTTATTAAATTAATCTCAAACTTTTAATTTTTTTTAACTTTTATTTCATCGACAGAGTTAATTTGTACTCTAGGCATCATTATTGTAATGTTGGGTTTAGCATTAGAAAATAGAAACTTATCGGTAATATTTCACAAACCAATTGAAGGAGAAGTCATCCATCCTGGTGCCTATAAACTAAGCGATCGCAGTAATCCATCCGTTTGTGAAATCATGTTCTTTGCCTCCTCGCTTGATTGATCCATCTCTTAGTATCTTCAATGTAAGAATTAGTTTTATTTTATTTTTTCCCTGTATTTTACCTTTGATCTTATTTGTTGTTCATGCCCATGGATCAAATTGATGTTGGTATGATGAGCATCTTGTTTGTTGAATTGGGGTTGTATTAGCTTTATACTATTGTAAGTGGATTAAAAAATTACATCTGCTTCTATAATAGAATGTGTTTCCTAATTTTTGTGTTTATTGAGTTAAAGATTGAATATTTATAATTTCTTGCTTTAATAATAACTCATTTTGGCAGTAAATGCTTATGAAGGGAATAGAAAATAATAAAAACACAATACTTTTAGGAAGAGGAGTATAAGAATATCTTTTATTGGCCATATATAAAATTATAATAATTATGTATTCTACTAACTGATATTTGAATTTGATATTTGATTGCTATATGTTTTTAGCACAAACTGGAAAGATGGTTAGTGCAGCTACACGATAAACTGATAGAAAGTGAAAGTGACATTAAAATATATAAGTTGTGATGTAAGAAGACTCTAAAGGGTGATATCTAATTGTAGAATAAGTGATGTAATATTTATAGGTATATTTATTAAAAAGTTGAAGGGTATGAAATTCATTATTTAAGTGTTGCATTATGATAATTTGTTAGGAATATTGTATTGAATTTAAAACTACCTATAAATGGTGTAGATAATTATATCATCAATTTACACGGTGATAATTTGTTCTTTTAATAATTTGTTAGTGAATTATATCCTCTTTAATAGATACCCAATTACTAAAGCTTTAAACATCAACATTATCAATTACTACCCAACTCTAGGCATAATTCTCTCCTTATAAATCAATCATATCTTATACTAATTATTTTTTTTTGGAACAAAGGAAGCCGCAGCCACTATCCTTTGAATGTGCACAAGGTAAACCTCTGGATTGATGCAATAGCTTGCAAATCATGTCAACCAGGTACTCCACACTAGACAAGCCCTGTATGATAGGCTCGATCGAGAGAGTGTAGGTAGGGGGATTCGAACATAGAACCTTTTGGTCCCATGTCCCCCACTCCGCCAACTCGACCACCCCCTAGGGGGCTTATACTAATTAATATCCCTTCTTATCAACTCAATAAGTAATTCAACTCAAAGAGCCCATCATCATAATCTCTCATCTCAAAGTAAATCTTATAATGTCTTAATAATATAGGAAATGCTACAAGGAAATGCAAACTTGTAAACTAAATCCAATATCAAGCATCTTCTATTTTAACAAAGTTTGAAATTTCATAAATAATAACATAAGTTTACAAAGGCCATAAATATATCAAGTTTCATTTAAGATGTCTGAAATTTCAAAAGTAATAACACAAATAGATGAAAATCAAGTTTGACTTGAACTCAAGGTTGAATCTAAAAATATTCTCCTCTTGGCATCCTTTTTAGTACGTAAGATAGATTAAATGATTTATTCTCACCATTCAATTGCAATTCTTAGTTAAAAGTCAATTTTTATATAAGAATTTTATTGAGAAATAATAGATTGTTAAGAGATATCTAACCTAATTAATTGGACATTTTCTCTTTATTGTTTGTATATTACAATAAAAACAATGAATTGGTGTTTATATACTTTCAAAAGTAGTAGAAATAGTTTTATTTATTAATTAACTTACATACTATCAAAACACTGAATTGGTGTTTATATACTCTTAAATAGTAGTAAAACATAGTTTTATGTATTAATTAACTTACATAGTATTCAATTGGTCCAATTGACTTATTATATTGCACTCCACTACCTATTAAGCCTACTTCTCGTACCTTTGCTTCTACATTTACCCATGCCTCTTTTTCTCATTTTGCCTCTTCCTATTCCTCCAATGATTGGTTATTGATCGTCATAGTTCTCTTATCCAATAATGTCTTGTACATGCATAATGTTTATTAATATAACTTGTGCTAAATTTGTAGTATGAAAATCCCTGGTTTTGTTTGCTAATATTAGTGTTGGCTAATCCTATCACCTATTAATATTTCAAAAAATAATTATTAGTAAGAAAACGGTAATAGTAAAATTAATTTTAATTTAAATGTAAAAATCTTTTATATATTTTTTGCATTTTTTCATGATTTTCGATTATGCCCTTAATGTCCACAATTAGTTTGTCATTCTCCTTCCATATCTTGTACGTTTTTCTATTTTAGGTAGCTTAAATTTCTCTTATTGATACGTTTTAGTGCAACCAGACATTCTCCTAATTATTGGTGCCTTAATGACTTCACATTAAAGTTAAAATCTTGATATATCAAGTGACTAGAGAAAACACTTGCATATTTACATATGCCTTTCCTCACTATAATATTTATCAGTGTATTCATCTAGATTTTGATTACCATGATAAATGGCAGCCACAACAAAAGAATATTGAATTTTCATCAGATCCCAAGATTTATGAGTACAAGTACGATTGTTGATTCTCACAAAAAACATGTCTAATCCATACTTAAACTCATAATGTTCATTTTTATTTCAATTAACAAAATAATTAAAGATTTCTCTCTTATTCTCTTCTAACATGGTCAAAACTCTCAGTGATATGTTATTATCTCATTTCTTTCTAAAACTCCTTTTTATATGCATCCTCTTCACAACTATCTTTCTAATATATTCTAACATGCTGACAATAGGTTTCACCCTAGTCTTTAATACCTAACTATTGAAGGTCTCACTCATGTTATTATCCACAATCACATTTAGCATTAACATTGAAATATTCCTTGTCTCATGTCTCCTTGGGATGTTATAATAGATCTTCAACAAAACTTGGATTAATATGTTCCTTACACCATATCTCCTTGAGATGTTGCTATAGATCTTTAACAAAACTTGGTTTAATTTGAGTTAGAACATGAAAATGATCATTGAAATTAGGCACAAATGTTACTTTAGTTATCCTTATACATTGAAACTTTAGATCATCTATATTCTATTTTTATCTCCAATTAGTACCAATGTACCTTACACACATTCTATGCTCAATATTTTGGTAACCATTCTTTGATTGCATTAAAGAGATCCTAAATAACCGTATAAACCAAATCAAATAGTAAGTTCACACACACACATGCACACTCGCACACACACATATACACAAATATATATAATTAAGGATATGAAAACATAGCTTTTTCATGTCATAAATGAAGGTTAATCCATTACCATCTCCAATTTGTTGATTTTAAATAAAGTGTAGAAATTAGTTTCATGTTTCTGTTCAATTAAAATCAACAATCAACAACAACCCTTTAATATTTCCTTCAATAAATATCCTTCTAGGCTATTATTTATCTACAACCTTTAATCTAACCCTTTTTATTAACACAAGAATGGATATAGTATCTTGTAAACACCCTTTTACCCTCCACATTAGTACTTTTTCTTTCATATGATATCTATTAATCATCGTCAATAGAACTGCTTTTGCTCTTTTTCAAGTGTACTCACACATCAATAACTTAACTCCCTCTTTAATAAGGCCTTTAAGTTGGTGGTTTTGAATTGTGATTTGATCATGTCTTTGTAGTGGAGTGCTATCTATTTAGATGTAATGAACTTGTTAATATCAATAGTTGTATAATTGTGTGTAGGTTCATATCTTTTCACGATTAAATTATTGTTATTTCTCCCGATACTTGTAAAAAGGAATTAAAGGAGCTGTGGTCTAGATTTAAAGCTCACTTGAGATGTACATTTTCTTTTGTATTTCAAAACCAAACCTTTTGTAATAAATTATTTAATAACTGCTTCCTTACATAGCCTCATATTTTTAAACTTTAAACCTATACCCCAAGTTGGAATAATACATTTTGGATCATAATAAAGGTTTTTATACTTACCTCTCAGTACATTATCAACATCCTCATATGAACTTGTTTAGTATTAGCTTAGGGCCTTCACTCTCAATGTATTTACTCTCTTTTTTAATCTGAACCCTTTTGTTCATCTTTATATCCTTTTTTACTTTTATAGTATTCAACATCATCAGTCACAACCTCATCTCCACCTTTATATCCAACTACTTATCTTCAATTATTTTCTTATACTTCCTCCCTTTGTATTTTGATCTAACAACATAGTACACATTGTCATCTCTTCCATTTTCACATTCCAAATTAGTCAATAGTTCACTATAATTAACCTTATTTTTAACATAAGCATTAGGCATATCGTCAGTTTCAGTAGGCACATTACCAGTAGTATTAATCATACCATTAGTAATAGTAGCCACATCTTCAATAGGCATACCATTAGTAGCATTAAGTACACCATTGGTGACAGTAGGCGCTAGTAATAATTGGCACTCTATCATCATTCTCATATAAAATCATAATGATTTTTTCATCGTTTCCTCCATCATCCACATTATTCACTCTCACAACAAGTGATTCTTCCTCTATACAATTATTGTTTTCTTCTTCATAATTTCTTAGAACCATCTTGTCAATAATTTTATCATCCACATTATCTAATTTTGATATATTCTCTATATTGTACCCATCCTCAAAATAAAACTCCACTCCTTTATACTTTAAAATATAAAGATCAAATTATTTGTTCTTTTTTCATCATTAATCTTAACTAATCTAGCTTCTTTGTGTTTATTTAGGTGCTTATAGTACATATTATTGAACCTATCATATCAATTATGCTTAGTAGTTTCCACAATATTAACCAATATAATTTATCTACATCAAGGGCTTTTATTAAAATTTTATTGCCATCAATGTATTCAAATAAGTTGTCTTTATTAATTTATCCTCCATAGTGAAAAGGGGATTCCACATCCCAATAAAATAAGAAAATGAACATCAATAAGATAAAAAATTACAAATTGTTAGTGTCCTAATATGTCATATTTTTCAACATATAATGTAATACATAACCTTTACATTATTCAATCCACGACTTCTATATGTTAAAAGTGTCCCTAATGTTTTGCTTGAAAACATATCTACATGTCAGATATTTAATGTCCATAACTAACACCATAGGGATTATAATATAATATCAGACTATTCAAAATTAACACTAAATAAACAAACCCTAGCATTTACCTTTAATGCATTTGACAAGGTACTCCTATGTGTTAGACTACGTAGTGCCCCTAAATAAAGTCCCAAGGATTGTAATTCAATATCATACTATTTAATATCAGAGTATTTTATGTCAGACTATTCAAAACCAATATAAAAGAATAAAACCCTAGCATTTACTTCTAATGAATTTGAAATAGGCAATTTACATAAGTAAGGTTAAGTTTATTAGGGAGTTAATTCCAAACCAAATCCATACTACATAAGGTTATAATACATATGAATTACACAAAAATAGAACCATTATGTGGATGTATTACACAAAAATAAAAGGATATAATATACATATATTACCTTCAAATAATTTATTTGGTTGTTCTTTACCTCTTGCTTAATCTGCTGCCCCCTGTTACCTAAGCACTCACTCCAGTTGAACTCCTCCTTCTAACTTATCGAATAGCTTAATTTGATTATAATCGTAATGATAAAACTAAAACATAGTTTTTTTATTTCTTTATTACTAACAATTCTAAAGGATAATAAAATAATATCTCAGTTAGTAGTCATTAAAGCTTGTCATATTACACAATGATGACATAAAACAATAATAACATCCTAGTAGAAATTTTGCTAAATTTGAGGACTGGGGACTATAGTGATTGTAGGTAAAGGACAAATTAATTATACTTGTTAAATAAAGGTCTTAAGAGAAAACTTTAGAAATTTTGAGATTAATTTGATAAAAATAAAAGCATGAAAACTTATGTGTACATGGTGTAAAAATTAGGGGACCAATTCAAGCAATGAAATTAATTTTTAAGAAATTTTTTCAAGATAACCCAGGAACAACCCTTTTATATTTCTATATCTATAATACATATATAAGTACTTAGCCCTGTTAGTTTCAATACTTCTTTCAAAATTTTTAGAGATTCACTAAGTAGTTTGTAACTAATGTAGTCCTTGAATTTTTTTAAATCAAAAGGTAAAAGGCTTAAGGAGCTTAACAAGACTCATAAGTCTTTTTCCTAAAACTCCTGATCTAACTTCTTAATGAATTTCGGTTAATCTCCTATTTTAATATATATACAAGATTATTGTTAATCTTCTAGCCTCTAGATTCAAAGTTGTTACGAGTTCCCTCTTACACTCATTTCAAGGGGCTTTTGTAAGAGGTAGACAAATTGGGAATAACAACTTACTAGCAGATGAACTATTCAAGAACAACACCAGGAGAAATTCATTTAAGAGCTATACAATTAAGGTGAACTTTTATAAAGCATTTGATTCCATAAACTGGCAATTTATCTTAAATACTCTAGAGGCATTTGGTTTCCCAAAACAATTCATCAATTAGATAGATTGATGCATTAGTTTTGTCTCCTATTGCATCTTGGTAAATGGAGAACCTACAAATATCATCAAAGGTGCAAAGGGCTTGAGACAAGGGGATGTAATTTCTTCATACCTATTTACCGTATGTATTAAGGTGCTTAATAAACTAATTAGAAGGATCATTTCTCAAGAAATAAACTTTAAGTACCATAATAAATGCAAAAAGTTGATGATTCATTATTTATCTTTTACTGATGCTCCATTCCTCCTTTCAAGAGCTAATCTCAACTTCTAGTGCATTAATGACTTCACTGAGAACCTTTAAATAATTGTCTGTCCACTCAATGAACAAGGAAAAGAGTTATGTTGTAACACCCGGTATCTAGTTTACCCAGTATACCGAAATAAATCGATATTTGAGACTAATGTCATTAAAACTGCAGAACAGTGATTAATAATTTTTTTTGGTGACATCAAATTAATGATGCATGACATTTTTTAATGGTCACAGGAAATTGTACGAGCGGATGTTTAAGAACCAGTACAAGAGTGGCATTTTTGTAATTAATGGACAATGAG
>JAOTAY010000002.1:6254665-6272535 GCA_025629805.1 Erythroxylum baracoense | reverse complement strand
CCATCTTATGCATATACTTGCGGGTAGAACCTGGATTTATTGGTTATTTGTTGGTATGGGACGAGTTACACAGACACACAGACACACAATATATATATATATATATATATATCTTTTCATTTTATTTTATTTTATTTTATCGTTTTTCATGAGTGGGGTGCTCATGGTATTTTTATCCAACATCTTCCAGATTTGGGGTTTGGGAAGCTACAAAATGGATTGCACGAGTCCATGAATCTGCTATTTATGATCTCACGCGCCCGTTGTTGCTTAATTTAACAACAGGTATTAGTGGAGGAGAACCGATACCTGCAATGCAAGGAGTCAGCGTTAGAAGCTGCATTTTTTATTAAGATGATGCAATGCTGAGCACGTTGTTTCACTTACACAATCCATTGATGGATCTGTTGACCTTTTTGCTGAACTGGCTATTTCTATAATGTTAAGATTGTTACTTCTTATTGTTCATTAAAACCTTTTTACTGAACTAGCTATTTCTACATGTGAAGATTGTTACTTCTTATTGTTCTCTAACATGACACAATTTAGCTGTCAACCAAGATACTATTAGAAGCTACCTGGTAGATCTGCACAAGGTGGAATTTCCGCTTCTGTTAGTATTATGGCTTTGTTACTTGTACATGTAACAGTCATAAAGCTTATTGCAAAATTTAAGATAATTTTTGTTTTGTCTTTTTGTACGTAAGGTAACTTACTGTTTACTATTAGGATAACTTATTATAAATTTTAAAGCTTCCTATCATGCATTGTTTTTTTTTTTTATCCACATTAATGACTATCATTAGGACATGCGACATTATGGTCATTGATCTAAAACCATTTTATCCTCAGACGTACGTGGAAGAGGAAACATTTGTCACGGATAAATATAGAGCTAAAAGACCACTAAGATTAGAAAATAATGTAGTGAGATGGAGAAAGATTCGGAATCCTGATGGAACTACAACTGTGAGTGAGAATGTAACTTGTCGTGGACAATTAAAATTCCTTGTTGAGATGGATGGGTCGTATTTGTTGATTTTTTATAATTTCAATGCTATTTTATTTTGTCTTGCATGGTTCAATTCATTTTGTATCATAGTTGACAGCATCCAATAAATGTGCAAGACTAAAGCAACCTCTCTTATTTTTTTTACCTAATTGATATTAATGTTCAATCACTAATTTATAATTAGAGAATACTTATATTTTAATCTTTAATTTAATTTAGTATTTGGGTTTATTGATCATGCGTTAAAAATTGATATTTAATATTTACAAATTTATTTTTATCTTTTTGTAATATTATTTAATTATTTAATAATTCTTTAAATAAATAAAAAATATTACAATATAATTTTATATAATTTTTTAATAATATTCACAAGTTAATTATATTATTCATTTTAAATTAAGAAATCAAATAATTTTAAATTAAGTAATTAATCAAAATATATCGATGATAAAAAGAATTTATATAATTATTTTATTAAAATAGCCCAATTATAACCAATTAAAATAACTCACTAGTGTATCGTCGTCGTCGTCGTCATAATTATGATTATTATTATTATTATATATTCTATGTTTTTATTAGAATTATAAACTTAATTTTTGTAGAATTAAAAATCTAAAATCTAAATTCTTATAAGAATATTCAACAAAATACTAAAATATATAATATTCATACCAGTATAATTTTTTTAAGTCATATCTTCATAAGTCATTTTATACATAAACAGTTAATACTAAACAACTAATTTTACTACACATCTCTAACAAATAGCTAATGTAATCCGCTGGTCAAGTTAACTGATAAAATCAGTTATCAACTATCAGCTAATACAATTAGCTGATTACCAAACAAGGCCATAAATAACTAATATTAAACAGTTAATTTTATCAAACATACAAACAGTTAATACAACCTGCTGGTCAAATCAGCTGATATTAATGCATTTGGCAAATAACTAATCAAATCAGCTAATATGACAATCATGACCATTAATATTTTTTTAAGATGATCAAAAAGTTAACTTTTAATCAATAAGCTAAAAAGCAGTTGATAACCTGTTTATTAGCCACCTCCTGTAGACTCACACACGAAGAAGTAACCATCCCTTACCACTTATTGTGTAAGATTTCAAATTAAAATCTATCAACGTTGAAGAGGAAATGAGTATCTGTTGTTCCTCAATGAAAAGTCATTATTATTATAAATGATTATTTCAATAAAACTAATTTTTTAGTTAATAATAACTAATAATGACTGAATAACAATTATTTAACTTGGCTGTAACAACTTTTTTCTTCTAGATATATCAACCAAAGATCATGTGTATATAAAACTAGAGTAAGAAAATGAATTACATCAGTCACTGCATGGACTCGCCAGCAGACTACTAATTAGAACATGTCCTTAAAGAACATACATATTATAATGTACGTTCGTATTGAAAATAGACAAAAGCACCTCACGTATTGCTGATTTACAGATGGGAACGACAGTCCTTATTGTCCCGTTTTAACCCATTAGAAAAGGGAAGAGTAGTTACACCTTGCTGATGAAACTCCCGCAACTAAGGAGCGTGGCTGCAACAGATTAGTCGAGACAATTCATGCTTTCCGTCGCCGTGACCTTCTAATAAACTAAAACAAGAAAAGCATGTCAAGACAGCTACGAAACAATTCTGTGCGAGCTGCAGAGATAATCAAAGATATTTAGATGCTTCATTCAGGATATAATTGTTCAGGAAAAAGGTTTGGTTTGAGGTGAAGAGGAGAATGAATTTTATTCAAAAAGGTTGAAAACTCAACTGTCTAAAACACAGGTAAAGCTCCAAGGTCACGTTTACTGTTACAATAATTACCCGTTATTTATTCATAGAATAACCACATTCAAGATCGACGCTTGGAAAATTGAAAATGACATTGACAGAAACACTTCCCAGATCATAAACGTAAAGGACATTTTACAGATCACTTTCTACGGCATAACACAAGGTATCTTTGTGAGACCAAAATGAGGCAAGAAGGCTTACAGCTTCCTCATTTAGGTTGACAATTTCTTCAAGTGATGTCTCCGTACAAAGTTTTCGTCCCTTCTTCCCTTTTGCTGCAAAAATTCTTAATACTTTTGAAAGGGGAAAGGCATGCAAAAACATGGCTACATCTTCTGAAAATATTGAAAAGAAAACAAGGCTTCCAATTTGCACCATCTGTTAAGTAAACAATACAAGCAAATCTGCCCAGAAAAATCAAATAAAATTTGCACAATGTACTTGGCCTGAAAATAAAAAGATGAATAATTTGATCAACAAAATGAAGGGCATCCACACATGGTTCATTTAATGTAAATAATACGATCACATTAATTATTTCCTGGAATTTTCAAACAACCAAATAAATACAGGTTGATATTTAGTTTTGGGAAAAAAGTCACCTGTTGTACTATTCAAGTAGTATATATAGACATCTGATATATATGGAAGGTCCAATCAAATGTCTAAAATAACTCATACAACAAGTCAAATTCAACTTAGAACTGTCTCAAACTCAAATTCACAAGTTCCAGTCGTAAATCTAATGACAGTTCCTCAACTCTAAACCATGTGTCCAATATACAATCACCTCGCAAAATGTGCAATTATTATAGATGGACACCCAAACGCCATGCATTTTATGTTATTGTTGTCAGATCTGTAAACGCAAACCTTGCCTCAAAATTTTTAAGACAAATCTGTTTGCAAGTATTGGACCAGAAAATCATTGCATTATGCATTCTCATCGTGTCTTATCTTTAACCTTTATGCATTCTCACGTGTCTGATCTTTAACCTACTTTTGTTCATTAAAGTCAATGTGGAAACTCCCAGCAGGGACAAATGCTTAATAACAAATAAAGACAATGAAAGTGAAATTTACATGTCCAACAATTCAAAAGTGAATTTAACATGCTCAACAATTCAAGAAACTTTTCCTTAAAGCATGAAGAAGAAAGAAGAAGAAGAGAAAAAAAGGACATGATTACTAAACAATTCTAGAAGTTCATACCAGCAATAGAAGTCATCACATTTGCAAACTTTCCATTCAACTTGTTTGCCAAGTCCTTTGACTGCTTGGTAGCACCATCTCCAAAGGAATCAACATCAGAGAAGTCTAGAGAATTGCTGCAATATGCAATAGTCAAGATGAGAAAGTATGGGGAATCAATTTACACACGCAACAAAAGGTCAAGCCTAAAAGGGGTCTCTGATGCCAGAACTAATCAAGCCCGAAACTCATCACAAATACATGAATGCCTTCATCACAAAGTTACGACAGAATTGGTGGAAAACACAATATCTACTGTGATTGATCAAATTTACCTAGGAAATTTATGGTTAGTAATTTAAACAGACTGAAAGTGAGAATGTTGTCTTGCCATTGTAAACAGGTACCAAATGAAGCTCTGATTATAACAAAATCATAACTTAAAAAGTTGAACTATTATTGGTTTAAAACAAGAACTTTAGATGTCAATCAAAATGCATGCTTCCTCAATCAGGGGAAAAAAGGAAGAAACAGATAATGAGAAAAAAAGGACCTTGTTGGAAGCAGCCTAACTGAAATGCAGACGTCTGAAAGGGACGACATCAACTTCCGTATACTCTAATTAAGAACATTCATGATGCATCCCAAATGGTAATATCTGAAGCAATATCTGTGATAACTTACCAATTACTGGAATAAAATTCATTTGATTCTTCTGGTAACACCATCTCCTGGCAATGTGATAACTGAATTAGGGAAAAAAAGAAATGGTAAAAGGAGCAGTTTACAATTTTAAAGCTGAAATTATATGCAACAAATCTCATAAATATGAAAAGTGGAAACAGCTTTGCGAAAAGTTAATAGTGGAACATGATTTGTAAAAACATTACTAAAGTATGCTACTACCTAGAAACCAATCTAAATGGCAATAATAATCCATTACTCCAACATTTAACTTCCACAACAAGAATTTGTTGCTAACATTCTCTTGCCTATCACTCTCTGATCAGAATATTTCAATATTTGCACCATCAAAATTGATCTACCAAGAGTACCAAAAATTTGCCAACCTTTACAAGGGAAGTGCACTATTGCACCTGTGGAACATGTCAAAATGAAATCTCTTAAAGTTGACAGATATGAAAGAATACCCAAACTATAAGCATGTATAAAGATCTACATTTACCTAGAAACTAAATTTCAGAACATGGAAAGGAACTGCAATGCTGTGAAGGGATGCACATTTTCAATATCTACAACTAAAGTCTTCAGTGTGAGAATATGAAGATATTAATTTGATCTGCTAGTCAATTAAGCCCCTTCTTAAATATTGAATTTATAGTATTCATGGAAGAACATATATGCACACTTGCCCATAATAATTTACGAACCAAATTGGTAGGGAAAGAAAACATCAGAGAGTAGTTGAGAAAATTCCAAACTAACCCTCGAACTGCTAATTCTCCTGTGATCTGTTCTTGAATACTTGCAAGATTCAAGAGTAATATCACTACTCGTTCCAGCATTTTCTTTTGTAGAGTGCAATATTCTTTCTGTAGTCTCAGTAGAAACTTGTGACTCAATAAGAGATTTCGCCGAAGTTGAATCACAAGAGGTTTTTTCTTTCTCCATAACAGATCTAGAACTTTTAGATCCAACCTTTTTGCCCACCTCAACCACAATGCAGTTACTATGCAACTCTATTGAATCAGGGGAAGTAGGAGAAACAGCCTTTTTTCGTTTTTGCCTCGAAATGATTTCTTCATTTGAATTCCTTTGGGCTCCTGCTCTCCCCATCCTTGATAAATCAACTTCCCACTGTGATGCTGGGTTCAGTGAATCATGGTTAAAATCAGCAGCCCCTACATTATCCTCTTGACCCTTCCTGACCCGTTTGGTAATTGTGCTTGCAGCCTATTTATAAGAACAATGAGAACAAGATCAGGAGAAATGAATTGCAAAGATAACTCTAAGATGAGTATCAGGTGAAACAGAAAACGAACTCAGTAAAAAGAAAACAGTTTTCTAGATGTATACCAGATAGGTTTGAGAATTCAGAGTATGAACAACTCCTTTGACAAAGCATTCACCAAAATGGAACCCAGATTCATGTTTCAAACTAACCTGCACATCACAAATGAATTAGAATTCAATAACATTTCAATAATTAGTATTTCAGATGTTAAGAACATGCCTCATCACACTTCTGAACTAGACTTAATTTATACAATGATGACGGCAGCATGATCATTCCAGGTGCACGTGACATTGAAACTCCGTTATGACGCAATGTATTTACAATGGAGATTCCAATCTCTGAAAGAATTTGAAGTTTCTGCATCATAACACTAGGTTAATAAAACATAAGGCCAATCAAAGATACACAAGGAACAACTTATGAAGGAGAAAGAGTACTAACAGGAGTTCTCTGACAATCAAGAGCATCGTCAGCTCTTTTAACAGCACGGAAAATACTGAGCAAGTACAAGGCAGTATCATTAATCAGATCCACGTTGCCATTCACAATATTAGGATCTAATAATGCCCGTATGAGTTGAAATAGTGGACTGCAAAAGTAAGATATTATATCATAATAATTTAAATGGGCACTCCACCATACAAACCAAACTATGTTCAAATTTCACACCTACAAATCTGGGCATATACTTGTTCATCATGACATTCTTGAGGTGGAAAGTCAGTGTCATGAGCAAGAATATGGATCAAGAAAACAACAATATATGCTGGGTAATTTGTAAGTGGTACTCCTTCTGTCATTGATGCCCGGCCCATACAAACTTCATTACTATATTGCTTGATAAATGCTTTCATGTACTTCAGTGACTACACAAAGAACAAGAGAAGAGATTGACTAGGGTAAGTACCCAAAAAAAAACTCCTTATTGTATATGTATGCTGATAGTTTAGATGAGAAACAAGCATACTGCATCAAGGAGATCCTTGCAACCATCTGATGCAATCAAAGCGAAAACACATGCATATCTAATAGGTATAACACGGCAGTCCAATAGTTGGTGAGTTTTGTCCATGAATGATCTCCTAACAAAAGAAGAAGAGTCCTGAAATTTAAAAAGAGTTAAGCAAATAAATCAACATTCAGCAAGTAAAAAAAATGATCAATTGAAATAAATCAAGTCCACTATAATGAACAGAACAATATAAGAGTACACCATAACATGCACAGTATGTTGCAACAAAGTTTTTGCGGAAATACATTCACGTGATATATAACTCTTACGATATATATAACCAGAAATAATCCCTGGAAACTGAAGAGAAGCACAACAATCCCATAAATGAAATGCTTATGCTTTTATATATCAGTGTCCTCTCAATTAGAGAGTACAGACAGTATTGTGGATAGACAAGGTTAAACCTCAAATGGCTGAAAAGATAAATAATTTATTAAATTTTCATCCTTCATTCTTGGTGATACCACACTGCAGCTCAAAGATGATAAAAATCAAGGAATAATCTGTCTGAAAATGATTGTATCCCTGCTGATTGAAACTTTCTACTCCAAAACCAATGGCATATAAGGCCATATATTTTCATACTATAACTTATCATTAGATAAAATGCCAAGTCAAAACATCCACTTCCAAGCCAAAACTAATGACCCTGAACTCTCCAGCAAGTAAGGGAATTTCCATCAACACTATGCCTCTAAGACTCTTCTACAAGCTCCTCTATCCACTAAGCAGATCTTGAGCTCATTAAAAGAAAAACTTACCTTTGCCAGCAACACTGTTGACCGGAAAATCTCAGGAGAAATAAATAAATCCCATTTCCTAGAAAGCTGGAGGATTGATTTTGCAGCAGCTAATCTGATATAAGGCTTGTCTCTTTCACTGCCAAAAAGAAATTTACCATTTTATGATTAACAAATGAAGAGCATAACCAAACAATGAAATGGTTCAAAATAATGAGTCATTTCGCCACATTATCAATGCTTGGTCCAGATTATCATTTTGCCGCATTTTCATGTTTTCTTTTTGGACTTTGTTTCCCCTTTCTTTTAGAAGAAATTAGAATGCAATGCAGCAGAGTCATACCACTTAAAGTGCTTTCAAAATGAATTAGCAAAAAAAAAAGGAGCAATTTGCATTTCTTCAGTTTCATTTAAAAGAAATGTTTAGCACATCCTAGCTCTAGTATGATCAATAAATAGAATGCTGTGATTGACAACTATAGATTCAAGTCAGAATACAATATAACATGCGCAAATCTGTGTTTCTGTAAACTCTTCAATGTATTTCACATGTTCAAAGTAGAAGGATCATTAATGATACAAAAACCTAAGCCTCAAGTTCTCTATGTTGAATATGAACTAAATAACTACAAGTTGCAGCAATTAGCAACATGTGGCAATTGCAGAGAGTGTAGGACAAAGACAATTACTTTTGCTACTTAAAATGTACCTTGCAATAATCCCATCAAAAGCATCACCAGTTTGTAGCATCTTTTCCACAATGCCCAATAAGTCACAAATGCTCCATTTGCTATTAGACCCTTGATGAGGAAGAAAACTTTTCACAAGCACTTTTAATCCATATATCTGCAGAGGTGAGAATATAACAAATAGATATCAAACAAGTGATACAGAAAATAAAGAATCGTGTCATATCCAGAACCCTTAAAGTAAAAATCTACAGTATTAAACAATTTAGATGAGTCAAAAAGAACACAAGTAAAACTAGCATAAATCACTGTACCTGCAAATTTTGTTTCACTACAAATATCAAGTATATGTCAAAGGAATACAATTAAAGATGTTATGCCTATGCAGGCTATACTTCTTCACAGCACAATAATGATCATACCACAAGTTTAAGTCAGATCCAGAGAACAATAAAAAAAGTATATATTCATCGTAAGACAAAAGTGTAGCAGAGCACATTAAACAAAATAACATGGGAACCTATCTTGTTGACAAAACCCGGGTACTACTCTTTCAAATGTGCTTCTACTCCTATCCAAACTATTCAGCTTCCAATCCTACCATTTTGCTTTCATTTTCCAGTGATCCATCTCATTTCCATTATGATACACGAAGATTTACTATAGAAAACTCAAAGTTGAGTGTTTGAATGGCAACTGATATTTATTTAGGGAACATCTTTCATATTGATGCGCCACAATCCTAAACATCCCTTATCTAGCACTCACCTTCAGTTTGCAAGAATCACTACACTCAGACGTCTCATCAGACAAAGTTGGATTGTCATTTTGTTCCACCTACGCAAACAAGATTAAACCAAAATATTTGGTCACATAGATTACAATATAAGCCTAACTAACAGCATTCTAATACGACATAACAACTATAGTGCAGGTTTTTCTTACTCGGAAAATGCGTTCAAATATATACGATCTGATCCCATCAAAATGAGATTCAAACACAGAGATAGAATGTTGAGCAATACAACCCAAGGACTGCAAGACAGTGGGGATGTTTCGACTACTGTGTAAGAAATCCACAAGTTCCTGCAAAGTTTAGAGCACAATCGTGACTGAAGCAACATGCAAATGCCCCAATGCATTAAACACAAGTAAATGCATGCAACAGGAACTGCTTGCATTGTCTCACCAAAATTCTAGTGATCAGAGAGTGAAATAGTGTACAGATCAAAAACTAACGTGAAGAACAAAATTCCAAGCAACTAAAGTTTCCCAAGGAACTAAAATTGCTAGATTGTTGCAAAAGAGAAGCAAAATAACCAGAAACACCTTTCATAAAGTAAATTTCTCATAGAAGTAACAAAGTCCAAACTAAATTTATAAAGGTCTTAATACTTTTGGTTTCATTCCTAAGAATGAAAGTTACAAAATCTACAAAATATTGCAGGTATTGAAATTTAAACATCATTTAAGAAAAGTGTCCCAAGTAAAGAAGTGAGTAGAAATCTTGAAATCTCGTTAGCAGGTTTGTACATCAGTGTCAACTTAGGCAGAAGAAAATACTGCCTCAGCCAAACAAAAGAATTTGTATATTCCATAGCATTTTGCAGAATATAATATTAGCTTCTCCTACAGTTCCAGTGACACTGCTGATTCGTACAATTGCAAATGTCAATAATATATCCCAAAATGATTAAGGAAAGACATAAAAGTTCCATTTTAATAATGACAATGATAACATTGGCTACAATACAAACTAGGGTCTTTTAAGGAAAGAACACACACGCCAGCAATCAGATTCTAAAAATAGATTGCAAAATACAGAAAATCTTGCTTAGATTTACTAAATGACAGTCACAAACTAGAAGATATGCTGCTCGTTATTATCAGATGCATTTATCAGTAACAAAATCATAGAGCTAAAAGAGGTAGAAATGGTAAATGATATCCAGACCTTACAAAGTTTTGAGAAAATGATCTGCTCTGAAGAACCAACCATTGAAGCAATTGCAGAAACAGCATGCTTGGACTGGACACGAGTTCCTTCCAGGCATAACCTCTCCAAGATAGGGAAAAAATCCCTTCACAATCACAGAAAAGATGTGAAAAGTAACAAACAAAAAAGGGAAGAGTAAATTAACACCAGGCTTTAGTCACAGAAGAAAAGTAATTGAAACCCAAATCTCAAAATTGAGGTCTTGCTCTTTTATCCATATCCCCACCCAGAAAAACAAACAAAAGCAGTTAGAAAAATGAAAAGAATATGGCTTTAAGATAATCAGCGGCTTGAAAAGTTAGAATCAAGAAAGCAGTAATGAATATCTAAACACCTGAGCAAAAGTCTCAAAAACAAGAATCGGTCTTTGAATGAATAAGAACTGGCATCATGCCTACATGATTTTTTTAGCAGTGGGCAGCACATCCAACGTAAATGAAGTTAATACGCATCTGTCATTTTGTGGCGTTGCAAGATACTAAGCAACATCAGCAAGTAAACTAACAGTTGAGTTTTTTCAAATATATGCGTCAACATGCACAGTAAAATGAAAAATGCAATCTATACAAGTTACAGCAGAAAATTAGCACCTAAATTTGTCAGATATGTAAGGACCAGCTTTTGCTAAGACTTGAATCAACGTATCAGTGATCAGATTCTTCTCCTCCAACAGTTTCCAAAATTGCTGTTCTGCACCTCTAAGAAATGAGGGGAAAATGTTGATTATAGCCTGCATCAGCAAAGAAGGGATTACACCAAGTAAACCAAATTATATTAAATAGGTGCAAGCTCAAATTTTACTTAATTTGCTTTGGTGAGAAGCCAATGATCGTCCTATTATAAAACAAAACAGAACCAAAGGTTCTTCAGTTGTCATCTTAATTCTCTTTCATCAAATAACTACCCATTCCAAATCATTCTAATATTCTATCAGAAACTTCATTGCAAGTACAAGACATAATATATACCTGTGTATGACCTTAATAAGTTTAAGAATTTTAATAAATACTTGCATCACATAAGCAACAACTTTTTCAAAGAATCCCACCTTTTCATTGCTCAAATACATGTGCAGGAGATCATAGCACAAATTATGATTAGTATTAACACCTTGTGATCCACTTCAAGAACTTCCACCAAGAATTAAAAACTTAGAAAACAATTCAATTTATTTATGATCAGTGTATCAATTTTACACAAGTTTGCTACCTATTACATCATTTTGGATTATCAAATAGTTGGATCCCCAATTCCTATCAGAAAATTGAAATGAAATTCACACAATTAATGCATGCGTGTGAAAGGATTGAACAGCAATTGTTCATACCATAAGCAAGTTGGCAGATGAAGTCCCTGTATGGTCATTCCACAGCCCTTCCTTAGATATATGATTCAAGATGCATTGGATATGCTCTGGGCTAAATACATTAAACGAACATTTTGTGGAAAGCAGTTGTAGAAACTCAAGATGTGGATGCTTGTCTCCTATAATTTGAAGAAAATTGTCCTGAAAATACAAAAATAGGGTAGAGTAATTAGCAAGAAAATATTCTAATTGAGCTAATGATACGACTCAACTAAACTAGAAGAATAAGCATACTATAGCTTCCTGGGCATTTACAGCCATCTGCTCATCCAGTAATTGCTCCAGTGCATTGAAGATCCTACTATCTGTCATTTCACTCAACTTAAGAAAGCCTTCTTCTGCTTTCAAAGGATCTTGAAAAGAAGCTGACATTTTCACGGATAGTTTTTTGGTTCTGTCCAGTATTTCTTCAGGGCTAGCTTCCTGAAAATACAAATAAAATACTCCTTGCTGATACCACTAACAATTTAGAATCATAAAAAGTCTATGTGTGCCATTAACATTATCAGATCTAAAACATTGCATGTTTTTCCACATAATGGTCAAGTTAAAACATATCAACCAAACGTGCAAAGAGAGCATCAATTCACATTAAAAAAATGTATGCTCAAAGTTAACAATATTATTCAATCTCCCAATGCTGCTTCACAAAGGAAACAATATCAGAAATATTTAATAATAATTTTTGTATCACCACATCATATATTTTTGTAACTTGAAAAACCATATACAAAATATTGCAATGCACAACGAGGACCACAGGACCAGGATACCACATGTGTTCTCATTCCACAGCTTCTCTTCCAACTGGAGAGGGGCCCTCTCCCTAAACTCTTCAGTGGAACAATTCCAATAATCATGAGAAACAGCAACAAAAGTTCGAAGAACAAATTAATGAACCAAGATTGCAATACACATGAATCAAGAGAAATACAAGCCGCTGACTGCTTCCAGATGAATATTTGATACATGCTTAATTGAAAATAAAGATTTCTTAATAGCCTACCTACCTAGTACTTAAGGGTTGTAAGTATGAAATCAAATAAAGACATGAAGTTTGAAAAACTATAACTCTTTAAGAAACATGAACTCAGTATTTTGTCAACAGAGCTAAAAGTAGTCAAAGCAACAGTACCATGTAGAATATATTCTACAAAGAACATCAGCTTAAATCAGAGAAATGTTCTATCCAGAATATACAGCTCAATTAGCATTTAGAAGTTACCTTTTGGCTCTTCCTCAAGGCCAAATAAGTTCTCATGTTCATTTGGAACCTGAAAGCAAATACAATGGTAAATGTATGTGCTACTAAACTGATCTCAACAGCAATCATTGCAAGTACCTTTGCTTCTGAGACAAAATAGAGTTCAATGCCTTCCTGTGTAGAGGAGTGAAAAGAGAAAAGAGATGGATCCAATGCCTTGTCCTTTCCTCAATTGGAAGAAATACTGGAAATAGATCCCCTGCAAGTATGGGCTCCAAATTTTGGGACCTGAAGGACATACCAGGACTTACATCCAATTTCTTACCCTTACATTAGGAATGATTCAAAAGATAGGAATGATTCAAAAGATGGGAAGACCATACCTGAACTCCTTGGAATCCTTATCAAAGCATAGCATCAAGACCTTACAAGGAATCTGTTCAAGGTGGTCGTTTATAGACATGTTTCCTCCAAAACACCTTCTACAATAATCTTGATACAACTCTATCAACTTCTTCAAAGTCTTCTTTCTAACAGAAATCTGCAGGTTGTAAACATCATACAGCCTTTATCTTTTTTCCTTCATAAACAGAAGTAAATCGAAACCAGCTAGAGAAAATTTTCTGAGGAAGAAAAACCTTCTTATCCCGAAGTCTTTCAGTGGCTTTTGATATGAGCTCAGATGGAAAAAATTTGAGGTTAGATATGGCAAGATCACAAACAACAACCACAGCCTGTGTCCTTACTTTATCATGAAAATCCAACAAGCGTCCCTCAACGCCAACTGCATAAGTTTAAAAGTAACTATATATTTTGGAAAATTAAGTAAATTAGGTTCAACAGACATCAGAAAGTAAGTTTGTTCGATGAATACTTACGTAGAAGTTCAGAAGATTCTTTTCCACAGGGATTGGCCATGTAACAATCTTTGACACACTGAAGAGCACTGAGTCTAACTTCAACAGATTTATCAGAGAATCTATTTTTAAACTCCATAAAGAGACTCTGATATTTTTGTGCAACATGTTGTTCAGGTAGTGCAAAAAGCTTCCCTACTAACTTAACAGCTTTTATACGAACATCAACCTGATCAGTCTATAAATGAGAACATGATATTAGAAAAACAGAACATGAAAAATTATTAACAGATGGAGTAAAGAAAAGAGAAAGGGCTATATGCATCTCAAAGCACATGTTAACAAAAAACAGTTCCTACAAAAGAAGCACAAGGTATTCGGACGTACAATGCCATTTCATGGAGATGATATGTTCACCGTAATCAAAAGTTTTTGAGGCTAGCTATACCTGTAACTCTTGAATCAAGTTAGGGATGACAGTGAGTAGTACTTGAGGAGCAGCGTGAAAAACTTCAAACAGAATTTCATGGTAGAATTCTTTGAGTTCACTCTCGACAGAATCTCTGTGGAGAGAGCAAGATGTTAAAAACCTACAAATAAATGGCTCAAGCATCTCTGTGCAAGCCTGAATGACAGAAGCAGCAAGTCGAGAAGCAGCAGAAGTTTTAGCCTGACCAGCAAAAAGGAAGGAGAAGATCAAGTAGCATGGCATTTTTGGAAAATTGAATTGAAGCTTTGACATTATTGCAAAGTCTTAAAGTTAAAGAAAGGCGTTGGAATTCTGTAAACAAACAGCTTTCCCCACATCACAAAAAATTACATGTAGCATGTATCAAAGCAAAAATAAATATCAGTTAATCAATCAGAGTTTGGACTTTGACAGCATGAAAAATAGAAGATTATAACTCCAAAACAACTGAGATTGAAGCATCCATTGCCAAGCTCAACAGCTAGATTAAACCTGTTGCTGCATTCAGCCACAGCATATATATCACAGATTGAAGTTTAAATAATAGTATCTATATATAAATATTTCCAGATCATAACTGGATAAATGGGATTAGGCTTATAAGACAGATAATAACACCAAAATGTTTAGTTTCCCAAATCTGGAAAAATAAGATCAGCAGACAAGTTTTTATTTTTATGGACCATTTAACTGACATTCAATAATCATACAAATGAATGTGCATCTTCATTTTCCCAGTCATCTTGTAAGTGTAATCAGTCTCTAACTCTCAGTGGTAAGGCCATTCACTTACTGCCCCCCAGTTGACAAATGCCCACCTTCTAGTTTGTTCACTTAAGGTTAATTATATTATTCATATGGAAATAAAATGTAATCCAATGTCAAGGAAGAACCTAAATAGTGTTAAAAGGAATCTTAAGAACAACGAATCCAACAACTCAATATGCCTAAGCAAACTGGTCCAAGAGTTTTTCATCCTTATTTTCCATGTAAAAGTAAAGTGCTTGCTACAGAAATAACTTCTTCATTGGATAAAGTGCTTGCTACAGAAACAACTTCTTCATTGGATATTCACAGACCAAGTCAAACATTGTTCTAAACATCATAAGGTCAAAATTACATTTCTTTTTCTTTAGCATAACTGGAAGGCCCCAAAATACTCCTATGTCTAAAACAAGAAAAACACCAGCCAATTGATATCAATCGTATCCTTACGTAAAAAAGTCCAGCTTTGTGAATTTGCAGCTTAAAGCATTAATCAAAATTAGCAGTTATTCTGACATGTAAGGTTCAAATTACAAATATATTTTTGGACTTGGTCCAAAAAGAGTTACTACATAAAGGCTATTAGCTCCTGCACTTACTACAACCATACAACACAGCCATTTTAGAAAACTATAAAAGGAATTGTTTATTCTAGGCCAACGAGCGAACTTAGTACAGGAACAATTTGCTATATGAGGAACTGCTGAAGCCTTACACAGATTGAGAAGAAATATTGAAACAATCCATACCTGCCCTTCTTTTACAAGACTTCCTAAAATCACATCTGAAAGTGGCTGAGAAGCTTCCTCATTTAGGATACTTGTCATTATTGACAATAAATCGTTAATCAAACTTGGCCCATGGCATTCCCTATTGAAAAAACAATAAAAGCAATTACAAGCTATATCCAAAAAACTAAATACGATAATAAAAAGCAATTAAAAGAACATGAATCCCCATAACACCAAAGTTCCCTATAGCTTAACAAAGCACCTGGATTACAGAAAGGCAGCAATTGCCAAATTCATTCATTATCCAATAATCTAACCAAATTAATGTAACAATCAGTAGCATATAAAACAAGCGTTTACAGCAACATGTAACATTAACTTGAAGCATATTAGACAGTGTCACCTACTCCATGAACGAATCAATGGATGATAAGATGTTAGCGCCAGTAAAAAATGCACAGGTAACATCAGGAGAATCATTAGACAATGTTTGAAGCATACAATTCGAGAAAAACTTCGAGTAGATATATGATCTTCTAAGGGACCAATGAAATCTGGGGTGTATCCAGAAAGCAAGACGAAGAGCATGCTAACCTCACAACAGAAAAAAAGGTATTGAACATCTCAAGAACTAAATCATTGCAGTCAATATCCAGCATTATCACGCAACATTTGCTCCGAGCAACAGTCTCCACTATCTTAGCCCTTTTGGAAAAGTATGGGCTGCTGGTATCAGCAAGCTCCGCAAATGTGCTGATAATAAGCTTAAATACATCCTATCACACAAGAGGGTCGATCAGTAAGTGCAATAAAAGAAATATGAGAACGAAACGCATCCTAAAAACATGCATCTGAGTAAGTGTTATGCAAAGGGGATGGTAAAAGGAATAATCAATAATGTCAAAAACGCGTAATCAAATTACCCGGAGATGTTTGTCCTCAAAGGGTGGTTTGGGTGCCAAGATCCGGAAAAAATCGGTGACGCAGATTGAAACCAAAAGTTTAACATCTTTGTCAGAATGCCGAAATAGCGCATGCTTAACAATAGATTTCCTCAGGGATTTTAACGCAGCTTCGACCTTCTTTATGTCTCCAATCTTCTCTGACCATTCCGGTGACAAAGGCTGTTCAATTTGTGATAGAGAATTCGCAGCTTGCTGTAGATGTAGATAGAAAAGAACAATAAGAAAGGGGAAAAAGCAGAAAAGAATTAGATACGTTCTGGCCAAAATTTAAAGAACAAAAGAAACAAAAAAGAAATGGACCCAGATCTTCTCACTAGCGTAACTTTTCTTTTAGATAAAACTAACTCTGACAACTCAAGCACACAAAAACAGGTAAGGACGACAACATACTCGAAGAGACTTGACAAGGAGGTCCTTGTTAGGGCGAGCAAGGCGGTAGAGACTTTCGCCGATCTCTGAGAGAAGTAGCAATGCTGGCTCATCCATTTAAACGCCGGAGAGTAAGATCAGAACCCCTAAAGAGAAGAGAAGTGGTTTGTCTGAGAAATTGATCAAAGCGGCCGTTAGCTAGATAATTTATAGTTGTACAGTATTCACGGTGGGAAGTGCGGAATCATCCCGCCCTTTTTGCGCGTGAGTTCACTCGCTTACTTTCAAACAAGAGACGGTATTTTCATCTCCAGCTCATTTCTCTAGAGTAAAGTTTCATTTATTTTACCGTTGGTCGAGAGAGAGGCTCTCACATCTTTTTACAATCTTTCCTTTGTTTTTTTTTAAGTCTTGCCTACTATCTGTTTGTTAAAAGTCTTATTTAGTCTAAAGCAAAACAACTACTGTGGTTAATGGATCGCCAAGCTACTAAGAAAGTTCGCATACGCGAACGGGAGGAAGACCCCCCTCCCCCCACATCTACTCCTACGCACACTCAACCTAGTTACAGCGCCATTGTTACAGGCCAAGCCACCCAAGAACCCAGAGTTACCAACTTGGATTGGCCTGAGGAGGAGCCTATCGAAATAGCCGAAGGAGATATCTCAGTTATTCAAGGAGAATTCGGACTGGGG